>JAYKAV010003101.1:410871-452268 GCA_035582835.1 Phoebastria nigripes
CATATTTGTTTGGAGTTGTTTTTTTTTTTTTTTATTAAACAGTCTTAAAACCAGCCTACTTTTTTTTTTCTTTTTAAACCGGTAGTTTTTAAACAATCTGCTGACCAAATGCTGATTATACAGATACACTTTGACAAGTCCTTTAAAGCATTCCCCAAAGAACCTATTTGTCATTCTGTTTTGAAAAACAGATCAAAGTTAGAGGAGTAAACAGTAACTTTGCAGCAGCAGGAACCAGACTGAAAAACAAAACAATCCTTTCAGCCTTCCCAGAGAACAGTCAGAACTGAACCAACTGCATTACACCAGATTCAGCCCAGTAGCATAACAAGGTTTCAAATTTTTAGTAGAAAAAGGAAGGGTTGCTTTTAAGCATTTCACTGCTTTCCTTAGCAAAGGAGTAAAAGGAGAGGCCACACCTTCAAAACACAATGGAAAATAGAGGTAAGCCTTGTAAAGAAGCTCTCCACACCTATACATACACCCATCCCTGCAAGCAAAAGCATAAATAAAATTTCAGACACATCCTTCCCTGTCCAATGGGATAAAGGGAACAGGAAGGGAAGAACAAGCAAAAAAATTCCAAGACCCCCATAGACAAAATCACTTCTTTTCCACGATCATGAAATTGCCATTTTTGGCAGAAACACGCAAACACCTATTAAAAGAGCAGCAGCAGTAATTTCAAGTAGCAGCTTGCTCCTACAAGGTGAGAGAGTCATTTACGTTATTTCATCCAGTTCAGTTACTCAAAAAGCAGCAGCATGGGTTCCTTTAACACCAGCACTTTGTTTGCTTTTGCACATTCTTTCTACTACAGGTTGTCAGAATATCTGTATGCCACTAAAGTGAGCTCCTTGTGGAATCCGAAATCTCATGTTATAGCAAATTGTCATATGAGTAATATAACAAGTAAGAAAAGTCCTTAGGGCAGCACTACTTTGCAGACCATCTGTTTGGAGCATATAGAAAAAAGTCAGTAGTCTTTCTAGGATGATTATATCCTACTTGCGTAAAGCCTTACCACTGAGATAAGAGTTACTTTAAGTTTCTGAATACTCTTAGAGATTACTCGAAAGCAAAACAGGTTTTTTCTTCAAGTCTCATCCACTATTTGCTCTCAAAGGAGACTGCTTAGAAGTGATACAAAACAAAGTGAGGCAGAGAACAGGAAAAAAAGAAAGGTTTATATTCAACTGCTTTCCCAGTAAATTGAAGGAATGAGTTCAATTTGAGCAGGCATTTAAAGACTCCTTTGAGGCTGACAGCTACTTCCAAAATGTCCAGTGTGGTTGTCCTCTCATTTCTTTCCCTCATCACTTCTGGCACCATTTCCTTGTTTCTCTCAGATCCCCAAGAATAGCTCTGAATGTCCCCTTTGATAGGGAACAAGTTAGGGTATCTGGCTCAAGTGAAGTAGTATGTTAAAGCTGCAAGGAAAGGACATCCGACCTCATCCCCAATGTCACACAAACTTCTTGGCAAGGCATGAAACATTTTTGTTTGTAGTCACTCCTGCTAAAATTAAAAGTTCCTTAACAGTTTAGTTCTGTGTTTAACTAAGAATTCTTACTTTACTTCACCTTCAACATCTTCAAAGTAGTTGCAGATTATATCTTGTTACTGAAGCAAGACTTATGGTTAGCTATCATTAAGAGCATCTGTGCTGCCTTAATTTTAAGGATGGCTTTTGTTTAGAGAGATGTTCACTGTTTTGGGTGAGTAAGGTCTGCTATTTATGTTTGTGGGTTTTTTCTTTTTTTTTTTTTTTTTCCAACTACATCCAAATAGCAAAAGCTTCAATCTGCTACTCTGACTTGTGAAAATAATACCTCAAACCCAAACCAATGAGCATTTTCCTTTATTTGCCAAACTCAGAAGAACTGTAACTTGTGACTGTGTGAAATACACACTTCATTCAAAGAAACAGGGAAAGCAGCTTTCAAATGTGCAGTGAAATAGAGTCCCAATTGCAGACCATGTTGTACAGTTTACATTTCACCATGGTGTCATGGAGAACTTGATATAATCTCTATATACACATTTTTAAACACTGTACTCTTGAACTTCATTTGAAGCTTTGTAGTGAAGCACTGTAAGCCTTCACACAGTTTTCACAAATGGAGGCAGACACTGGAACCTGTGACAGGATCCCGGTCCACCGGTACCTCCAGAACCCAGCTCCATTAGCAGAGGGCTGTAATCATTCCACACCAAACACCCAAACAGCTTTTCCAGTAGAAACAGACTTTCTTTATCTACACCAGCATAAAACTGGTCTCTTCACAGCTACACCAAAGCTACTTTGAGATACCACGATTCGTGACGGTTCTTCAAGCTAAAGCTGGAAAATCCTCAGGATCATCAGGATTTGGAGCAACAAGCTGCACCTATAAAGTAAGAAAGGAAGTTTTATAAAAATGAATGCATTTCAAAAGCATCTGACAGCTATGTATATGTATTTTACCCTGAAAAGGGTTCATTCTTCTATTCAAGTTAAATGCTTTGTATCCGTCACTATCACAGAAATGCTAAGCATTTATCTCAGAAGTTATGACTACTGTAATTTCTTTTCTGTGAATGTATTCATAATGCTGATCTACTGCCTGGGGAAGACCAGAAGATCACAAGTTCTGCAGCACTGAAGTGAAGAAAAAAAAGTAAAGCAATCTAACCCAAAATACTGTGTTTTTAGAAGCAGCATTACTATCTTTTTACACTCTAAGGCTACTGCACACATTAGATTGTAGGTTTAAACTCTATGCTCTGTTATCATAAAAAGCCTTTTTCATTCAGATGAAACAAATGCATCAAATCACTTCTGTATCATTCTGTAAGTTCCCAACCTTAAAGTATTTTACTCATACGAGACAGAAGTAAACTGAGACCTTCAGTTAGTATGAAGAATAAAGGTGTCATTTTTCAGTGCGCAAATGAAAAAGATTTTTTTTTTTTCTTAAGAGAAAAAGGTCAGTGGAAGTTTTTTTTAATGGTTATATTGAACACCTGTATCATTCTGTAGGATGCTGTATGCTGATCTGTAGGATCCCAGGTTTACTGATCTCACTCTCAGTAATCAAAGTACTATTACTGTACTATACTGAAATTTTTTGTAAGGGATACAAGCCTTTAGTCATTTTAATCACTTCCCAATTTATATCAAAACTCACTGCAGAAACAAATCTTCATTGCATCCTTTCCTCTAGTTCCCATTACAGCAACTAGTAATCAGACCTTTTGAAATCTATGTGTTAAGCATTGTCAGCCTGAACTGGTATTTAATTTTAAGTAACGTGATATGGGTCAGGAATATACCAAAATAACCAGGCCAACATATATGAGGCAGGAATTAGAAACAAGTCTGTCACTACGGAAATCAGTAATTCCACACAAAATGGGGCGGTACACACACACACACCAACAACCAAAAAAAATCTCCAAGCAAACAACAAAAACCATAAAAACCATTTACCACTACTTCTGGTCGAGGTCCTGTCTCCTCAACTCGTCTGCCACGACCACGACCACCTCGTGCTCCTCTTGATCCACGGCCAGGGCGAGGAAGACTCCCAAAATTAATATCCAGCTGAGATGTTATGTCATTCACTGGTCTTCGAAAGACATGAGAATCATCTTCAAAGTCTTCTTTTTGCAACTAAAGAGAAGATATGGTTAAAGCCTATAGCTTCCATGTACAACCTTCTCCCCTCCCTGATACATATACACACACTTGTATTACAGACTAAGCAGCAGATAAATCAAGATGATATCCGGAAGAGAAGACAGGCCTTAACTTGCACAGGGTTTTAACAGAGGCGAGGCAATTGTAGCTTCCCAGATGCCTGGGACAGTTCTTTGTTGGCTCAGAAAGTCCTGGCAACAAAATCTTCTGTACCAGCTCCGTAACACTGAAGAGGTTTTTCAGAAATATCATCTACAAGGTTTTCTAAGGGACTAGAGAATCAGGCTTAAGCTACTTAGTCCTACAATTATGTTCAAGTAATGGTTAAAAGGCCATAGTAAAGCACAGTTCTGGCTACAAACCAATCTATTACTCTATTTGTCTGCAGCTATGAGATTACTGTTGTTTTAGCTCTGTGTATTCCTAGTAGCTAGTGGATGTAAGACTATTTCCCATCATAATTTTAATGTGCACTGTAGTAATGATAACATATATGTAAACTCATCCCATACAGTGATGAATCACTTATTTTATTCAATGTCTAATACAGAGGTTTGACTTGTCCATGTTATGCAGTTCCTGTACCTCCTATTCTATGTTCATTTTGGCAAGGTCCCTTGATACTGCCAGCCAAGAAACTTTACCGGCAAAAAGAACAGCAACTTGCATGCACTCTTCACACACTTGCGCACTCTATTCAGAGTTTGTGAAAGGTATTCTCCCCACCCCTACCACCATCTCCCTCAGAGAAGGAAGAGGGGATAATGGCAACTGTGACCACCAAAAGCCATGCTAAAAAGGAAGCAGGCCACTTCAGTATTAGTGTCTGTGCCTGGAGCGCTCAATGACCTAAAGTGATTAAGGCTTAAAAAGCTGCAAGTTTTGATGTTAATATCGTAACTAGACAAAGGATAATATGTGTATTCATATGCACATGCAGACTTTAAGGATCAAAGTTCCATCACGCTAGACTACAAGTATATGCACATACTTCTGTGACCCCCAAAATCTGAAATCTAAGTAAGCAAGAATCTGTGAAAGAAGCCTCCCCTCTCTCCCCAATCGTATCAATGAACTAGAAGTTCTCCCTGAAATGTCAGTCCTAGTAATATGGTGGAATAAAAGTTAGGGAAAAGGTGGGGAAAAAAAGCACATTACTATAGAGCAAGCTCTCCAGAGTTACTTCTAAGAAGCAGAACCCTAAAACTGAAAATAAATAAATAAATAAAAAATTATATATTCCAAGTGCACAACGAAAGCTGGGATCCAGCATAGATGAGAAATGGGACACTTCGCATCCAGACTAACAGATGCCAAAACCCGAGTTTCATATATACATGCAAGTGTATACTGGCAAGTAACCTAAACAGGATTCAAAGTTAGGATAAGAAGTGTTTAGTAAACCAAGTGTCTCTGGCAGCATTACCAGAGATCTACATAGGTGGCAGCAGCAAGGACACAGGTTTTATATTGCTAAGACTGAGCCATAAGGTAGAACAACTTGATAATGTATTTGCATACAAAATAGGGGTGATGATCTGAGAGAAGAAAATGAACAGACGGTAAGTTTAAAGCAAGTTTTGGGGCACATATGTGATTACAGTAACAAAGCTTAGATACTGATTTCTAGTCTGTTCAGATTATACTAAAACTAGTAGAAAAAGAATAGAGACAGTTTCCTAACCCTAGGCATAAAGCAGAGTTTACAGAATTCCTGAGGCAATGCTTACATCATCGCTATATTTTGACTTGTGAATCACCACTGCTTTGGAAGGAACAGTGGATTCTGGCTTCCGGATGTTGAATTCAGGCTTTGGTCGATTCTGTTGCTGAAGATTTTTCCACTCATCTAACGTCATTTCTTGAACTACTTCTTCCATTGGCTCTCCTTCAGCAACTCTAAAGGTTTATAGTTGTAAAGTAAAAACCATTAGCTTGCAACATGCCAGGATGAACAAGAACACTAATCTCTAAAGTAAGGATACTAAACAAAACATTTGGAATGTTTCTCACCAAATTACTATCCTTAATTTCCCTTACTCCCCACAGTGACTTGATGTGCGAGTTTTACATTAATGTAAGTTGGAAAATATACTTATGGCCTGTTTGAAATTAGTCGTATGAACAAATGCTGTCTCCAGCCTCCTGTAGTAAGTTCTGGTATTTATCCAGTCTCACGGTAAGTTCAAGCACTTCGGATTCTAGACAAAACCAGTCTGTCTTTTGATCTGGCATATTCTCAACCCTACTGTTTAATAGCGAATCTACTCCTAGCAAATATAGCCATAGTAAAAAAAGCATACCAAGCAGTTTTAGAACACCCTGCTTGCATGGTTTTATTGACTCATACTGCAGGATGACAATATGTGATGGATTCATGTTTCAGTGCAGCTTTCAGTCATCAAAAAGACATGATGATCACACCATGGGATCTTCTAGGTAATTATTAACATTTCCTTTGTAAATTTCACAAGATGCTTCTTTGATTTCTTTTGTCAGATGTAGTAACATACAAGGAGACAGTATAGCCTGGTAAAACCAGATTAATCCTAGGCCAGTTTTAATTTGTCACAAAGTGCAACAATGATGATATGTTCAAGGAAAACATATGGAGTATATAGAAGTCTGCCTTGCATATTTTTGAAGTGTAAAGACAGAAGTCCAAGGCCTTATGTCTGTATTTGTAAGACAAGATACGTAAGACAAAACTAAAGATTCTTCTCCACTCACTGTTTGACCGCTCTTCTGCCACTTTTCTGATGCTGACCAAGACTGACTTGCCCAGGTCCAGCAGCTAGTAGAGTACACTACAGGTGTACCTTTTAATGATATTTGCAAAAAGCTATTCCCTACTAAGCAGCGTCACATGCAGGGAGCACAACTCGCTTCATCACCATAATTATTTGCTGCAGAAACAAGTCAAATACCATGAACTACAGGAAAACCTGCACTGATTACTCCCAGACACCTGGGAAACCATTTTTCCCCTTCTCCCACACAAAACTGTTACACATTGCAATAGCCGTTGAAGTTGGTTAAGTATTTCCCTAACATTGATTTTTCCAGAAAACCCTTTCATTAAGTCCCTTCTGGTGGGAGAACTATGGATTTGTTTTTCCTCATTCAATCGCAGTTCCAAGTCTTCTTCTACCAAATGCTGATGATTTTTCCAATGTAAATATGCAATTGATTAGATGCAAGTTGGAAATTTATTTTATCATGGAAAGATGCAGAGTCAAATGACAGTCAGTGAACTTTGCATTTTGAAGTTGTACAAGCACCCCATCAGAACACACATATTTGTTGAGAGTGTTCTGCACATTTACAACTAGCCTATATAGGAAGAGGCCTACTCCCTCTTCCTGCTTGATCTTGCAAAGAACCATTCTACTTCTAGCCAGTCAAAATTATACAATATTTTCCTGAAGCACCCAGCATATGACAGGTAGAAGCAGAACTGAACAGTAAGACAGCCCTTAATTTTGGTTCTAGGATGAACACAGTTTTAAATGCATTTCGCAGAAAAAGTAAATAAAAAATATGTAAGTCCTGTACTACGTGCCTACCCTCTGACATGCCTTCATGCCCTGTTATTTTGAAAATTCCAGCTATATCAACCAGAAGTTAAAAGGTTAAAAGACCGGTAAGCAGTTTGTAGTTCCATACTGATTAGGAAAATCTGAAACGATATTAGAAGGACTGTTAAGAAAAAAATTAACCAGTTTACTGAGTTAAATAAAAAGGATACTGGTGAAAGACGCAGCTACTTCTGGAAAAACACCAACAGATACTGTTCCATGTCTAAGAGCATTAAGAACCAATTGCACCCCAAACATTTCACTTTGTTGTCCTCAAGAGTAAGAAGCCAGATAATTTTTGATCAATTATCTGAAGCTTCAGTTTTGGGAATAGGTGTTGGAAAAACAAGACTAGTTGCCAGGACGCAGAGGAAAATAAAAAAGAGAAAGTAAACTAATAAAAAGGGGCTCTATTAAATTGGTTTGATTTCGTCCTAAGCCACTACCTCAGGACAGAATCAGTAAATTGCATATCTGAACTTTAGGGAGTCTTTTGTCCTCCTCTCCCATTAAGTTTTCACCACRTTAGGGAGACACTGTTTCAGTCCTTGGCAAGAGCTGTAGAAAGATACAGAACTGGTAGCAACAAGTACTTGAGAAGTAGCTATTGATCTTCCAATTTGCAAAAGAAAAACAAGCATTTGAGTGGAGCTTTAAGGCCAGCCCTGTGCAGTTATCCGCAGTGTAATATATAATACATTTACTGCATTTTCTATGGCACAAAGCTTGTGAAAGCAAAGGGCAATAGCGCAAGTGTTCAAGAATACTGAAGGACTGACCAGTGGTATGAGATGCTAAAGAGACCAAGTCAGTGATTTGAAAACAAACAACTAAACTACCACCAGGAAGTCCCAAGGAGAAGCAGAAATATATACTCTCAGGCAAAAGTATCAGCCGCCCAAACACAAGAACCACTAGCAAGACAGAAGCTCTGAAGGATGGACCCCAACCCCCGAGAATGTGCAAGAGTATTGCAGGTAACCCAGTCAAGCTGAACTTTAAATCAACAGCATTTGCCCCTTCTGCAACAGCATACTATTGTAAGGAGACACATCAACAGTTTTGTTTGGAACAGATGTCACTGCTGGTAGGGTGGTACAAGGTCTCAACTGAGTAATGTCTTCTCTGTGGGAACAGGTAGAAAGTCCAGAATAGACTGCAAGACAGGCATGAGATCTAAAACACGTGATCTACATAGGAAGCCTTTAAAGACATGCCAAGGAGGAAACATACATAATGCTAAAAAAAGAAAGAAAATTTTGCATATCCATGATGATAAGGTAAGACACTCAGGAGAAAAAAAGCCACACACAGCAGTTTCTATTTTCAAAGTATTGGAAAGACCATCAAGGGACACTGAAATCTCAATCAGCAGAGGACGTTAAAATCAACTAGACAGGTATGAGAAGCAGCACAGGTAGGGTTGGTCATGCCTTGGGCCAGCAAGACCCCTTTCAGATTTAAATTTCTATGATCGTAAGACAACACAAGGACATTTCACTACACAGTAACTTCACCTCTCAAAAAAGCAATCACGGGTATTGCTTTTAAAAGCACACATCTATCAAAAACAACCACTTGCCTGTTCTAAAGGAAATACTGGTGGATTTACACTGCAAATGTTTTTTGGATCTTTTTTGCTTGGTTTTTTGTTTTTTTTTTTTTTTTTTTTCAACTGCAAAGTATGGTATGGTATTTAGTCCAAAGGATGGTTTCGACTGCTAGGTTATTAGCAATACAACTTTGGTTTAGGATGCTGAGACTCCCAAGGGGAAACACCTCCCATTAGTGAAGCACAGGAACCTGCATATCACATTTTGTGCAGAGACTTGACTGTAGCAGGTTATTTTGGGCACCAAGCCTGCATGGAAGTGCACTCTGTGCATTACTTTCTACCTTCTAACCTTATGCATTTTTTGTAACTGCTTGGTGTACATTTTCATTAATCAAGTTAATAAGCTCCTTGGCACACCAAAAATCATGCTTACAAAATATTGCCAGACACCTAAGCACGGCCTCTGGACATGAACAAACTGAATTGACAATGCAAGTACATACCAAAACACCAAATGGTAATTCCTTCAGTAATGGTTCCTACTGCTTCAGTGTTTTTCAATGGATGACCATAACCCTCTAGCTACGCCTTGTTTACTGTGCATACCTTTCTTGCAGGAACTGCTCTACATGAACACATTAATATGTAGAAGAAATGCAAATGGAAAAGAATGGCATTCAGCTCAGTTGTTCAGCTGATTATTTTCGTATCATTAAAAATAACCATAGTGGGCCTTTTTCAGATCAGTTTTTATATTATTCAGCTGCACAAAGCAAATTTTTATTCAGCTTTTATCAAGAAATCAATGACATGAACCTTTCCTATTAAACATCATTTACAGGAGCATTACCACCAGTTATAGCAAAATTCAAAGTTAAACAAGGTAAGACCAAGCGACAACTGTACAACTTAACTATAGAAGAAAAACACTGAACCAAATACTTATGAAGATCTGACCTGGTCTATGGATAGCTTTATGTCACTACTGAAAACATTAAAAACAAAAAACAAAAACAAACAAAAAAAAAAACACAAACCAAAAAAAACACCACCAAGAGAATTAAATAGCTCAGCAAACTTGAAGACAAATTTTGAAAGCTTCCTATTCAATGACCAGAAGAATACACAGCTTCACAAAAAAGGAAGAAAGTTCTGTGTGAAGAAATGGAAGAAAACTCTACAGAATAAATACTAATTCTGCAAATACCTTTGATAGGAATTGATTAGACTATGTGTAGTGTTGAATAAAAAGAAAAATCTATTCATTTGAACTACCAGTCAACATAAGTGTGTTACATTGTTCAGACTGTGAATACAAGTTCAACAGAAAGCAGCTGTGAGGAAAGCTTATACTGCTGTACTAATATATTTTATACTTACTGCTTGCAGCAAAAACCCCACAACTATTAGCATGTAGTTTGGGATGCTATAAACAGAGATAGATATTGTTGATACACTCAAGGAAATTTGAAGACATGAAAAAAATAACTTGATTTACATTATAGAAGTATTAAAGAAACTCTTGTCCTGCAATACTTTGCAAATGGAAGCTCAAGAACAGCAATGTGGACACAGTCCTGAAGGCAAGACCCCGTAAGTTACAGAAGCCCAYAGAAGTCTTTCCAGAGTTGCATTGAAATTAGCCTGTACCACACCAAAAAGCTATACAGTATCTCCATGCAGATACATTATTCCCAACTTCCAGGAATACTTTTTTTTTCCTTTTAAATGGAAACAGTTACAACAGGAAAGAGAATGAGAGAAGAAACAAACCCAAGTTTTCCATTTCTTCCTCAATACAAGCACACAACTGCAATAAAGCAGTAGAAAAGAAATGGATTTCTTGGAGTCGCTGCATTTAAGAGTCAAAATGAGAGCAATCCTAGCAGTAGCTTAAGCTAACACACCCTCCTACACCTTCAACATTGAGGCTGTAGCAAAAGCAGAAGGTAGCCTAGCTAGAATCTTTTGCTGCCAGAAGACAGCAACTCTGGAGAGCAGGGGCAATCTAAGCATACAAGACCTTAAAATACATCCTGAAGCCTGAAAACCATACACCACCAGCTTTTGCTTTTAAATATTAAAAGAACAATAAAAATAATTGCACCTTGTTAAGGTGTATGCCATATAACCATCCCTAATTACCTAGGCACTATTCGCACAATGTCCCCTATTCTAAAATACAGAGTCACCAAGCTGACACTACACCCAAAGGTAAGTGAAATGAGGTATATGTAATTCATACTTTGTATACAGATTTGTGAGTCTTCAGGACAATATTTACCACCCTGAAAAGAGTACACAATGCAGAATTTTGTACTTGTAGGTTACTTGCATTTTTGAATTTTACAGATTTCAGTGGACTATTCCTAAACAAAGCTTTTTTTAAGAACATGAAGAGGAGTAAAATCTCCAGAAAGGCTCACAGTCTGACCAAATACCTCATGATCTCTGGGAAAGGGAAAAGAATTAAAGACAACTGGCAGATTCTGTCAGATGCCTTTGCCACTACATATACTTCTCATGCCTTATGCTCTACAAGGAACTGATGTCAGGACACATCTACAAAGAGCTTGAATTGGAGTAGAAACAAATACAAGTCTGAAACAAGTAAAGGTACCAGCAGTCGAAGAAAAAAGCTTAATAACTGTTCCCATATTTAGCTAATACAGTGCATTTTTGACAGTTTATCTACACCGCCCATCTGATTTAAGTTAGTCTAGAAACAGTCTTCTGGAAATCCAATCATAGTCATTCAATTTCAGAGACAGATTTCCCCATGTATACACACCTGCAGCTATATATTAAAAGCTAGTTTAAAATTAAAAGAATCAAAGTTGTATCAACTCAACTTCTTACAGGGTTACACAACCTGAACATATAAAACAGGTTTTGTAGCCTAGCCAGCTTTATAATTAAGAAATGAATCAAGGCCACTAATAACTGGAGCTGCATCATTAGGTAAAAAAGGCTTCATAGCAAGCTAATTTCTCTTCATAGCAGAAGAGAAGGCTGACATATTGCACTGATCCTTTTTCACTCATTAGGAGATATTCACCATGTGCTATTTGATTATTCTTTGAAGTCTCTTACTTGGACAAGATTGTCCAGTTACTTTTTCTTAAGCCAGTGTTTATTTGCTGTGAAGTAAATTCTCATTGGACACTGATAAGAATGAAAGCCAGAAGACGAGGGGCAGACTTCTGTCTCAATTTCCCTTCTTCTAAGGCTTACTGCAAGACCATTTCCAGCAAGTTTTTCAAGTTCTGCAGAGGCCCTTCATGAATAGATGACAACTGCATGGTATCAGTGATTGATGAATACTGACTTAGAGAATTTTATCTTAGTGTATTTTAGTTGTGTTTGTATGATTGCATAGGCATCTTCAATACCTTTTTCTCGTAGAGAACTTCAAAAAGCAGGGTAGTTTTTACAAATTAGTCAAGTTAAAAAGGTAACAGACAATATGTAGCCCCTCCTTAAATTATCACCAAATCTTAGGAACATAAGCATCACTGGGCAATTAAATGCAATCTGCAGCTGTATAAGCCAAGCTTTAGTCAGAATTAGGGATACATTTTCTTGACTTACAAATATAGATAAAGCTTTTCTATTTTTAAATATGTGCACTAGCAAAACTTCACAGTTCACATTTCAAGTGTGCCTCCCAGTACAGGTATATCAATAACAGTCAACTGTTTTCTTTGCATTTAGAAAGAAAGTATTTTAGTCAGACTATACTTGTTCAGAGGGTCTCCTTCAGATGCCCCTGGCTGCTCAGCTGTTTCTGCAGTCTCTTCCACAGGAGCAGTCTGTTCCATCCCACTAAAACAGTAAACAAAAAAAACACAAAGTCTTCACAGGTCACATTGGAAAAAAACCTTGCAGATCAATACAACACTTTCTTCCAGAATTCCTTGGGAGGGGAAAAAAATAGAGGAGAAAAATTCTAGGATCATAAGCAGGAAGTAGATCTATTAAGTGACTAGTTGAGCGACTAACAATATGAGAAGTATTAGGAAAATCCGACTTCTACATACTTTTAATCAAAAAAAATGAAAAGCATGCACGAAGACAAAATAATTCAATCATGAATACTAATAGCAGTACTGATGTTTGGGTTTGCCTTTTTGTTTCTTTTCAGCTATTAAAATGGTAAAATTCATACTCCAAGTTTGTATTTTCTGTAACGTGGACATCAGTTCACTGTCAAATGAGAGCAGTAGCATACTTACTTATATTCCACTGGTAGGCATGCATATTTAAAATTAACACCTTCTAGCTTCGATGCATCATTGAGCACAATGAAGTCACAGGCATGCTTTTAGAATTGTTTAGACAACTCCAATTTAATGTCACTTCTACCACACGTACCACATCACAAGAAAGCATTGATATCTCATGTTTATATCGTAAGTTCTGATGCTACTGAACTAAAAAACAAACAAACAAACAAACAAACAAACTTAACTAGGGAGACTAAATATAAGGGAGCTTAAATTTCTTGTACTTTATGAAGTTCACACAACCTTCCCTGACATCCTACGAAAGCTAGTTTTGTGCTTTTGGTCAGCTCGTTTTGTGCTATCAGTTCAGAACTATGTTAACCTAGCTGATCCTTTGTTTTGAAAAGGCAGAGTACCTAACCAATCTTTTACTTTTAGTATGAAATATTATAGAAGAGAGAGAAGTTAGAACAACCTTTCAGAAGAACTTGGAATATCAAGCCCCAAAATTATTACCCATCAAGGCTGTATTTTTCAACCTGTTAGCCAGATCGCCTGAATCCACAATCTAAGTTTTAAAAATAAAACCTTATTCTTAAAACAATTTTGCAAATGAATGTGTATGTGGCCAAAGATGTTTGCTGTAAGTTCAAAGCACTGCCTTTTCTCTGTCCTTTATCAGCCTTCAATTAAACAGTTCTAGATGCATATGAGAACAAAAGCTACTGGAAAGAACAGCATATTGCTAGGTGCAAAGAATGGACAAAAGCCAACATTTCCAGTGAGCTTTTTGCAAATCTGAATAGAAACCAGTAAGAGAAATACAGAATTGAATTGAAAATTCCCAATTTTTTTTTTATCTGACCATTAATAAGCCATCACATTCTGTTACTGATCCTCCTGTGCACTTTAAAATGTATTTCAGTGGTAGAGTCAGCTAAATATTACCTCCAGAGCCACAGTGAATTGTATTACAGCTTTGCAGTTTAGAAAATTATACATACAACTTGAGAAAAAGAGACTGGACTTTAAGCCCACTAACAGAATTTCAATCTTTTAATCGACATTTTGTAGCAATGCCATTAAATACCAGAGTCCCACTTCCTTGACTACTGAGAAAAGCTGTAACTTATTTCAGTTAAAAGACAACTTGACCCCAGTCAAAAGATTTTGGCAGGCTTAATTGAAGAAACTTCACCATGCTTTTGCTACAGTTGAATCTCACCAACATGAAGGAGACAAGTTCAGAAAACTGTAAAGCTATGTTCACCACAACAATTAATAGAAAGCAAGGCTTATAAAGCTCAAAATGGACATGAAACTGATGAACAGAAAATAATGATCTAAGGTGGGCCACACAAAATGATGATCTATGGTGGGGCACAAGTGTATGTTGTACCTCATATCATCTTTAACTGTTCCCCAGTTGCGAGCTCCACCTCCACCCTTTTTGTCATCTGCTTTCATTCCTCTAGAGAGAGAAACAGGGTTCTGTGAGTTTAAGAGCTTTTTTCATTTGAACCTCAAACTAGAACCAGTATTCACTTTTTGCCAACCAACTTGGATATAGAAGGGAACAGAATACTTAAGAGACATTACTGCATTACTGACTATTGTTTACTTGTACACCAAGTAAGAAGCAGCACACAGAACACTTACATTTTATCATTCCCACTTTGTCTTTCAAATTCGCGTTTTCCTCTTTGGTCAAAGCCATCGAAACTTCTAGTTATTCCACCACCTCTTCCTCTACCTCGCATTCCACCTCTTCCTCCGCCACGACCTCTTATTGGCCTTTCACGATCTAATCTTTCAATTGGTCTAAAAAGAAGATTTCTAGTCAGATTTTTGTTCCGACAGAACAGTTAACAAGGAGAAAAAAATTCGTATGGTTGTATTTGCGCAGCTGTGAGAGACATCAGCGTATGAGAGCTACTGTACAATTTTTAGAGTGCATCTTTACACAGCATACAGTACAGTTGTATTAGTTTTGTCATTAAAAATGGACATCAAATAAACTCAGGGGAATTATTACAGATAACAGGAATAGAAAGTTCAGCTGTTTATTGATAACATTGAAAACATTAGAGAAATTAAATAAAACATTATAAAACTGTCAAATCTTCAGCAACTTCATCAGGCAATAACTCCACTGTCTAAATCCAGATTTATATGCAACTGCTAAAAATTTCAGGGAACTTGTTAAATACCAAGTATTGTGATGTAAAGTAAGAACAGCCACGGTCTCAAGCATTAAAGGTTTACGTGGAATTTTCTAGTACTTATAAAGAAAGCAAAATTGATATGCATTCACTGTCCAAGCAGTAAATAGTATGACAAAGGTTTATTTTCAGTTTGAACAGTAAAATTCATTCAACTTAGAACTTGCACCACATGTTCTGCAAAGCTTGGTAGACAAGCTCAGAAATGAACATTTATGTTGCAGACTAGGGGTTATGTTTTCAGATCTTTACGCTTTTCAGTTTCGCCTCATATTTCTAACATTTAACAAAACTGCTCCAAATCAATCTGCGAGGAAGCTGAAATTACAGCTCTGACAGGCGTGAACTAAGTCATCTTGCAACAAATCTACACACTAATAATGCAACCATGCCTTCAAGTCACGTCTGGCTACTAGATCTGTTTTGAGAAGGTTAAGTCTTTCCCTTTCCACCCCTGTGCAGATCCTCCATGAGGCACCTTACTTCTTCCTGTATGATACATACCTTTCCACTGTGAATTCTGCTTGTCTTTCTGTTTCATAGGAACGGTATTCCCTGAAAGATGGTCTCCATTCAGTTTTGTCTTGTTTCACCTCTGCTCCTCTGTTATTGAATCCTTGCTGTTCTCCCTTCTTAGGTGCTCGCTTCTGGCCTACACACACACACAGATAGATTACTAACAGTTTAATAATAACTAAGTTGCAGTTACCAAACTACTGACTGAAGTGAGTTGCTTACACCTTACAGTCTTCTGCTTTGCCCTTTCCAATCCCAAGTCCACCAAAATATTAAAAGCACTTACAGTGAATGTTGCCAGACATTGTCTGTTTTAAAGACATCTACTTATTTTTCCTTCTGTATTGATCAACCTGCCTCAGGCAAAAATACTGGGTGTTGACATAGCTCAGACATTTCCAGAAAAGACAAATCTCATTTTGCTCACATTAAGTCACAGAAACGGAGAACAAAAACTGTTTATCTCATGTTCTCTCAAATATCTTGCTAGTGTACTCAGGACAAGGCAGAGAAGCTTCAATGGAAGACATGAACTGCAAGATGGCTGCAGGAGCAATGAAGGTGGGGGAAAGAGGAGGACGGTTAGAGACAGGTATTAGTTGTTGATCATGAGACAACACACCTCCTGCCAGATGAGCTGAATTTAGAAGTCTGAGCCTGCACCTCTACTTTAAGCTCACGGCTATGGTATCTAACAACCATAGGGTCACCTCCTCCTATTACTGTTCTATGGAGGAGAAGACCATTCACCAACACTGCAAGTCACTGTAGCAGAAACCCAAGCAGTAAGTACAAAGGCTCCAACACCACTAATTGATTCTAGAATGTCAACATATTCCAAGATAAAACATATTTAAGCTTTTTGGGGTTTTGTTCGGCCATTGTCGGGGTTAAGGAGGAGCAGGCTGGGCAGGGTGAATGCAGAGAAATTGTGTATTGTGAGAGAGAATAAACTGAGGTTATCCACTCAACTCATACACATCTAGCATAAGACTAAAGTTCACTGTGTGCTTTCTTCCCCATTTTCCCAAATTCTGTGCTCTAGGACAAAGTTCTCCAGAAGCAAGCAAGCCTTTTGTCTGCTAGGCCCCTATACTTACACTATTGGCTGAAAAAGGTTTTGGTTTAAGTCAATCAAGCAAGGATCTACAGAAACACTGCTCTCAGACCAACGAAACTGAGCTATTCTTTCCACAAGAAGCACCTGTGCAATGCTGAGCAAGTTGCTGAACTCAGGTTAGTGGACAAGTGACAGTCCTGGCTACTGTGCCGCTGTTGCTAGCACATAAAGAGAAAAAAGACTATTCTATGTCACAATATTAAGATACAAATTAATTCATAGCTCCACAGAAACGCCCATATCAGATGATCTCTGATCAAAGCTTAGGTGGCAAGCATGAAGTCTGTAACATCATCTTTAAAAAGAAAACTTCAAAGAACTATCCACTCAGTGAATATGGTAGAAGAGTGGTAAATAAAACTTTTTGTTATGCAGTAAGGACAGTCATATCTGTACCCAAAGATAGTTTTATTTGTGCTGCAGAAGCAACCCTAGCTTTGGTTTTCCTTAAACTACAAACCACTTGACATAATATGTTCCAGTAATTCTCTCTTCTCGAGATTTGGAGTTGCTCAATCCTTAGAGAGCAAGCATATTTGCATCCCAAAAATTACAATGCAATCTCTGGATAAAGGACAACTTTTGAAATCAGTTTCTGAGTAAGCTTTTCAAACCAGGATGCTTTAATAAAAAGCAAAATTATAAAGAATACAGAATTGTACATGCTATTGGGAAACATGTCTGCCCTATGCACGTCTCAAGTACACCACCCAACTAAACAAGTGTTAATTCCAAATTGGAATCTTGCTGTGGAAAAAGTGACTACTCATTTCTGACCTCATTTTTACTTATTTTGTTTGGATCTGAATGCGCAACTGCAATACAAGAGTGCATTTTTATTTATTTTTGAGCCTCTCACTGGCTATCAGAAACATCAGTCATTCTAAACAGAATAACTTGGCAAGAATGCAGTAGCCAGAGACCACCTTCCCAACGTACTTAGTATTAAGCTCAATTTCACCTTCAGATTCAAAGAGCTCCTTAGAACTAGTAAAGCAGTGCCAAAAAAATGAAGATGCAAAAGCCATTTTAAAAAGATGGTCTCTGGTTCTGTTACCCAGTACCACTTAAAAGTACTTCAAAACAAGTCTTCTTGCCAGATATGCCAGTGTATTACACGTCACTAGCACTGACCGTTCTAGACAAAGCAGTCAGTTCTACTCTGATTTCAGTGCAAGGCTATTTCACTTTGATTCTAACAGGTGGCTATAATTACTGCAGATGGATTTTAAATACTAGAAAGATTATTTGTGGCACTTATTACCTGTATAAAAACATTTTTAACTGGTTTGACAGACATGCAGCAGTGGATTAAAACAGTATGCAGCAACTACACCTCTCTAATAAGCTGAGTCTCCCTCAGGGCAGGAGCTTGTGACCTGCTTGTGAATCAGTTCAAATACCAGCACAACTTTCAGCTCTGCATATAAGGGCAAACTAAACTGGAGCTTGGCAGCAGTGACAGCATAAGCTATCCAATTTCAATCCTCTGCCATATGTCTGTCCCAATGCAGACTCATTTTTATTTAAGGAGCTGAAAGGCCTCCCTTTGGGGGGGGGGGGGGGGGGGGGGGGGAAACAAAAACATGAGCAATCTTGTGTACCGCTGCCATAATAGCTTTCACTTAAAAAGAACTGGGCTACGCTTTGAATGCTCATTAACTACTCTCTAAGTACACCCCAATTTTGTCTGTTTGTTTGCATATATAGACTGGTATACAGGTTTTCTTCAAAACCACAAAAAAAAAAGCTCTGGGGTTTTGTAGATCATCTGCTTGAGGTCTTACAAACATCATGCTGAAAACTGAAGATAGCTCTTTCCCAGTTACCAAGTTTAGCCTCTCTTTAAGGTGGTTCTCCTGTGTCTTACAGTTACATCTGTAACCTGTATTCAGCTGAAGACGTTGCCCACCATTCCCCACCTCACCATCACTTCCCCAGGAGGTTACTGCAGCAGCCCAGTCTGTCAGCTGAGTTGCCTGTCACTTTACTTTGTAAACTGAGGAATCAGAAAAGAAATCTGATGCTTAAAATGTTTCAACAGATCCAGCGTTTTTTTCAGAAGAAGCAGCTGAGATAGTATTAGAGGAAGACATCTGTAAATACTAAAATTACCAGGTACTAGAACTAGACACTGCTGAAGACAAAAGCCCAGTTTTATGAGCCGTTGTTAAAACTCTAAATCATACAGAGCTAACGTACTTAAGTAGTTTTCACTTTCCCCACAATAATACTTTCCTATCAGTATTAGTTTTGTTTATACTGCAGCATTTAGATAGGAAGACTTTCTAGAAAACTGTTTTTAATAAGCATGTATCACAGAACTCGCAACTAGGAAAGCAGAAATTGTATTTTTAAGACCTGCATTGCCTGGTTTCCCAGACACTGGATATCTATGTATTAACAGATGGATTTAAAACAACGCAGCAAAATCTAGCTGCCTTTGCAGTGTTGTTGTCAAGTTTCTCTATCCGTATCATCTGTCCTCAAACAAGTGGGACTTTTGCTTGGGAAGAGATCGTTTTTTAGGTTTTGTGGGCTCTTCGCTGGCCCCCACTGAGACAGCATGCTCTCATCTTTTTTTTAATTTTTAGTTTTAAGGGAAAAAAAGTTTTTTGTGCAGCAAACCTTAACTTTAGACAAACACCACAAGGAGCCCAGCTTGCAACTACTATCAGTGACTACAAGCTAGAGCAGAAATCTTGCTCTGTTTCCCCCATTCCCTTATATAAGGAGCATGGCAGGTGAAGGTGGCAGCTGGCATGCAATTCATGGGCTGAGGGAGGTTACTGCTGCAAAGAGCACCAAAACCTTGTATTCTGACCTAAGATCCAGCTGACACACTGCATCATAGTGTTCTATGAATTCTCACAAACCTGAGACCAACTCATCCCACCAAAATAGGTGACACAAACCCAGTGAGATGATTCCATCAATACTCAAATTGCAGCCTGGGATGAAGAAGTGCCAAAGAGTTTTTTCTATTTTGCCCAAGTAGCACACACGGGAACAGAGCAAAGGCAAACTGAGTGTAGTTTTGATTCAGTTAGGATGAACATTAGAGCAACCATAGTAGCCAGATGAAAGACTTGTATATCTTATGGCATGTATTTGAAGAAAGAAAAAAGCAACGACAAAATACTTTCCACCTGGCAATCTACCCTTAGAGGTTTTCTGAATCAAAGACTATAAGCATTGATTTATGGAGGACAGATCCACAGATGGGCTGCCATGTCTTTACCCAGACTGCTGTCTGAATAGATACATGCTTTGATATATCAACATTGCCCTACAGCAAGAAGTGCCACAGGTCAACTATAATTTCTGTAGAAAAAGCATTCTTTCTCCTTATTTCACAAAATCTGTCTGAAATTATATCCCTTTATTTCTGTAAAATAAGAAACTATAAATATTCTTTGCCTTCTCCAAGTCTCACCTGCAATTCTATATACACTCCTTTTGCAACCTCAGACACCTCCTCTCAAAACAAAAACCTTAATTTAAATTTCTCCCAATATATAGATCATTCCGTAAGTTTCATCATGCATGTCCCTCTAGGGTGCTTTTTCTAGTTTTAACATCTTGAGGTGACCAAAAGAGCAGACACACTTCAAGATGTGGGAAGGTGAGATTCCTTCAAAGGCGTAACAATTCCTTTTCTATTTTCCTTGCTACTGCTACCTCAGTAATTCCCAAGAAGGCTTCTCTCCTAGATGGCAACTAGGAATAGACCTGCTGTTCTACTCTTAACAGTCCCAATGACTCCAAGCTCTCTTTCCTAAACTACAATAGTTTGAATTAGAAAAATCTTTCACATTGCAGTATAGCTTGCAACAGTGCCCCCCACCTCGATCCATGTTCTCCCATACGTATTACTTTGCACTTACTGATAGTGATTTCCTCTGACATTTTATAGCTCATTTACAGTATGTAATTTGTGTCATTGCCCTGCAACTCTTCTTCTGCTGGCCTAAATAACCTTGTGCCAGCAAACTTCAGTTATTTATCCCTCTCACAGCTCTTTCAGCACAGACTTCCCACCCACCTACATACACACAAAATAAAAAATTTAAACTGTGCTTAAAATTTTTCGTCTCAGATAAGTTTCAACTGCCTTGCAGATGTTAAAACAAAGCTAACAGCAGCACAATCGCTGGTCCTAAATTCAAACCCCTCTTTCCACTTATTCCAAGAGACCCTTCTTTCCTCTGCTTTCAGCTTTAACAGTTCATTTTTAAATGAAAAAAATCTGAGCCTCAAGAAACAATTTAATGGGAGTTCAGAGGAGATGAAGTAAGTACAAACACCAAACATGAATACTGCTCCAGTTGGTCTGGAATGAGGGCAAGTGGAGAAATTGTGCTATAATTCAAGGATCTCTGTCATTATGGCTGCATGCAAAGACACTACTTTATTACCATCTCAGTAACACAGTAATACCTATACATGGACAACTGATCTTCCTTTACAATAAAGCTGCATAACTGGAAATAGTAAAAGACTGTTCACACTCTCAGGGACTTATTTTGCTATATTTCAGAGTATAGCAGATTTAAGACTGCACAAACAATCTTACTTCCTCCCCTTTGCATGTGTGTGTCCATGTGATTTTAATTCCAAACGTCAAGCAATTAATTTTGTGAACTAAAGCATGGCTAATTACACAATTTGCAGAATAACACCACAGTATACCAAAATACAAAAAAAGGCTTCAGCTATTGCATGCAACACACCAAAGAAAGACAAATAGAATTAGACTCTATTCTGTGGTATTTTGTTTTCATGTGTGCCAGTGCTCAATTACAGAATTGCCTACTGCAGCTTTCCTCTGGACAATCCTTATGACTATGTAGCTGAAAGAATGATATTGGAATAAATTATTTAAAAATAAGAAAATTGCAGTCAGTATAAGATAAAATTCTCCAGAAACATTCTGTGCCATATTAACTTAAAACTGTAGCTAAAAAACTCAAACACTATTCAGGAACTACATCTAAATGTTACACGAGTCATCAAATGTACATGAAAGAAGAAAACCTTTTAGAGGTATTAGCAACAAAGGTTTAGAGATTTCAACAGAACAGAACAGTTATTACTGCACAATCAACAAATTTAATTTGCCTGGACCGGTAAAGAATGCAAGCTCTGCAACTGGGCCTTTTGAATAAAGAGCTGGCAAATGCAGTTTGGCCACTGTGCTAAGAATGAACTGAGTTAACATTAAGTGGTGCAACTATAAGAGCTGTAATACCTAAAAACAGCCTTTACCCAAATCCTCAGCATACAGTCTAAAAATCACAAAACAACACAGTCAGTAAAAGAGAAAAAATACATCATGAAGGTCAAAAGTGTAGGTTTTGGTAGGCTGTAAAATAGGAGTCCATTTTCTCCTCAAAGAAAGATTAAAAAATAGTCTCCTTACAGTTGTGTCAATTCATAATAAATAGTTTGGATTCTAAAGGTCAAAGTCCTGGATTGTATAGCAAAGTCCTCTTAGGAGGTTTGTTTCAAATTGAAAACAACTCCAGAAATTAAGTAAAAACTCCTCTGGAAAAGGCAGTGAAGAACTAAGTATAAAAATGTCAAATTACAGAACTTTGTGAGTAAACCTTCCACTCTAACATCAAAACATAACACCGAAAGAAGTCTCTCAAACTCTGTAAAACTTCTTATATATTGCAAGATCGAAGACGAGGCTTGCTTCAAGTCCTTCTGAAGGTAAAGACCATTTTGTTCAGATTTAATATGCTCATGAAATAATACAGCAAAAAAACAAAAATCGTGAAACTTTTAACGCTTTTTGTAATCCAAACAAGCAAAACACCCCAGTAATTAGATAAAACAGTCTGGAGAGGGTCCAAAAGAGGGACATGAAGATGATCAAAGGGCTGGAGAGCCTGCTCAATGAGGAAAGACTGAAGGAGTTAGGTCTCTTCTCCCTGGAGAAGACCCAGGGGGACCACATCACAGTATTCCAGTACCTGAAAGGCAGCTACAAAGAGGATGGAGGCTCTCTCTTCACAAGGAGCCACATGGAGAAGACAAGGAGCAACAGGTAGAAGTTGCATGAGGAGAGGTTTCATCTCAGTATCAGAAAGAAATTGGTAACAATCATTCACTGGAACAACCTCCCCAGGAACATGGGGGAGTCCCCGTCACTGGAGGTTTTCAAGATGCGATTGGACAGGGTGCTAGATGATCTCTTCTAGGCTGCCTTTCCCAGGAAAGGTTGGACCAGACAATCCTTCGAGGTCCATTCCAACCTGGGCTGTTCTATGATGATTCTATGAATGCTAGTACAGTACAGACTGAATTTTGTCATTTCAACCATAATACCAGAATCTGATTCAGCTGTTCAGATGGGTCTAAATGCTTCTTTATGGTGTTTAATTCCTAATCAGTGAAATGAAATTGGAGGGAGTTATGCCCGAAATCAGGGAGGGGGGCAATCACTAAGAAAGACTAGAAACAAAATATTTTAATTTTTTTAAAAATACAAGTTTAGTCATTAGTTTCACAATTTAATAGTTTTAATCAATGTTATTTATTTCCTCAAACAGAGGTGCGCTCTTCTAGCAATGCGCCCATCATCAGAAGCTTTATGCCAAATTGAGCTGGTACGAGGACCTTCCTGAYGGGTTACTCATTCTCAACCGTTTAGCTGATACTCCCCTGATTCTTTTACTGTATCCAGAAGTTTCCTGGTTGAATCCAGTATAACAAATCAACTTTGTATGGCCCAAATAAAAAGCTCCCCCCCCCCCCCTCCAAAAAGACCTACATTTTCCCTCAACCCACCACTTGCTTTATATTTGTCAGCCATGCCATTGCCATATTTGCCCTAAGTCAGAGAGTGATCTCTGTCCTTCAGAGCAGGCTTGCTACGACAGCACATCCAAAGGACGAGCACTCAGACGGGACCAACTCTCAACTCTCTGCCCTGGTTTGGCATCCTGTATACATTTACAGTCCTTTACTTCACAACAAGCCCAAGACATGAACATACAGTGCACACAAAATCCAGGATAGCCACTTCCTTTGAAGAAGAAAGTGCAGCATTTTTCAGAGCAAATAACTCTTAAGATAGATGTTAATTCACTTTCACAAAGGCTACTATAAGCCAGCAGACTTTTCTCCATTTTAAATTAGCAGGAAATTAAAACAAGGTGCACATGCCTGATGTCTCTATACAAGAAACTGCGTTTCTTAATATCAAGGTAGCAGAAAATATCCGAAGACACTCCACAGGGTCACTGTGTATTACCACAGAATTACACTCAGAACCTGTATGTTTAAGATACCAATAGACAAGTAGGAGGTAAAGGATGCTCTTCACATACTTCCATGCTCCTGGTAGGTTACTGATAACCACCAGTTCTTGTTCAATAACTTTTTCATCAAAACTTGAGACTCTGCTGTTCACTGAACAGGCTCCTTCGCCTTCTGTTGATAACCACAGCAAAGTATCCTTCAAATAAAGTAAGTCTGTTACTAGTGTGAGTATTGGTCTTACAGGCAGAGATCTCTGACAAAGTCACATAACAACCACAGAGGAATCTCAAAAGACAAGTTTCATACAATTGTCCAAAGGGACAGTGACAACTTGTTAAGATCATCCTCTACAAAGATGCTCATTAACTACTGCGTATTTGGCATTGAAAGATCCTCTGCTCCCCAAGGTCAAATAATCACTTTTGGAGCAGTGTAAGGCTGTAAGTCTAAGCAATAGAATTGGTAGCACTGGCAACGATATGATGGAGCAATAACCCCGATTCAAAGGCCACACCTTTTTCTAGGGCATTAAAACACACAGTTCAGTTACCATGAATTTAACAGGAGCTTTTACTACAGGAAGAAATTAATATCTTAAGAATAGTTAATGTGTTAGGCTCCATTGCTCGCTGCAGGAGAATGGGAATTTACAACAACTCAAGAGGGTAAAACCAGAGTCTTCTGTGCAGAGATTCTCAGTATTTGGAAACCATCAGCCAGCTCTCAGATACTTTAGATACTGAAGCCAGCAACCTGAAGCTCAACACCAGGTAAGTAATAACAGTCACACTCACAAAAATGCCTCCAAATGCAAGGAGCTATAGCCCTGCAAAGCCTTCAGCTGCAAAGAGGACTGTGCCAGACATTCTGATATAAAAGCCGATATAAAGACTGGCTGATAAAAAGATTGGCTCCCTATTCCCCCAAGCAACATTTAGCATCAAAACCTAGCAGCTGACAAATAACYTAGACCATTCCTGAACACCGTGCTAAAGAGTTCACCCAGGAAATAAGTTTTTATTCAAAGGTTTGGGCATCAATGCAAGCTCAAGGCAAACTAAGCACACGTCCCCAGACACGTTATAACCCTGAACAAGTTGAAGTACCAGAAAACTCACAGGTACCAAGAAAACAAGCCTGGAAGTATCAAACACTGAAGGAAAATGGCCAAGGTGACAAGCGATGAAATGCGTCAACAGGGATGCTAAACCAGCACGAAAACTACAGATGCTGCAGTGGAAGAGTTAATGCTCTTCCATTTGTCTCTTAGGACTGCGTCTGAAGTTTTCATTTACATGTCCGAAGGCCCGTTTCCCTTCTGAAGCCTCCCGCGTAGGCTGGGAGAGCTCCGCAGGACCGCGTCGGGAGCGTGCCCAAGCACGGCCACCCGGAGTAACGCTCCGGTTGTCACTTGTTTCTCCAGGGGGACTGTCAGGTAAGCATTCACAACGACAAAAATACAATAAACTGGGTTTTCTCAGCCCTGCTTTGACCCTGCTCCCGACAAGCGGCTGCACGCCACACCACGGCTGCCAAGACGCAGGGCAAGCGCGGAGCCAGCGGCGAGCTACGCCGCGCTGCAGGGCCCGGGCTGCCCGCACCGGCACCACGCCGCCGGGACCTCACTCCTCAGGACAACCGGCTGCCGGGCCGCCCGCCCCTCCCCGCCCCCGGCGCCCGCTCAGGCGCCGCCGCCCCGCCGCTTCACCCCGCTGAGGAGGCGCCGCCGGCGTACCGGGCTGCGGCGGCCCCCCGGGCGCGGGGGGACTCCCGGGCTGCTTGCGCTCCTTCTGGGACTCCCTCTTGCCGCCGCCCGCCCTGCCGCCGGGACCGGCTCTCCTGGCGGCCGCCGCCTCGTCGCGCTTCTTGCGCTGCTGCTGGCGGCGCTCGGCCTCGCGCAGGATGTCGAAGGGGTCCGACTCGTCGTCCAGGAGCTGGTAGAAGCGGTTGGCGACGGCGCAACCGAAGCTCTCCTGCATGACGGCAGCCACCGGGCTGCCCACCGTCCCCTTCATCATCGCCGCGGACAACTCCCCGCCCCCCCGCGCTCCCGGCGCTGCGGCGGCGGCGGCCCCCGGGGCTGCCGCTGCGCAGGGTTGAACCAACGCACGCGGCGGGGGAGAGCAACAGGGGAACGGCCGCCGCGCCGGCCCCGGCCCCGGCTCAGCGCTACCCAGACCGCCGCACCATTGCCGTTGCCCCGCCCTTCGCCGAGCCGCAGCAGCCAATCAAGCTTGGAGCTCCGAGCAGCCCCGCAGCCGCCACCTATCAACGCCGCCGGACCCACCCACCGCCACCATGCGCGACCAATGCCAAATAATAGCAAGAGCGAGCAACCAACCCCCGCTTTAGGCTCCGTCCCGCCCCTGACGTGTGGCTACGGCCAATTAGCGTGCAGCACCAGCACAGTCAATAATGGCCCACTGACCAATGCGGTGTGCCGCTCAGGGCGTTCGACCAGATTAATTATTCATGAGCTATGCATTATTCAAGAGCCGCTCCCGCCCGCGCGGGGCTGCCCGCCGCCCGCCGCCCGCTCGCGGCCATCGCGCGGGTAGCGGCAGGTGCAGCCGGGCTACGGCGGGGGCTACCGCCGGGCTGCAGCCCGGGCACCTGCACTGCGCTCGCCCATCGGTTCTTTGGACACGGCGATCGTAGGAGGCTGGCAAACGTCCTATTTGTATGCGTGTCTGGGTAGACTATTTAGTAAGAGCTTACAATCTGATGTCATCGCGTAACTGCGTCACCACGGGTCTTTTGAGATAACCCACGTCCAGTAACAAGTGACTCTAATGAGAGAGGGAGCACAATGGACTGGGAGCTCCCAGGGCAACTCTGCTTTAGGTGGCCAGCACACTTGCATGAACTAGCCTGGTATTCCCCCAAAGTTTCTGAATTGCCCCTTTCTGCTTAAAACTGCAGTGGTGTTCATCACACCGGCGGACCTCCGCAAGCACGTGCAGCAATACTTCCAACAGCTGACTAATGCAGCGCTACAGTGAGACGTATGGGTTTCAGAGTTTAACTTGGAAAGCTGCTCTGTTCAGCAAGACCCGTGAATGGAGCTCCCCGGCCACCACCAAGCCTCCGTGACGTGAGACTGTATGTGCAGGCACCCCTGTGACTGTAGGAGCCATGTCGGTCACAGCCAGCGATGCCTGGAGTGAGCTGCAAGTCCTTTTACTATCTCTGGCCTTTATAAATACCACCAACAGTGCAAACACTCCTGGAGACTCAACAGGGTTCCTTCACAGGGGACAAGCAGCTGCGCAGACAAAACATCCCTGCCCCCTCTATCAGCTACAGTAACCCCAAACACATGCTGCAAAAATCCCAGCCCTTCAGACACAATCGCCCAAAGAATGCCGATTGCAGGCGTGATTTCTGTGATGAGGCTATGTTTTCATCCTAATCATTCATGGGAAACTAACACTTCCTCTATTACGGTAACTTCACTGTACATCCCACCTTGCTTTGAAATTAATCTTATCCTTAGTACAGGACCTCGAAACTATATCGGACTCCCTGCTGTGCTTCAAAAGGCGGATTAGAGACAGCACTGGCAGCATAACAACCGTCGCCTCCCTCCATCTCGGAGTGCAGATAGGTCTGGGCACACCCATCAAAAAACAAAATATGGTGCATCCTCTACACCTTACTCCAAACCCTGAACGTAATCACTGCGTCTCCCCTAGCTTTCACCTAGACCCACTTACGCAGGGCATACTTGCTACAGAACAAAACTAATTTCATTAGACTGTGCCCTTTCTAGCTTCATCCTCATTCAAGACATCACAGTTTTGCATCAACGGAAATAATGACAGCAACTAAGTTAGGGCTATTATCTGCTCACAAACAGCTTTACAAAATCCTGGTAGACAAGTCGGATCTCTTAGGCTCTGACACGTTTTAACTGAAGCAGGAAATTCTAACTCAGCAAAGAGAATATATTATCATTATTTCTGCACAGTTCTTAAATTGTAAAAAATAGCTAGTCATAATTGACAACAAAATAAAAATTTCTGAAGATATTTCCATGATACAGTAATAAAATATTGTATAAGAAATGTTTATCTAGATCAACTGTGCTTGCCTCTGAATAGTTGCCTTATTTTGTAGAAAGATGAAACTACATGTCTTTTCAGTGAAAAGAAGTAATTGGAAAGCTACTTTGTCCTGTTCTAGTCTGGAGAAACACGTTAACACCACCACATTACCACAACACATCAACAAAAAAAACACCAAAACTTTTGCAGGCCTTTTTGGAGCCTTTTGGTATCAATCGCAGCATCCACACTAGACTTCCTCAACAAACACTGTATCCAGAAAGCTTTTTAGAAATTTTTTAAACATTATTTTTATTTAAAACATTCTACAAGCTTGAATCAAAGCCTCCTGAAGTTCTGCTGCATATGAAAGACAGCAAACAAAAGGGTGTCATTATTGACTGTAGAGACAATGCGCTTGCAGCTTTAATAGACACTTCGAAGGTCATAGTATCTTTGGAGAGGTACAAAACAAGGAATTCAGAAATATTTCAGCAGTAAGATTAGAAATTCGGTGTTTTGTGGGATCTGGCTTTGTTTTCACGAAGTTTCAAAAGAGACAAAAAAAAAAGTGTAACTGCTCAGAGAGATTCCACAATGATAGCCAAAAATAGCACTAGTTATAAATATCTTGTCTTTGTCTGTATAATTCTGTTTTCTAAACCTTTACAAAAAGCTCTTAGTTTTCTGATGCTCTGAGTTATCAACCAAGACAAAATTTCTGTAATATAGATTTGAAACCAAACTGATTAAAAGTCTTGCATGGCAGATTAAAGTAATCCGTAATCTCTTCATTCACAGCTTTTCGCCATGTGCAATCAGTGTGTGATTGTCAAGCTACGTACTTACACAAACAAGAGATGGACAAAGAAAACCTGAATTTTACAGTTGACATGAAACCAAGCATTCTGCCTGGAGTTTTACACTGAGTAAGTAACAGTGATGGATTTGGTACGATTACATATTTGCACGCAAAGCCTGAATCTCACATTTGCAGTGCTGAGCACGGGTGCCTAACCTTTCTGACACCAGATTACTCATCTTATTTCAGTCAAGATGAGGGCTGCCTGCCCAAGTTGCTCCTCCATCCAGGTTCTCTCCGCRAGTGGGTTTTTCACATGCGCAGAACAGCAGCCCCACACAAGCTTCCTGCGCGGGTATAGATATGGAATATGGCATCTTTACCAAAAGACCCCTTGCTTCATTTTTTTTTTTAAAGGGCAAAGGAGTCTAATTACAGGAGACAGAGAATTGCGAATGGAGGCTGATGTTCCTCTGACCTTTACAGCTAAGCATTTAATCACCAGCAAGGGCATCCTGTCCTTGACCTTTCCTACAGCCTCTCTCATCTCCAGGCATGAATCTCATTCTCTAGTGCCTAAATCCCCACTGCCTGGAGTAGAAACATCCTGAACCCATCGCAGGGCTCAAGGTCCCATTCTGGGGCAGGGCACCCGAACAGGTAGAGAGGTAACACTGTGTCACTYAGTGGATCTAGCCATCACATACATTTTCCAGCAACGTTAATTCCACTGAACTCAACTGACTACGTGAAGTTTTAAGCTGAGCAGTAAAGAGCTACGTCACCGAAGATGGACCTGCTTATGGTAACTACTATTCTTCCATCACCTTCCCAGGAAGAGATGAGAATTCGTTACGGGCACACCTACCTCATTCTGTTTCCTTCCCTCTGGAACATTCAGTAGCTGGCCCCAAGTGAGCTATTAACATAAGCAGTTTTATTGTCTTGATATATTGATTTGATATAAAGCAAAACTTGGAAAATGTAATAATAAACACTTAGATAAAATATGACTATTGCTAAGTTATTCTATAAATCCATATTACAACATACAATAAAGTTACTTGCAGTGTGGTTAAGTATTTGCTATTATCTACCTAAAGGCCATCAGTGTCTCAAAGTTTTCTGGTTTGAACTTTGGAATATCACTAGAAACGGCCGAAGCATGCTTCAGAGAGACAAAGTACCTTCTTTCCTCTTCATTTATCATGTATTTGTGTTCTGTTTCAGTTTGAGAAATACAGCATTTACCCACTTCAGAGAGTTAGTTGTTCTACCTTTTATTTCTGAAAGAGTTTATTATCCTCAGACTCCTGAATCATGATGCCCTCCTTGAGTCCAACTAGCCGGAGAGAACACAGGTACTTTTTCCTTGTTCTCTGTTGAATTCGTGCTCCCTATCCTTTCACTATTTCTGTATTATGTTGTGTGTAATAAAAGGTATGCTTTGTTGTAATAATAAGTAGGATTTGATCTGATTGTAGGTTGTATAGTGTCTCGCTATCTTGGTCCTTTACCTCTCAGAGAGAACTTTTTCTTGTTTCTACACTAACGCTAAAATATTAATGCTTTTATGCATTAAGCTAGCAGCACAGCATCAAAATACTATCAAGAGCAAACATATTTACTGTTGTTAAGATACTATAGCTCAGATGATTACTTTAGAACTGTTCTTACATAACATTACATGAACTGTTAGTTTAACACATATGACTGTATGTACTGAAACGCAGCGCGTTTTAAGCCCGTTAGGCCACACGCATTCTGTGTGCATGTTTCCTCTTCCAGCAGCCGGATCTGGACAGAGAGGTCACTTCTCCCTTTTTGGTCATTGTTATTACTACATGAAACACTGTTGTTCAGAGCAGTTAAGATATCAAAGTGGCATCAGCTCACCTCTTCCTTCTCTTGTGCTGCCTCCATTAACAAAGATCTATTATTTGGCATTAGAAAAATTTACAAGATCCATGTAAAGAAGTTAATCTGCTCCCAGGCCTTTGAATGTCATTACAAAATTTAATGTGTACGCTGAGGTGGCATAGGGTAAGTATGGAGATATTCAGTTACTCGCAATGCATTGCACCATTCACAGTATCTACAATTTTATGTAGCAATCATAACATTAATTCCATCGGTCACTGGAGTTCCTCAGCAGCTACATGTACTACTTGAAGCATCAGTCGTGTAGTTTGAAGGTTATGAAGGGTATTCACAGTTTGGTTTTGGGATGCAATTATTTTAACATGAGTCATTTTTTTCCCAAATAGATTTTAACATATCTTTCTATATTACCACTCCTCTACAACATTGTTCTCTTACCGGAACTTTCTTCCACAGGTTATTTTTAGGGCTCTGAAGTGGGTCAGATGTAAGCATGTGGAAACCTGTTTGCTCATTTTGGAAACAAAAGTTACAGGCTGTAGTGTTTTCTTTCTGGCCTGGTAAGCACGGCCTCACCTGGCATAGCAGTGGTAGGACTTTGACACATTAACAGCGAGTCTGAGAAGCTGGGGTATCATTAGTATGAACAAGAATTTACCTAAGCAAAAATGAGGGGTTTTTTAGTTAGTTTAAAAGGATAGTTGTGACAAACTGAACTGTAATTCATAATGAAAGGGCTGCCTATCTCTGGATGGATACTTAATACTGTAGTCCGGTACTACGGTTTCTACGCTGGAAGAACTGGTAGGAGTTTCCCACTATCCAGAGGGGGGTTAGTTAGTAGCCATCCACTGCAAATTTGCTCTCCCCTGCACTTTCCTGTTCCTGTCAGCAGTGATGGTTGCTAACACTCTTACAAGGCAGCAGTCTACAGCAAACAAACTGCAGTCAACAAAGCAGAAGAGGGGAAAAAAAACTCCACCGTTTTTACAGCTTCATGGCTTGTCTGTGCTCTTGGTATTTGTCTCAAAATTTAGCTATTGAGATAAGAAATGTGAGTTACTTTTTTCACAACCTATAACTAGTCAGTAAAACTCACTGTGATGGTAAGACAGTGAGGCAAAAGTAGCATGTTAATGTAACGCTACTAGTTAGCTTCAGCACAAAAGGCCCACACCACGTGCCAAGAAATGTGCTCCTGCTTTAGAACAGTGAACCTACTGCTTAAAAAACGCAGCAAACCAGCACAAAACAAATGAAGTACTGCTGTATCTGATAAAGCTAAAGCTTTTTTAGTTTCAAGTAACCAGATTTCCAACGGATTCAGTAAATGAGGCACAGTGGCTACGCGCAGATTTAAAAACTGATCATAAAACCCGTTTCACGTTTTTACCTGCTAAAGCCAGGTCAGTGCATGCCGCCGTATTTCCAAGTCATTCCTCGCTACCACCAAGTCTCTCACAGACCAGCCACGTTCCCCTTACTCACGCAGCGGAGTTAAAGCCCACACAAATCCCGGTTTCCCGTGGCCGTGGGAGCCCTGCGCCCAAGCGGACCTGCAGCCTCCCTGCGCGCAGCCCTTCGTGCTAACAGGCTGCAGAACTAGCCCGGGTCCCCGTTTCGAAGGATGTAGGCTGGAAATCCGCATTTTAAGATACCGCTTCGGCAATCGCAGTATAAATACCTGAAAGGCTGTATTAGACTGGGAGGACAAAAAACCCACCCGCCCCCCAAACAGGGATATACTAAAACCAGTAACCTGCACAAACTTTTAATACCACGTGCCTGAAAAACCTCCCAAAATCCCCGGCTCGCGGCCCGTGGCAGCCGGCAAGGCGGCCGCGGCGCGGGGCAGACCCCGCAGCCATTTGGCACATCTCCTACCCGCTTCTTACGCTCGCGGGGCCGGTGCCTGTTGCTCTACAACCGCACGGCGGCGGTACCGGCCGGGCCCCCTGGCCGGACAGCCCCGCGGGCTGCAGGACCCCCGCCACGCCGGGGGCGCAGAGCCGCGGCAGGGGAAGGGGAAGGGCTTCCCCCGCCGCAGGAAAGCAAAGCCGCCACCACCACCACCACCACCACCACCACTACCGCCGCCGCCGCCGCCGCCGCCGCCGCCGGCCCCGCCGTGGCGGCCAGCGCTGCCCCGCGAGGCGGCCCCTTTAAACCGCGCACGTGACGCGCCGCGCCACGAGCCGGGCGCGCCAAGGCCCCTGCGCTGCCGCGGCGATTGGCCCAGGCAGCCCGACCACAGTCAGCGCGCGCCAAGCCTGCCCGGGCGCGCCAGCCCCGCCTCCTCCCCCCCCCGCTGCGGCGGGCCAATCGGCATCTCCTCCGAGGCAGGGAGCCGCGGCGGGGCGGGGCGGGGCTGGGCGGGGCCCAGCGGCCCGCGAGCCCACTCAGTTTCGAATTCCGCCGGTGAGCCGGACGCCTGGCCAATAGGGCGGCAGAAGCGAAACCGCATCCCGCTCGGACCCCGCCTCCAGAGGCGGGGCCGCTGACTTCCCCGCCTAGCGGTTGGTCGGCGGGAACCGCCGCTTCGTGACGCTGGCGCCGGGTTGGGTGATTGGTTACGCCCAGGCGCGAAATGTAACGCGGGAAAATCTGGGGCTCGGCCTGGGCTGTGGGCGCGGAGGGGTCGCGGCGGCTCCTCCTCGGGCATCGCCGGGACCGGGGCAGCCAGCGGGGCCGGCGCCGCTTCGGAAAGGTGCGGGGAGGCTGCGGCTGCTTCACTCCGGCCGTTGCTATGGCTGGGGGCCGCCGCTGACTTTGCGGATCCGCTCGGGGGTGGCCGCGGAGGGGGGGAGGCACCGAGACCCCGCCGGGAGCCGCCGTCCCCGGCGATGAGCGGCTGAGGCGGGCCCGGGCGGCGACAGGTGGCGGCGGCCGCGGGACCTCCGTGCCGCTGCACACCCCCCTATCCCGGGACGCGGGCTCGGACAGTGGGGCTGAGCCGCCGCGGAGCGCCCCCGCTCCCTCACCCCCTTCCCGCGCCGGTGCCCGCGAGGGGTCGGCGATGGCGGAGCAGCTGCCGCCGGGCCCCCCGGTGATTTTTTGCCAGGACTCCCCGAAGCGCGTCCTGGTTTCCGTTATCAAAACCACCCCGATCAAACCCTCCTCGCGGGGGGGCGGCGAGGAGCCGGCGCCCGCCCCGCCCGTCCCCACCAGCCCCGGCTTCAGCGACTTCATGGTCTACCCCTGGCGCTGGGGCGAGAACGCCCACAACGTGACCCTCAGCCCCGGCGGCACCGCCGCCCCCTCGGCCCTCCCGCCGCCCCGCGGGGGAGCGGGCAGAGCCCCCGCCGGGGACGAGGAGGAGGCGGGGAGCCCGGGCGGCGGCAGCAGGCACCGGCACCTGAAGGTGAGTGCGGGGCCGGGGCGGGGCGGGCGGCGCTGCGGTAGGGCGGGCGGGCGGCGGAGTTAAAGGGTGACTCCGCGCCGCGCGCCCCTCCCCCGCCTCCGCCCGGAGATTTAAAGTGAAGTCACTTCCGGCAGCGGCGCGCGCGCCCCGGTGCCGTCCGGCGTACGGGGGGCGGGGGAAGGCGGGGCGGGGCGGGGAGCCGCCCGCCGGCGGGGCTCTTGCCCCTCCTCCCTCCGTTTAAAATTTAAAAAAAAAAACAAAAAAACAAAAACAAAAAACAAAAAAAAACCCCACCAAAGTTGTCTTCTATTTTGTCAGTTTCCCCCCCATTTCACCGAGCGGACGTCAGAGCGCTGGCGGTGCCTGACGGTCCCCCACCTGCACCTGCCGGCCGTAGCCGAGCTGTTGGGAGCGGGGTTAGGTGAGGTCTTGGCACGCTCTGGCGTCWCGCTAACGCTGTCACGGCAGCAGTCCTGAGACACAGCCCTGACTTAGAAGTCGCTTCGGGGGAAGTTGCGGGTTTTGGCTGAACTGCAGAGGTGGGAACGTGCGGGATTTCAGCTCCGTGATTACTTCGATGCAGGATGGGATAAGGCGTGGGCGGCCAAGAGCAGACACCGTCCGTGACCTGATCAATGAAGGAGAGCACTCTTCCAGCAGAATACGTTGCAATATCTGCAACAGGGTCTTTCCACGAGAGAAATCGCTGCAGGCCCACAAACGAACTCATACCGGTGAGTAAAGGGAAGGTGTGGATAGCTGGCGTGAGCAGCTTACAAAGCAGCAGGGAAGGAGTTTAAAAAAAAAAACCAAAAACAAAACAAAACAAAAAAACAAACAAAAAAACCCCCAACGAACTCGACTTGTTAATATTGTAACTGTTAAATTAATCATGCTTTTCTTCCAATGCTTGTTAGTGCAATCAAAGTCTTTGTAACCGTGTTTGTCATGGGGAAGTGTAGCAGCAATTTGGGCTATAATAGTATAGGCAAATTGTGTAAATATTTTATCTGCTGCTGTCACAGGCTTACTTTGTAAGAGGGAGAACTCTTCTTGAGCTTGGTGCTCTGTAAGTGGTAGCACTTTTTATTCTGACTGCCTCTTCTCTGTGATTTGTCTCCTTCTTGCTGGTGTTCTTTTCACACAGCAATTGAAGTTTAGCTGTCAGAAGAGACAGTAACTTAAAAAGTGGCTGGTAACTTGGGCAGTGTAACACCCTAAAAGCGTAGCTTAAATGTTGAGAAAAAGAGTTCAAATGCTTAAGATCGCCATCCAGTTGTCTCTCCCACCACCTAGAATTCATTTTCTGGAGTGGAGGTGGTCACGCTAATTTACTGAACTGTACGTAGAAGGCAACTTGCAGTTAAGTGAAAATGTAGGATCAACTCACTCAGTACCCAGCTGAGCTCGAACTGAACAGGAGATGCTGGTTTTTCAAACCAAGCAAATACATCTGGGTTTTTTTCTTCATATTCCAACAGGACTCTATATTTGCAATAAAGTGTGAACTAACGTAGCTCACAATACAGACACAACCACCAACACTCCCCCCCAAACCAAACAAACAAAACCCCAGAAAAACCTTGGCTCCCACGGTCTCTTTTTCTGACTCAAGTCACTAAGACTAATCTAGATACTAACATTAAACAGTAGTTTCCTCGTGCTCTTTGGTCAAAAGATGTTTTTATTTCACTTGGTTGATATTAGGTGTTGAACTTGTATGAACTACTTAACTGAGCAGAGCTTACCCTGGTGTTATTCCTCTGACTTAGTAAGTCAGCATCACCCTCGTTTTGTCGTCCTTGCTGAGGAGCGGTGGCATTGGCATGCCTTTGCATAGTTGCATGCGGTCAGACCCTCTTGAGGGAGGAGACACCTGCTGTCTCTGTTCTTCTCGTTGCAGTTTGCACGGGGAAGTCTTCCTTGATGACTGGCCTAAGAAAACTTTCTTGGCTTAAGTCTGGAACAAGTTTCTCTTGCAACCTCCACTTATCCACTACAACTTTTCTCAAATAGTCTTCCCTAATGAGATATTTCTACAACTTCGTATGTTACTATACTGTTGGCCTCAGTTACTTTACCCTAGTTCATGCTATGTTAAGGATAAAATTTATCTGGTTACAACTTGAGTTACGTCACTTGTCCATTTACTCATTTCACTCCATATATTTCTTGCACTATAGGTGCATAGTTTCATGGGACAAAGCTTACATAGTGCTGTGCAAGGGGCTTAAATCAGAAAATATGATGAGAAAAATACAATTTTGGGTTGTTTTTTTTTTTTCCCTCTGGAAATAATTGTATTATCCAGTAGCATTGAGCGTGTACTTCAAAGTAAAGATCTGTTTGGGGTAAAAGTGGATCTCTGCAATTTGGTACACCAGGGCTTTTTAAGTAGGTGCAAGCATCTGAGTGGGTAAAAGGAGAGCTTGCTTGTGTAAGTCTCAAGGCAGGGACCACCACTGGATACTATGACTCTTATTTTATATTCAGCTTTCATAAATCTGTTCTGTTATTATTTTTAAGGTGAAAGGCCTTATTTGTGTGACTACCCAGATTGCGGGAAAGCCTTTGTTCAGAGTGGGCAGCTCAAAACTCACCAGCGTCTCCACACAGGGGAGAAACCTTTCGTCTGCTCAGAGAATGGTGAGCCATCAAGAGAACAATTTGCAGCTTTCAGAACTAGGGTCAGTCTAGTACTGGAAATTTATGCATGTTCATGTGGCAAAGATCCATAAAAGCTTTGGATTTTAATTTTGGAGGAGCTTCTAGGGAAGGGCTCTTCCAGCCAGAATCTGCGTAATCATGCAAATATGTATCTAAGGATTGCATACGTTATTATATAAGTAGGTTATCAGTAATTCTGTCAGTTGATACTAATGTATAAAATGATGGGGCATGTTATGAACTTTGCAACTAGAGCTTGCTGTTTTCAACAAAACCTAGGGTTTTGTGAGTGAGGAAGGTTGGATTCAGCAGCACCTTCATCCCACAACTGTTATGCTTACTCGTTGGTTGGCTGCTTTCCGTAACGTGTTCTTTATTGTCACTTTGTGTTTTTTAAGGCTGTTTAAGCAGATTCACGCATGCAAACCGTCATTGCCCCAAACATCCATATGCCCGACTGAAGAGGGAAGAGCTCACAGACAGGCTGAGCAAGAAGCAGACGGCTGACAATAAAGCTGTGGCTGAGTGGCTAGCAAAGTAAGTTCCCCCATGGTGTCATCTTTCTCTAAATACTTATGAGGGTCTAAGAAAGCATTTTATTCCTGGGGCAAAAAAACCCCAACAAACCCAAACCAGCTGTTCCTCCAGTACAAATCAGCCCAGCCTTGCCTTTCCTTAAAGAAGTGCCAACTCCTGGTCAAGACAAAGTTCCTCAAAGACTTTTTCTTACCTTTTTCGGCTTGTTTTGTTTTGGTTGGTTGGTTTTTTTGTTCTCTGCTTAAATGCTTCCCTTTGCTTGATCAACACCTGCTAATACCTTGTTAGTGCTACAGTCCTACAGTCTTGCTGAATTYGCATCTGTATGAGGGGTAACAATTGTGTATGCCTAGGGAGAAACACCTGCTGGGAACACCATGTAGAGAAGAAATCTGTCACAGATGTTCACTTGGGCACTTTACACTTAAAATACTGAATAAAGGAGGTTTCTGACAGCTTAAATACTACCATATAAGGGCTGAAAGATAAAGCCAAATGCAGTGCTTAGTCAGATGCAAGCTAGTATCTGGGAGGTGTCTGCCAGCTTTGAATTGGTGGTGTGCAAGTCAGTTGTATATATTTTAAAAGCATTCCCTACATTTGATTTTGTAGATACTGGGAGACTAGAGAGCAGCGTGCTCCTGCTTTGAAAACTAAAACAATCCAGAAAACGGATCAGGAACAGCAGGACCCAATGGAATATCTTCAATCTGATGAAGAGGATGATGAAGAGAAAAACAGCGCTCATTCTGCTGCTCGCCGCCGCCTCCAGGAACAGCGTGAACGCATGCATGGTGCACTGGCTCTCATTGAGCTTGCAAACCTAGCTGTGGCACCGCTGCGACAGTAGATAGGAACAGAGTCTGCCTATACAAAATGTACTTCCTGGTGGTACTTAACCAGTTAGATCCTGGGCATAAGCTAAGCACCTTATTTGCTTATCATAGGCTGCTATTCTGTAGAATTTATGAAGAATGTTGTTGCCCCATAACATGGGGTGAGAGAATTGCACTTTTTGTAAGGTAAAAGACAGATGTAAAGTTTCTAAGTATTTTGTAAATATGGGACTGCATAATGCAGGGTTGACAAATTTACGTGTTGTGGGAAGCTAGATTTTGCAAGGTTAACTCATTTATTTGAAGCAGTTTTCACAGGAAGCACTTTCTGAACAAAGTGTTCACGATTAGCAGAATGGTACACGTGGCCAAAGAAGGCTGACAAAAAGAAAAGTATTTATCTGACTATTTAAGCAAATTTATATTAAGTGGTAGGTCTGAAGATATTGTTAAGCAGCAATGAAACCGTGTTTTTCTAATGTCAGTGTATCTTTACCTAGTATCACTGAGGCGGAAGGCAAAGCTTAGTTATCTCAACTTGTAGAGGGGAAGAAACTGCTTCATGCAGGAAACTGTAAGATCGTTCAGGATCTTCACTGTGACTGCTCAAGGTATGAGGCTTGACTTTGCTGTTTTACCTTTTCTGATTTGATTTGAGCAGAATCTCTTGGTAGCACTTGTTATTCCTAACATGTGATGTTAGGAACTTTTGCACATTGTTGGGTTTATCTGAAAATGATTAGTCTTGCAAAGTCTAGACAAAGGTAAACAATTGGTAATATTTTTTTTCAGATATTTTTGGACCCTGTAGTGATTTGGCACTTGATTTTGTTAATAAAGGGGGTATTTACAGGGTGGTATGGATTTGTAGTAAACTATTCTAGATCTCCTATTAGCAAACACTAAGTTTTAAAGTATTGCTTTTATATGATTATTAGCAAATAGAAGCCTCCGTACTTTCTGTGCATAAAGCCACCTTATTGCTTTACTTCAGGATAACATGCCAATTTTGTGTTCACTAACTGTAGCACAGCTATCAATTAAACACTGCAGAAAAGTATTCACTATACAACTAGAAAATAGGCTTCCAAAGATAGTTACAAGTGTGTTAACAGTGTGATTTCATGTATTTCCCAAATAAATGAAGTTACAGAACGCTGCCTAGTACTCAAATGCTGATACAAAATGTTTAGCAGGATATCTTGTCACTTCGTGAATGTTGTATACTTTCAAATAGCATTGTCTCATGGTGATCTTTTTCCATATTTTGCTTTGAAGGCAACCAGACATTCCTAATGTGCTAATGAAACTTTGTTTTCAGATTGGACTTCTTGTTGTGTGGTTGGTTTGTTTGGGGTTTTTTGTTAAGCTACTGCTTTAGGGGATATTAATAATTTGTATTTACTGACCTGCTTGCTTTAACTCCTTCCTCTCATTGAAGGTCAGGAAATTCAGATGAGAAGGGAAGTCACTTTCCCTCTCGCTTAAACAAGAGGAAGAAATCATTTTATCAATCACTTGATATAGACTGACCAGATGCGTACAGCTGTTCCAGAACAGTAGCGTGATTTTTACACCAGAAACTGCGACTGTTGGATTATGTTCTCTGATAATTGATAACCTGTTGTGGTTGAAAATCTCATTAACCCAGTTTGTTTAAATCATGTATTGATGCACTTAACTGAAGAGTAATTGAATAATTAAAAAAAAAAAAAAATCACTTTCATTGAATGTAAATAATTTTGCACCAGTGACACGGTTTAACTTTTGCTTTCAGCTCCTAAACTTAGCTGACATCAGGCTCATTTGTTTCTGTTTTAAGTCTTTTAGGCTTAAAAATATGAAACACTGTAGTTGTTCTAGGCTTCTTAGCCTATGTAAAACTGGTAATTCGCGTGTGTAGTTTTGGAGTTTCTCAAATAAGTACATGCTTTTGACTGTTCAGTTGGCTGCATGCAAATAGTCTGATCCCAAAATGACCCCTGAGCGTAAATCTGTTGTACTTCTGAGTCATAACTCAGAATTGCTTCTGAGAAGTATTTCACAGGGCACAAGACTCTGTAATTACTAGCCAGTTGCAGGCTGGAGTCATAACTTCATTAGGATTGATTTTTTTTTTTTTTTTTAAATTTTATTTTTTTTCCCAGTCAGCTGTAATGCTTCAGGCAACTCACAGAGTATTTCTTCAAGAATGACAAGTACACTGAATTGTACTTGGCAGTAGACAAAATTCAGACAGCTGAAGTAGTTTTGTGTTGTGACAAGTTTTGGGTAAAATACCAAGTGAAAAAAAAATGAGATGTGGAAGACTGCTTTTTGTTTTATTAAGAAGTGATTACATATAAGACATCTTGAAGTGTTCACTGATTTGAAAGATTAAGTTGTAGTTTGGCATGACTTAACAGCAGAAGAGTGGATGTGCTGTCATTTTAATAGACGCTTTGAATAAAAACTTGGTTTAATTTTCAAGTTTAGTGTGTGCTGTTTGGTAATGGTTAAACACTTGGGCTCTTCCTTGTTTCTGTAATCCTGTCAGCCTGACTTGTCGCAGGGCATGAAGGTGTGTCAAATTTCAAGAGACAAGGAAAATAAACAAGTTAACCACCCAAAGCAAATTTTTTTAGAGCTTTTTTACAGTTTGACAGACTTGTCAGAGTTCCTTCGACACCGAGCCCGGCCCTGCTGCACTGCGGCGGCCCTGGCCCCTGCGCCGAGGGGCCACGGCCTGTGGAAGCCGTGCTGGGCTGCGGTGGGCTGCAGCCCTGGCCGGCCGTCTGCCTTCGGGTGGTTTGGACCTCTCCCGTCCCCGAGGGCGAGTGCTCAGAGGTGCTGAACTCCCTTCCCACGGGGCTGGTCTCAAAACAAAGCCGGCTGGTGCCGGATGGCGGCAGAGGGTACCGGTGAGCCTCGGGAGCTGCCCTGCTAGCGTGGCGTCCCCCGTAGGCGGCAGCACGCCGTACCCCGAGTACCGTCCCTTTCGGCCGAGCCCCGGACAGCCGCGGTGGCGGTGGGCTGGCGCTCCCGGAGACCCGCAGGGCAGGCGAGGCGCGGCGCGGCTGCCGGACCCCGCCGGCAGGGCCCCCGCGGCCGGCCTCC
>JAYKAV010003101.1:452674-502338 GCA_035582835.1 Phoebastria nigripes
CCCGGTCCTGGCCCGGCCCGGCCAGGCCGCGGGCTGGCGGTGGTGCCGCTCTTCTCCCGGCGAGGGCAGGTTGTGCCTCGCTCCCGAAGCGGAGCGGGGCCGCACSGCCCGTCGGGGAAGCGTTTTCGTTACCGTTAGTACAACCCAACCCAGGGGCGTCTGTGCAGCTCGGGTCCCGGGGCAATCAGCTGGCGCACCGGCACGGGCCCTTTAACACTGGAGATGTCGGGGAATGTGCTGAGACTGGGGTCGGCTTCTCCAATTTCAGACCCGATTTATGCCCAGCATGTACCGCTTCTGCAGCACCACCCGATGGCGGAGTCCTTTGCAGGCGTATTTTTGAAACACCCCAGTCTTTTCCTCGAAGGTCTTTCGTTATTCCCCGCATCGAGGCTGGCGTTTCGCTGGTCGCAGCAGCTCAGACGCAGTGTTCTGCGTAACTGTTCTTGCCAAACGATCTTGTTACCTACCTGCGAGCACCTTTCTTTTCTGAGGTAGCCAAAACTGAAACGTGAACCTCAGAAAACCCCTTAATCATAAAAACACTGAAGATCTACATCTATTGACTTGACCGGGGGGTCCCATATGGAGTCGTCTGTGATTCTGGGTGATCTTCTCACTGCTAATAGTCTTTACTTAAAAGGTTTGCTCTGGTTTTGCTGTGTTTTAGCTCATTATGAACTAACAACAGAAAAGGAAGAAAACCCAACAAAATGAAAGGAAAAAAGTGAAAAAAAAAGGCAAAACTTGCTGTTATTTTCTAACGTTAAGTGCTATTTGAACACATAAGAGCTGTATATAACACCTCCCAGAAATAATACATGAGGCGAGTTGTGATTTTGTTTTATGATATTTTTCATCGTACAATCTGCAGCTCCCTATAAGTCCCTGGCATACATCTAGCACATCCATGAAAGACAATCAAGGACAGCATGCCCATCAGTAAGCCTAAATTTTGTACAAAAAGCTTACAGCATTGCTGGGAATGTTTAGGGCTCTGCAAATCAAAAAAGTCTGGAGAAATCTGTGTAGTACAGATGAGTGAAGTCTCCATATTAATATTGTGTAGCTGTAAGTACAACACAGTTCAGGTGTCACATGATTATAAATGGAAGTCCTGCTGCTTCTACTTTTTTTTCCCTTCTTTTTTTTCCCCTTAATACCTCTGTTTCCCACAATCACTTTTGCTACTGGCCGCTCCTAACCCTTTGTCTGTGTTACGACTCCAGTGTCCTTATGGCCTTCCTGCTGCAGTTCAGAGTGTTTCTTTCTTTTGCTAATACTACGTTCCCGTCCCAGTGGAGCTCATTTGAGATGTACGTTTCTCGGCACACTGAGTAGTAGTATAGCAGTTCTTGGTGGCTTCTGTGATAAAGAGCCACAACGTCAAGGAGCCTTGATAATGGAAAATTACAAAGCTTGTAGAGAACGTGGACCTTCCTTAGGCATTTGTTAGTGCAGGTGTGCACAGAGAAKGAAGTGGGTTTTATTTAGATTCCTTGGATGCAGGTTTGTGTGTGACCATCCCTGACAGTGCAGTCCAGCAAAATGCCGTGTGACTCCTGGGAGGCAAAAGGAGCTGTCACGTTCAGGGAGCTCCTTGACACCTAAGGCGCTTGGGCAGAGAGGCTCCAGACACTGCTGGTGATGGCATAAAGCAGCCGTCCTTTGTAAATAACTTCTTTGCTTGTATTTCAACATGCGTACAGAGAATTAGCAGTTACTGCCACACCTTTATTAGTTTTAACTTGATGTAGATTTAGGGGAAAAAATGGAGGGGCTCAGGCTCTTCAGGTGTCCTGCTAAAGTTTCTGCTTTCTTAACATTCAAGTATCTGCTTTCAGCTAAAGCGAGCTGAAGGGGTATGGTAGGAATTTACCCCTTTTAGCAGACAATAGATGTTTCTACAACATTTACCTAAGTCTTTTCTTTTCACAAAAACATACTGCTAGTGTGTTTGGGCTGTGGAGATAAGCTTCCAACTTAGGGCAAGTGCAAGAGATTAACTGACTGTACCATCTCGGGATGTATAGCATATATGTGAGGCCACTCAAAAAATTATGCATTGTTGCAGTTGTCCAAGTGTGTTACCCTCACTTACAAATATACCCAAAACAATTAGCTCTTTGGAACTGATTTGCTGTGCATATGCTCTGTTATTTGGATGCAGCTTATGTTTTGCTGCAGAAATAAAATATTAGGACTCCAATAACTGTAGCAGTTCCTGAGCTCTTCTGAAAGACTGGCCAGTCATCCACAATCCACATGTCAAGTTGTTGACTTTGGTGCTAAATTTAAACTCTTCTTTTTTTGTTGTTTTGTTTTGCTTGTTTGGTTGGTTTTCTTTTTTTTCCTCTTTCCTCAGTATTAAATATCTGTTTATGCTTTTCAGCTTCCCATCACCAATGTTTCTTGGAATTGGACAGGTATGTTCAGAAGTAAAGCACACTAAATGTACTCATTATTTTGTAAGTTAAACTAATGTTAGCATAGAGGTATATTTTAGGGAGGAAATCRCTGTTACACTGCACTGCTCGTCTTCTGGATTAGATACACCATACGGAAGAGTGATTTGTTTTAGTGAGATCAAGGAAATTTCAGCTCAAGTCAAAACTATTGCCTGGGAAGGAGTCACGTAAAGGACTGGAAATGCCATTTATTTCCCCTGGTAGAGTTCAGTAATTAAGAGATCTGGCCTTCAAAACTGCCAAGATTTGTTCTAACAAGTGCAGAGATCTTATGAGAGTCCTTGAKCATTTGTGGATTATATGCAGAGACATTGCCTCTATTTGTAGACAAACTGTGTATTTCCTCATAAATCTCTCCCCTCTTTCCCAGCAGTTTTCCGGTAGAACTGCCACATGGTTTTGGTTCTTTGTTGCCTTATTTGCCTGTGGGCAATTTGCAGTATTGCAGCGGAAATACGTTTTTTGTTGTTAGTAGGCATCATAGTAAAAACGAAGTTCAAATGTTTGTGTACAGGGTCCATAAAGAAGAACATGTGACGCTGCAGAGGGATGGCTGGGAAGGGTGGAGCCTTGAAGCAAGTGTTGTTTACGCAAATACATTTAAAAGAGAGGATTTATTTTGTGCTAAGGGGTAGTGAGGGAGAGGTGAAAACAGGGTACTGCACGTCTGAKATCTCTGCTCTTTGGTGCTGAAGAGAGTAAAATGTCTTGTTAAGTCTTTGCTGTATGAGAGGGGGAGAGAGAGAGTTGCGCACATCCAGACTGCTGAAGGAACCACACGTCATGTTTCAATGGAAGCCAAAGACTAGAAAATATGGCAATACTTCATGTTAAGGGCAACGATATGGCCTTGTTTCTGCAGAACATAAGACTCAATGGCATTTSCATTTTTTGTTGACTGATCCTTCCAAGATTTCCCTGAATGGTTTGTAAAGTGCATATAATATGGTATAATGCTTTAGTCTGTAGAACGTGACTCCACCCCATTTTCTAGATAGGCAATTAATGGATTTTTGTATAAGGAAAATTTAACATTTTTTTTCCTTCCTGGGGCGAGCATTAACTCTTATAATGTGTGAGTGCTTGGATAGTCTCCTTCATTCTGTCCATATCTTTATTATTCATTCCTCATGTTGTCAACGGACTGACCAATGCACAACCCCCGCCTTGCATTACCAAAAAAGCTGTAGGAGTGACTCCGCAGACTAAACAACGCTCTGAGTAAAATAGCATGATTATTCCGGGATCATCTCCTGTTTTATTTTCTCAGCTCCTTCTCAGCATGCATTGTTTCACAGAGTGCCACTAATTTTCTCAAGCCAGTAAAACATATGTCTATATTGTACTTCTAAACAAATAGCAGGCAGAATTGGTACGAATAAAGTTATTCCAGTTTATTCATTGCATGCTGTGTTGTTCTTTGAAAAAAATACGTAATACCTAGCATTTGTGAAATGCATATAAAGATTTTGTCTTTGAAGCAGTTCTTTCATTCATACATTACAATTTTGCTCTTACGTGACTTCTTGTTTTTTCTTTTTGTTTAGATGGCAGCCACTATACTTATCTTGTATGTGTCAAAATTAAATAAGATCGTTCACTTCCCTGATTTTGACAAAAGTATACCTGTGAAGGTAAGGATTGATATTAATAAGAAAATGTTACCTCTTGTAGTGGCATTTTTCCTTATGGAGACAGGATATAAAAGAATAACAGAAAACAATTTTGCATTTGTTTGTCAAATGTGTTTATTTGTATCTTTGTTTCATTTAGTATTGAATTTGATCATTTTAATTTCACTGCAGTATTCTTGCCTTTTGTTTGCAGAGAAATCTGGTGCCATTTGGTTATGCAGGTCATGGGAAAGCGTTCTGTACCTTCGTACAGCTGGATGAACTCTTTCAGATTCCTGAAGTATTTTTCTGGATGTATACAGCTCCCTGCGGGATCCACGGGAGATCCGTGTTTAAGAAAGAACTTTGATCACAGCATGAAAGGCTGTTTGGAAATTTGAATGGGACATGATAAAACAATAGAAAAAGAATATGTGACAGACCAAAATCCTGAACAACAGTTGATTCCAAATGTAAGATTTATGTTCCATAGGAGGGGCTAAAATAATGCCCACCAAAGATACTGTAGGTAGGGGCTAGCTGCATCGTGCAGACCTTAAGTGTTGTATGGTCTGAAGAGGCAGGATAGAGAGAGTATGAGAGGGGATCTTTTATTATCTCAGATTGGGAACTAGGGTCTGAAATGACAGTAGCAATGATCCTGATAGATTTTTGCATCCATCTGCAGTGTTGCTGGAGCTTTACTTTGATGCATAAGCCTGCGTACTTATCTCTTGTTGCAAGGTACTGGTCAGTGTTTGCTCAGAGATACAGAGTTAGCTCCCAGCTCTGCTGCAGAGCTCAGATATCATAGGATTTCAGGCCAGCATCTTCATTGCACAATCTTGTCTTACTATCAGTATGAGGTTTGCTATGAATGTCTCGCAGCCATTGGTGAATGCTGTGTTTTCTTAATGCGTGCTGAAATCATTGGCATTTCTGCATGTAGAAATCTTGTAGGAATATCTATAGCATCGATTATAAAATGGACAATCCTTAATTTTTCCAAAACATGAATGAAGAAGGTTTACCAGTAGGCGGTTTTGAGTTAGACATATAAACAACTTGTTGAGACTTCAAGAGGTTTCTTCCCTCTGCACCCCTCCAGTCCCACTATTCTCCCTCCCTGCTGTGGCCTTCACTTTACAATCAGTACAAGGGCATTAAAAAATACAGCACCCATTTTCTTTGTCCTAATAATATCTATCCTTTGGAGGACTTTCCTGGATACACTGGGAGCAGTCAGCACTGCAGCATCCAGGACTTGCGTATTGCTTGTGGTGCTGAATTTGACTAGTCACAGTGAATCAGCTGGATCACTCATTGTTGATTTTTTTACTTTTTAAATCACCCTTTGACTGACTCTTTATCCTTTTGACAAGTTTTGCTTTCATTGACACTAAGATTATTGCTGCTTTTCATTCCTGGGCTGGTTTATGTCCTCAGTGCTTTCAGATGGAGTTTTAGAGTAGCAAAATGCTTATTTTAGTGAGGAAGCTTTGGAGGTCTTGACCCTTTTTAAGTAAATGTTTCATTGATCTCCGATGTTGCGCTGGATGTTGTGATTTTGCCTTTACAATAGATGAAGTTCAGAGGAAAGAGAATGTAATGTCACGTCTGTTTTCATGCTATGAATGAAGATAGTTTTCTAAATAAAAATAAAAAGAAGAGATAGTGTATTACAAAATTTTTGCAAGCTTATGTTGACAGGCTGAACATTTATTGTTACTTATACTCCTCTTACTTTATACTCCAGTTTACTTTTACTGTTACCTTCACTTAAAAGTTAACTTCAGTTAGCTATAGTTAACTTTTACTGTACCTCCCTCCTCTTTGCTGTAAAAGAAGGGCAGAATTTTTAACATTGATAAAATGCAACCCATTCCTCTGCATTCTTCTCCGGCACACAATGCTTTGAGAAGACATAGCCTCTGACAAACACAGTGTCTCCTGAAGCATTGTRTAGGCGCAACAGCAGCAGCTATTACACGTATTAGGATAGAGGATCTGTTTTTGTCTTTCTGCCATTTCAGCTCCGCTTGACTGATAGTGAATGGGACTAGATGTACATACCACCTTTGTCCCCAGTAATTACTTTGGCTGGTTTTAATCTTCCGCAACTTTTCTGTAGTGGGAGAATAACAGCTTTGAACTGCAGCTGAATATTGTGTAGGGATCCCTGACTTCTGGTACATTTTCTTAAGGCTCTGAAGTTCTGTTACTGCTTCTCTGTATTGTGTTAGGCCCCATATGTTTCTGTGGGAGTCAGTCTCGTTATGCTAGAAGCTGGAAATGGTAAAGTTTAATTTACCCCTAAATACCTACCTTTCCTTTCTAGTATCTCACATAGCATAATTTGTTAGGTAGATGTAAAATGGTGTATCTTCCAGGCATACTAATATATGTGGAGTACCTAGGGAAGCATAGCATACTTACAGCTTATTCATTCTTTTATTCCACCTGTTCTCATGCTTATTTAGTTACTGTTATTAGTATTACTTCTATACCTAAAATTCGTACATCAGAATGAGTATTAATCTGAGGATTATAGTAATTAAAATAAAATTGATTAACATTTACATTAAATGGAGTCTGAGTCTCATTAGAGGTAGATTGTGACTAATGAAATTGGTGAAGCTGTGGTTGTGAACAGTCACATGAATGAGAGCTGCAGTTCAGTTTGCAGCATAGTTACATTTTTTTTCTTAAACCCTCTTTCTTGCTGAAAGTACATCTGATACTACAGTTATCAAATTCTATCAAATAAAGTTTCTCAACAGTACTTCAAAACATAATAATCTGAATTGTGCTTTTAATTTTATCACAGTTGTTTCCTCTGCCTCTGATTTATGTTGGAAACCACATAAGTGGATTATCAAGTACCAGCAAACTCAGGTACAGTAAATGGAAGTTATAAGTAGACTGTTTGGATTTTACCCTTTTCTTTTGTGGGGGTAAAAAATAAACACTAAAAAAAAGGCATTGCATAGGGACTTAAATGCGTATGATGTCTGTCTGTCTGTCTAAACCCCTGATACTATTATGAAACTCTTACCAAACATTTGATCTGTTTACAGGTTGTCTGCTTCTTTTAAGTGGGGCTTAGCTAGGCCTGTACTGACAGAAAATCACAATACTCCTTGTGACAATGAAAGTGCTTTCACTTTCCTTTCATACCCAAGAGTCCAGCTTTTCCTGGGTGTCCTAACCAGAGAGTTTGAAAGCTGTAAGAAAGACCTTTATGAAGTAAGAAGAATATGGGCAAGATTTGTACCATGGTGTCAGTGCAGGTTATTTAGGACACACCAAGAGATGGAAAAACTACTGTGTAGTGGGGTGGTGGCGGCAGCATAGCCCTGCTGAGCACCAAGAGCAGGTTGTGGGGAGATTGCTAAAGGGCTTGCTGGCTCCTGTATGCCTGTAAGCATAGATCGGTGGGAGTTGCTTCCATGCTGGTGCTAAAAAGGTGTAAGCTATGTAGAGGACCTGTTGTAATAGATTGACTGACCAAATTTTCTATGGAAGAGGAGTGCAGAAGTATGACGGCTGCACCAGGATTGGAGGATACAGCACTACCGTTGTGGTGGTTTCTTGTATGTTATTACAGGCTCCTGAGGATTTGATAGTAAGCTAAACCAAAACACAGAATCTTGCAGGTTTTCAGCATTTCATAACTTTGAAACGTTAAGCGCCTGATTCTGCAACTCTTTGTTGTATGCATACAGAAGTTGTTCCACTGAAGTGACTGTTCAGGCAGACATACGGGCTTCGGCAGCACTGTCCCTAGTAGCACTTCAGCCAATGTGAATATGGAAGTAGTTTCAAACCTGTAAAAGTTTGATTCATGGRTTCTTCTTTCCCCTGTTTTCCTAACTGTAATTTTAAAATAAAAAGTTTATTAGGTTATTTTAAACATAAGTGCACCATCTCCTCCTCCTATGATTGACATAGTTCTTTTAGATTTACTGATTTTTATAACTGAAAAGTAAGAATGGCTGCAGTTTCTACCATTGACATTTTGTTACATTGTGTTTTGTTACATTATGTGACATTTGTTTACATTATGGAATTTTCCACCTTGTTTGGRTTGTCTGTAAGGAGTAGATGATCCTATGCATGACTTCAAAATGTCTGTTGTAAAGTGATTAAACTCTGTGTTACGATTTTTATCATTCATTAATGCAGTTGCTAATAGTTATCTTAAACAGAGAATTAATTGGTCCATATGGCCATGCTGTCAGATTTCCAAAGTGTCAGATGCAAGTGTTTTCTCAAATTAATCAAAAAGGTTTCCAACTGCATCACTTCGTGTAGACCAACAATATGTTGTTYAGAAGTAGCTGTTTGTTTGGTAGTTGCAGCTGGTCCCCCCTTTGATGTTTCTTGTACTTTCTCTGTTTTTTGTGGGTTTATTTTACTTTTTTGAAAGTACAGCTTGTTTACTAAGCATGTTTGCTTTGGGTTTTATTTCTGTTATATGTTTTCAGAGACAGGTTTATTGTGTGTCCTTTAAGTTTACAATAGAAATAATTTTTACTTACCCTGCCTGTGAGTTCTACAGGAAGAATTATTTCATAGGGGCTGTACTAGGTAGAAGATAGCTTTTATATTTCATTTCACTGATGCAGAGGGGCCTTATAGAAGGTAGCCAGTTGCATTGTTTTACAAACTGGCAAATCTTGTTATTATTCAATGATTTGGTTATCTAATCTGCCTCTAATGTCAGACTGACATTTTTTTTATGTATGCTAAGTGGCTGGGAATTTGTTTTGGTTGCGTATTGCTGGACTAATGGTTTCATCCTCTGCTTAGTAAAATTAGATAAGAATTAGAACATAAAAATGCTATTAATCTGACGCTGTGCTTGGATTTTTTTTTTTTTTTGACAGTTTGCCGATGTTTACAGTGCTCAGGAAGTTTACCATTCCACTTACTTTACTGCTGGAAATCATCATACTTGGGTGATCCTTTTTTTTTTTCATTTAAGATACCTTTATTTTACATCATATCAAATGGATTACTTGTGGCATCTCATCAGAATACTGAATGAGTGCTTTTTACTGAGAAATAGAGAAAACCAAAGAAAGTGGTTTTGTGTAGCTTTTTTGAAGACATAGGTACATGCACTTTAGTGAATACAGGAAGAAAAATTCAACTTGCTCTTATTTACACAGCTCATTCTCTTGACTGTTACACAGGAATCAGGTAAGCAGAGCACGACTCACACACTTCTTTTAGCGATTATGGTTTGTGTCTCGTCTCGGAGGCCCCTAAGCTGCAWACTGCTTCGGACAGACAGACCCTTACGTCTCAAAATAGTGATGATAGTAAGGCAGTCTGCTTATGTAGAGTAGCTTTCTGGGTCAAATCTAAAAACACACCAGTTTAATGAAGCAAAATGGTATCTAGCAGTGTGCCGTTACATTAGAAAACTCCTTAATTATAGATACATCAGTTATTTTTAATGAGAAATTAAGATGTGTATGCTATTGCAGCTTGGGATTGCTAGTTTCGGTTGTACCAATTTGGAAGAACAGGAATATAAATACATCATACTTTGTCACCGTCATAGTTCTATCCAGATGGCTTGTGCTTGGATAAGGCGAGGTCACAAGGGGAAAAGCAGCTTGGTGAAGCTGAACCCAGGCAACATGAGAATGGTGGTCAGGGGAAAAGCTTTTCAAAAGCCCCTAAGTAGATTGGCATCTCCTTTTGGCTGAAGCAGCAGTTGATCAATGTGATTCATATTTGGGGATGCTCCAGAATTCTTTTCTAGTTACAAGTTCTCACAGGGAAAGCAGAACTTTCTGTCTTCTGCTGTTGGCCTGAGGCCTCCCGCAAGCAAGTGAGGAAAATGTGAGTCAGTGAGATTGTCATCAGTTCTCAGCTGGACTACGGCAGTGTGGTGTATGAGTGCAAGCAACATCTGAACCTAAGAGAAGCTTAGGAGCAGAATTCTGTATTCATACAGACTGCTGCAGTGTATTTCCTCAGGGCTGAAAATGAAAGGACTCCAGAGAGTCTATGCTGGCTTACCTCAGGATTTGAAAAGTAGTCAAAGTTTGGGTTGTTACTGTTGAGATTCATTATGATCAAAGCCTAATATATCTAGAGACTGCATACAGCTTTGTTGTTGGGGCAGTGGTCTGCATCTCTGCTTCTTTGACACACAGGATTTCTCCGAGAGCATTGTACATTTTGTTTTGATGGATCTTTCTCATGAGCCAGTTCAGTGCTGGGGACTGGCCTGAGAGAATGACTAGGGGAATGTCTGTAAGTCACATTGCAGTATGGTGCAAAAATATTAAGACATTTCTACATAAAGTAATACAGGTATAAGAAGCGGATTAGTTTTATAGTATGCTTTTCCCTACTCTGTGGCAGTGCTGATGTAGACGTACTGAAGAATATAATAAGCTTCTGTGCTTTCCCCTCCAAGTACAAGGTTTCAGTTTGACTTCAAAATAAGTATCTGTTTGAAAAATAGCCCAGATAGTGCACTGTACAGCATCTTCCTCAAGAAGGGTGAGATGAAAAACTACACGAGAGATGTGTAGTGATTTGCCTTTATTGGATTACTGGAAGACACTGAAATATGTCCATTATGAGTACCAATACACAGTAAATTACGGTGTGTTCCAGCACTGTTACTTTAAACCTTTAATCTTTACTCTTAAAATTATCTAGTAGCAGAATGCTCACAATGCTTTTTCAATCTCTGTTCTCAGGGCCAAAGTCTGACAGCGTGGCACATAGTCAGTCACAYTGCTTCTGTAAGGTTATCAAGACTATGCCGTCCTGTTAAATGTTCTGTGATTACTAATTGCTTTGAAACTTTTCAGGCAGACAGCCATTTAATCTCCTCTTCAAATAATGAAAATGTGAACTGTCTAATTTTTGTCTGCAGGAAACGATACCCGCTGAGTATTATAGTCAGCGTATTTGCCATCATTCTTGGGGCTTTCATAGCAGCTGGGTAAGGTTTTCATTTATTATACGAAGTCATGTTATGAGAGGAGGGACAACAGGAGGATTTTCTTCCTTGTTAAGTGCCAAGTAAACCTAAGTTGAGATCAGTTACTCTGAATTAAGTTGATTTGGAAAATCTCTCTACTGACATCATTGGGAGGTGCAGGAATACACAAGGAAAAATTTAACTCCAGCTGGAAGTATTTGGGTGCTTCTTTTTTCCTCCTGGGTTTTCCATGTTTGCAGGATCATAAATGAAGCAAATAAAAATTCTGTGAGGAATGCTGCTTTTATTTCATAATATCAGTGTATTTTAATAATCTTAGAAAAATATATTCTTGTTCTGGGTAGAAAGACTGATCTTTTGGTTGTCAAATATTGTTTTGAGTTAGGCAACATCTATTTTTTTAATCACTTTTAACAAGTTCAAATGTGAGATTAAGTTCACAAAGCACTCGTATGTTAGTCTCCTCTGGTTTTTTTCTGTTTGGATGTTCCTTCACTTAACTGGAAATGTAGTGTTACTTTTTGTTTCTTGGCTTTGCTATGTACAGGTAAATAATTTCCATGTGATGTGACTTGCGTAGAGCTGTGTCCTATTAAATGAATTACCCTATATTCATGAGGTAACTAGTCAAAACAGAAAAGATGACAATATGTCTGTTCTGACTGTAAAAAACAAGTAGTTATGCTTTATTTTGTAGCTACTTTTTGTGCTAAAAGAAATAGATAAATATACTCAGTAATAATTGGACAGGTTGTCAGGATTGAGACAGGTGGAGTTTTTCGCAGAATGAAAACGGAACTTTTCCTGCCATTTCCACACTGAGTTCTGGGAACTCTCTGATGACTCATTTGTGAGGGTCTGTGACTGGAGAAATGTAAAGTTCCTTGACTTACAAAGAAGGCTTAAAGGAAAACCTGTGACGTGCTGGAGTTCTCAGCATTTGCATTTCCTCATTTATGATACTTCTCTAGGTAAACAAGGTAGTGCAATGCATTGTGTACTGTTTGCTTATTTACAGTATAATATTTCTTTCCCAGGTCTGATCTGTCTTTTAATCTGGAGGGCTACACGTTTGTATTGCTAAATGATATCTTCACAGCAGCAAATGGAGTTTACACAAAGCAGAAAATTGATCCAAAGGTAACTGTGGGGTGATGAGGTTGAATTTAACATTATGACAATATGGTAACAGTGGGTTACTTATTATATGACTTTATGAACATACAGTTATGAACTAATAAATAGTTTGATTTGCTTTCATATTTCAGTGGATATATGCATCCTTAATACAGAACACCCTGGGAAGAACTTGGTATTAGTATCTCAGGCCAGGCTTAGATAAACAGTGTATTTTATTTTTTCCCAAGTCTTTTAGGCAGAGTTTTTAGTGGCTTTAAAACATTGTTTTTGGCTAAAAAATAAAATAAATCCAAACCAAAAGCAAATTGTTTACCTGTAAACTTGATATATATATACCTAAGGAAGATGACTTTTTGACTAGAAACACACTTTAAGTGAGGTTTATGTAAAATAAACCTGTGGGTGGGGGCAGAAACCTGACCAGTTTAGGTCAATAACAGTAACAACTGGTAACCTTTTTTGGCTGTCTAAAAGCAGGTCTACAGCAAACCCAGGTATGCCAAAAATTTAGGCCATACCTTGATGCCTCATACTTTGTGTAAACATTGAGCAGACTGCTCTTCAAATACAGTGCCATGAAAACATACCAAGCAAAGAGCAGTCTTGGAGATGCTGGATGGAGGTTTTGTCACTGACTTTTGTGGGTCAGTCTGTACAGTGGAAATACATATATTTTAATAGTCTCAGGAGTCACATCGAATCCAGACTCCATATTTTTCTTTATGAGCAGCACTTAACGGCCTCACAGGTTTCTGCAAAATACAGGGTTTCATTTTAAAGCAAGAGATAAACTGGAGAGATTTGCTATGTAGCATGGCTGAATCTGGAGGAAGGGAAGGCTGCTTTTTCATTCCCCTAATCTTCTGCCTTTGTGTCAAGCAAGTGAACCAACAGGATATATGGCATCCCTCAAGTTGCTTGAAGTTACATCAGTTACCAGTGATTACAGATGCTCCATCTAGGAGTCAGGCTTCATTAATTTTCCTGCTGTGCTGGCCCCAGGGAGCCACCCTGCCCTATGCTTTTGTGGTTGATTCGCAGTAGATGGGATGGGTAATCCCTTGGCCAAGCAGAGATTTATCTGCAGTCTAACACACRAAGCAGTTCTGGGCCAGTGCCTTGGGAAGTTTCTGATTAGCTGGTGTTGTATAGAAACTTTTCAGTAATATTCTGCTGAACATACAAAGTGACTGAAATGGAAACTCAGCTCAGTACTAAACACTGAATCCAACGATTGCAAGCTTCTGTTTTAAATTGAAGTGTATTATGTTTTGTCTGCTCATTGACAGTAATGTCAGAAGGATTGCCAGAGTAATAGTTAGTATTTTGCTCACAAATGGCTTGTAATTCCAAACACCATGTTTCATTTTTCACAGGAGTTGGGAAAATACGGTGTCCTTTTCTATAATGCTTGTTTCATGGTGGTTCCAACAGTTATTATTAGCTTTTCTACTGGTGACTTTCAGCAGGTAAGGAACAATATGCCGTATSTCAGACCGATAACAGTATTTTGTTCAGTTTTTTTCAGTTGGGGAGGGTGGGGTTTTTTGTTTGTGGTTTTTTTTTTAAAGAGGTAATCCTACCTCCATGTTAGTGACTAGTATTTGAAATATGTGACTTGGACTTCCCTTCAGGTAAGAACTTTTAATTATTCACTCTGAGGAGAACCTGAAGCTGTGTGATAGCCCTTATATGAGTATTTGTTTAAAAACTAATGTATGACTGGGGACTCTCAGCTAGAGCAGTTGGTTGGGAATCCACCTGCACTGTGTGATTTACCATATGCTCTAAAATGAGATTGCAAATACCAAAACCAGACAATTTCCAGTCCTTCTCTCATTCTGATGCACAGAACAGATTCCTGTTTAGTCTCAGTCTAGTTTAGTAACCTACATTTTACGTTGTTATAGAACAACAGCATGACTCTCCATAGCTAATCATAATACAGTATAATACTGTAGGCAGTATGTCCTAGCACGTAAAGTATCAGACCAAAAGGTTTGTGTTGTTTTTCTGGCTCAGTCACAGACTTTCTGAGTTACCTTTTTCTTACTACTAAAATGAGTCTAGAGACTTGTATTCTCTTTTGGAAATACTTGAGATTTGCCACTGAAAATTGTTACAGAGCTTGTGGGTGTCATAAATCATTCCAGTGTCCTTTGTTGTATGTTGTTGTGCCCTGGACTCACATGATTTTGTCATTGTGTTCTTACAAGTCTGCTTTAACTGGAAAAATTGTCATTCCCTGAAAATGATGGCTTTAGATCTGCTCTGAGTGTGAAATTTCTTCTTGTTATGTCAGTCCAGCATGACCTTGTGCCAGTTTAGGAAAATGTAGCTGATGCCCTTCTTGGCAGACATAGTGGGGGCCAAGTTTGTATGGCTGTAAGGTTTCAGCTGCTTTCCCAGCAGTCATGGCTGGAGTCATTTTGGGAGAACTGGACACGGAAATGTACCTTGTTGCTACATTTATTCCATGAGAAAAATAAAGAGTGCGTTGTTTTGTTGTTGATTTGGCACAAACATTTTAATGCTCAATTACCTGAAAAAAAAAAAAAAAAAATCAGAGAAATGCATAGTGCCTATTGTGCATATGCATTGGCTTGGTCATTTAATATTAAAAGTCCCATTAAATGATGCAGATAACTAGTGTCAATGTGATGCACAGAGATTAAATCACAGAAAAAAGGTAGGAAATTGAAAAATACTGATGAAAAGTCAACAAATCGTTATAGAGATAACAGCTGCATTTAGCAGATTTTCAGGCCACAGAAGTTGGCTTGCTTTTACCCTAGCAGAGATTTTTGCTTTGATCCATCACAGAAAATGCACAGCATGTTCCTTTTGCCAGTCGAAATATCAGTACCCTGTCTATGTGATAGAGAGATTGCTTCTGCTCCTCTAGGTTTTTCTGGAGCGGTAACTACCACATCTTGTAGAGCCTGCAGCGTGTGAGTGTCCCAGTTACTCACTTCTCCTTCACCGGTTGGCTGACTAGGCCGACAGGAAAGCATGATGCAGTGGAAGAGAAATGAAGCCCCAGAATGTCTCTTTGTAATACTTTGCCATTTGTTGTTGCACACCAGCACAATTCTGGCAGGGCAGAGCTGCCCGAGATCCCTCTAATCTATTACCTGAAGTGCTGGAGACTCAGCTAGCCACAGGTCAGCATGGACTAACAGCCTTTACCCAGTTTCTCAGGGATGTGTTCAGCCTTTGCTGAGTTTTGTTCTGATACAGGTGACTTTAAACTAACCAGATTAAAATGAGGCATATCCTGGTGTTACTAGAGTTGGAAAAGCATCTGTGACATGTTTCTTTGTGACTGTTGTCTGGCACTGTGTGTTTGTTTGCTGCATGTCACCAAGGAGCAGACTTCAAAGTGATGATTTAGCCTTTTCATTGACCTTCATTGATGAGAGGCCTAGTAATGCTTATTTAATCTACTTTTGAGCTCAAAAATGCAGGCTCGGACCTTGAAAGCTGCTCATGAATGAATCTATGGTATGAAATAGATTTCAAGGAGATTATTTATTTATTTGCTTTTCTCTCTGTCTGATATCAATGCTTTATTATATAATATTAATCACAGTGTTGGTATCTGTATCAATAAATAGAAAAATACAGATTCTCTGTGTTGTATTTGTATTCATTGCTTGCAGTGTGCAGTTTTATATCTGCACTGCTGTATATGTTATAAGAATGTGTCTAGGTGTCATGGGTGCTGTCATCCTGTTGTCTTTGAAGTTAAATGCATCAAACTGTTTCCAGTAGTAATATAAACATTTTGTAATTATAAATCGACTATATTTTGTGATTTTGCACATTTTCATATTAACTATATTTTATATGTGTTTACAGTTGATTATATAGCACGTAATTCTCTCCCTCTTTTTTTTTTCTCTAATAGGCAACACATTTCCAGCACTGGACAAATTTTTTATTTGTCTTTCAATTTCTTCTTTCCTGCTTGTTGGGGTAAGGACACAGGGCAATCAAGTAAGATGTTTTAATGACAGTGTTTCAAATTGCAAATCTCAAATGTAAGACTCACTAGTGAGTTATGTTAAAATTCAAAGAATGTATATTTTTCCTCCAGGCTTCTGTCTTGTGTATTAATTATTTCTAATAGTGTAAATAACTGTTGCAGTACTATCTATGTTGTTGACTTCACAAGTACAGTGGTCAACAACATGACATTTAGCTTTTTACTTTCTGTACTTAGTATCTCTCTGCTGGCCATCTCTTCTGATTATCTAACAACTTCTTTGCAGTTAATAGAATGTAAGCCCTTTAGTATGGGAACTGTTTCAGTGCATTTGTTCTTTAAAGTACCTGGAAAAGTATGGGAGACTCAAAAGTAATGAAACAATGCTTTGTTCCTGTTGGAACTGCAGTCAAAGCAAGAATAAAAAAGTGAGTTGGATCCTGTTCTGCTCTTTCACACGTCAGCAACCAAGGAGTCAAACTAACTTCAAATACTGACATTTAAGAAGCAYGGAAAATAGGGATGATTCTGCTAGAGCTCAGGCAGCACATTTTAACATGTATTTTGAGTACTCTATATATGCACATCGTTAACTTAAAATACAGATCCACAGACTCTTTTTTCAGGGTTTGGAACAGGTGGGATTGAAGATCCCAGCAAAATACTGATCCAGAAAATGTTGAACATTTCAAAGTGCTGCTAAACTTCTGAGCTCCCTGGAAGGAATTTATAAAATTTTCTTCTTTGCTTTATTTAGGTTTCTCTTGATGTATTCTACTGTCCTATGCAGTCATTACAATTCTGCACTTACAACAACAGTAGTTGGTGCCATCAAGGTGAGTTATGGGGAAGAGGGAGATGAGAATGCTCAAATAGACAGGGAAGAGCATTGACTCAGCAGTGATCCTGATTATGCTTTGAGCTGGAAACTCAAAATGAGGGCTAATACTGAGACACTGCTTGTGCCATACATTTTGGAGATACACACAACAAAGTGACCTTGTTTTCTTCCATTGAAGCTCAGGTATACTCTAGAAAGCAATGTGAGTATTGATTTATTTTTATTTTTCCTACATGCGAAACTTGAACCACTTTAAAAGGTGTACATTTAACCACATTTCATCAGTTACTGTCACCTGCTTCTGTTCCTTATCAAGTTACTGTGAGTTAGTCAAGGTAGCCTGGTGCAAATCCATTGCAAACTGATACAGACTGACCCACTTTCACTTTGGGCTGAACTAGTTTCCGTTGCTGCTAATAAATATTCATAGATACAGAATAATGGCTAAGCTCTAGTAAGGAGTTTATTGCTTTATGGTTAACTGCTTCTGTCTCTGTGTGAGAACTTATATTCTAGCTGAATGGACTATTTTCATTTTGGTTTGTACAAATTCTGGTCGATTTGGTCAACACCAAAACATGCCTGTCTTAAAAACTGAACTTGGTGTCCTAACAGTCTGTTTTCTCTGACCCAGTTTAATTTAAAACCGCGAATTCCTTTGTGTTGATAAGGCCAGCATGTCTGAGCTGGGAAGATCACTGACTGCACAAGCACCTTTTTGTAGGCCAGTTTCGAGAGGAGCATGGAGCTGTAAGCTGGAAGAGTTTTAGCAAAAGATAAAACTTGTGCAGTTGTGGGCCAAAGAACTGTCAGAATCCAAACTAGCGTAGGCACAGGAATAACAGTCCTCAGGGTGCTCCCCTTCGTGGGTGACTAAGGGAAACAATACCTCCAGCATAGCAAAATCCGCAAAAAGAAGATGGTACTTCTCTTTCTACAGTTGTTTCTTCTGAAAGCTGGCAAGATTAATCTAGTAGTTTCGTTCTGTGGTCCTGAAAGTGTTCTTTTAAATTTTATATGTCTGCATTGAACCATTAAGATAGAGYAACACTATTTCTATTTCCTGAGTAATAATTAGTCTTTGAGCCATTTTGAACAGCTTTAAAGTTGAGAAGCACTTTATGATGCAGTAGTCCCCAGCAGAAATTGGTAGAAATGATGTCATTGTCCAGGCTAACTGCTAAAACATTTGAAACAACGAAGTGTTGGTAAAATGATCACACAGTTCTATAGCTTTCTTTCTGTCTATAGGGGACAATTTTCCCAAAACTTGATGGGGATGGGGTGAGGGATAGAATCTTTAACTTTAAACTGTGCCTGCCTTGAACTTGAGCCAAGTGCTTTCAATGCACATTTAGTTGGCAAAGTAAGGAGGTAACTCTTTTAAAGCAATAGTAAAGAGCTTTTATTGTAACTTTAAAGCACAATTTTTTTGCTTGAGAACCCAAAACCTGCTTTTAAGAAATAGGATTTGAAATGAGCCTTCCAAAGATTAAAAAGAAGTACATTTTCAGAAGGTGGCCATAGCTCCATTTTACGTAACATCGAATAGCTAATTTTCTTTTTTTTTTCTTTTTTTTTCTTTTTTTTCTTTTTTCTTTTTTTTTCTTTTTTTTCTTTTTTTTCTTTTTTTCCTTTTTTTTTCTTTTTTTTCTTTTTTTTTTTCTTTTTTTCCCCAGAAAGTCACTCTCAGTGCATTGCATGCATTTAGAAAACATACTGATTTTATTATTCTATTTCACTGTTACATTACCCATAAGGCTGACATCCCATGAAACTAATTTAAACACTGATTTTAGAGTGGCCAGCAACAGAGTATAGCTTTTTCCTTAGAAAGTAAATTAATTGATATCATTTATATTCTTGGAGATTAAAACTGACTTCARTAAATGCACGGCTTTTGTTTCCTTTCAGAATATATCCATTGCTTACATCGGAATGTTGATTGGTGGAGATTACATATTCTCCATGTTAAACTTTATAGGGCTAAATATTTGGTGAGTGGAACTTGAATAGCTTTTATTTGTTAAAGCTGAAGATATTTCAGTGAGATATAGTTTTATGTTTCGTTTGATTTGGCCCACTTGGGTGATGCAGTTTTGAAACTACTGGCCTGAGGACACACTACCTCAGGATGTAAAGTTCATTACAATTAGTTACGTCTTTTCATGTGTTGTGGTTTAACCCACAGTTGCCAGCTGGCAACTAAGCACCACACAGCTGCTCGCTCACTCCCTGACCCAGTGGGATGGGGGAATTGGAAGAGTAGAAGTAGAGTATAATAATAGTAATGATAATGATAATGATGTAATGAAAAGGAAAATAACAGAAAGAGAAATAAAACCCAAGAAAGACAAGGGATGCAAATGAAAAACAATTGCTCACTGCCAACCGACTGGTGCCCAGCCTGTCCCCATGCAGCGGCCCTCCCGGCCAGCTTTCCCCTAATTTATATACTGAGCATGACATCATATGGTATGGAATATCCCTTTGGCCAGTTTGGATGAGCTGTCCTGGCTGTGCTCCCTCCCAGCTTCTTGTGCATGTCCAGCCTTCTCAGTCGGTAGAGCATGAGAAGCTGAAAAGTCCTTGATTTAGTGTAAGCACTACTTAGCAACAACTAAAACATCAGTGTGTTATCAACATTATTCTCATACTAAATCCAAAACACAGCACTATACCAGCTACTAGGAAGAAAATTAACTCTATCCCAGCCGAAACCAAGACATCATGTCTGTTTTCAGATACTGAATCTTACTGTGGTAAGATCTTAAGTATGGAAACATGCCTGCAGTTTTGCTGTGTGGGGTTGAGTTAATTCTTTTTTTATGAGCAGCAGTTCTGAGCTGCGAGGCTTCAAAGTAAAAGCCAAGTGGTGTGGGAAGTGAGAACACTGACTGAATGAGTTGTGCCCATTGAATATGAGTTATGACGTGGGAGTTGTTACTTTTTGTGTTTGGGTGAACTGTTATATCTGTTTGTATGAATCTGTTGGAGCAACTGATAGTTGATCTTTGTCTACTTGGGGCACATTTCTCAGATGGCTTACATAGCTCTGAGGCACTCCTAATTTATGCTAGCTGGCATTCTTTAATCCTTTGGAAGGAAAGGTACATACTTATAAAGTGGTATATACAACATCAGGTATCTCTGACACCTCTGTTCATTCTCTTTTCTTTAGTATGGCAGGAGGACTGAGATACTCTTTTTTAACCTTAAGAGGAAACAGCAAGCCTACACAACCTGGGGATGAAGAGAATGCACTTCCTGTGTCAAAGAGTTAGCCAAAATGCCTGCCTTGAAAGAGACTGAAGATACAAGTTTGTTTAGCATTGCTGACAACTTAAATAAGTATATGCGGGAACATATTTGGAAGAAGAAAAAAGAATCTACCTCAATTGCCACAGACGTGCACACAGCTCATTGGTTCAGAAATATTCTTGCACACCGTGTTTTTCACATGTGGACAAGTTTAATTTTCGGGTTTTTTTACACCACGAGCTAATTCATAGGAAGGAATGCCATGAGCAAATCTCAAGTTGTAAATTTCTTCATTTACCTGTACTTCGGTGCTATTTGTTCTGTTTCAGTGTCTGCCAGTACTCTCTGAGGCAAAACTGCCTGCAAAGATCATGAGGCTTGATTCACCATTGCCTTATATCATATGCAATCTTTGATATCAGTGAAATGATTAAAGATGCTAGTGATTCAGAATGATTTCACATATGCATTTGCTCTTGTGTAAGTGAGTGTAGAACGTATGGGGCAAAGAGGAGATGTGCCCCAGGATTGTTCCCTGTGTAAGTGTTGACTGAAGAACTCAGGATATGGCCTAGTGTGTTCGATATGCATTGTGTAGACATTCTCTCTCAGTCTTTTCCTGCTCCTCAGTAACGTCATGGTGTTCTGCTGCGATTGTCACTGTTGTCATAAGTGAACCCTCATAACTTTGCTGCAGGATCAAGGAGAGAAGGAAATTGAGAGAAGATTTTTTATATTTAAAAAGATTTTTTTGCGTGTGAGCTGTAACCAAACAGGTTATTAGGAGAGATAACAAAGGTCAATCTATTTTTGTCTAGGTACATTCGTCTTTTTGTATCACAGTCCCCTCCTCTGATGTTTTGTCTATAATTACCTTCTAATGCTGCAGAGAAATGATGCTACTATATACAAACTACAAGAGGGGAAACTGATTGATATATGGAAGACTAACTTGTGTTTAAATGAGGAGAAAGGATCAGTGTCTTGTTGTGTCTTACATATGCAGTGAAAGCTTATCTGGTACTAGTTTATGCTTAAAATTCAGAACAAGGAATCATAACAAGCCCGAGGGGTTGCTACAGTGGGCAAGGCTGGTCCAGTGGTTAAAAAAAAAGGTCTGGAATCTGATTGTTTGGGTTATCATCTGGGACAATAATGGCACCGCTCTGTATCTTTATTTCCTTCTCTGAAAATACAGTTGATAATGCTTACCTGTGTCTCTGAGGATATAGTGTTAATCTTTGAAAACACCATAGAAGTGTTGCAGCACTGGAGGACAGCAGAGTAATTAATCTTGTTGAAGTTTTCAACTTCCTGCAAGCATGAGCCAAGATTTTTTAAAATAAATCAAATCAAAAGAAGATTTTGGAAGACCATGACATGGAACCAGGGTCATCTAATGACTTTTTTTATCCCTGCTTGAATTAAAATACAGCTAAATCTGTAAAGCATTACTCTGTGTGTAACACGTGAAGGACCAGACTGGATTAGGTCTAAGAAACATGTGAGTAACTCACACCAGAAGCTTCAGGGATTGACTGGGCTGCCCACTGCCTGCGTGGATTTGAATGGCAAGAGGAGGAGTGACTGCAGATACTAGAAGTGGAATTTAAGGGCACAGTCAAAGTTGAAACAGAAGTCTGGGTTATCCAGTTTCTCACAGCTGGCTAAGAGATGTGAGAACATTTTCTACCTGTTGAAGAGCTGGGAAGGGAAGGGATTGCTGCAAATATTTTAGAGAAATCTGTTTTTAAGGAGTTCCTTTATCCTTAAAAAGCCTTTGATATTTTTGAGTGCATTCTTTTATAGGACTCCTCTTTCTCCAGATCATCTCTACCTCCAGAATCCTAATCATTGAACCTCATCTCTCTGCAGTGGGAAAAGGCGTTGGAAGGTTTTCATTAATTACGAAAAGGTTGTGAGAGCCATTTATTGCAATACAAATGGACACATAATGGCACCTGCTAAAAAGATGTAGTTCCCACAAAGCAACAGCTACTGTATGCATTTAATTCATTAATATTTTGCTGTGCCTTTTGTAAATAAAGAGATGCAGATTATAGTTTTAACAAGTTTTTCGTTTTCTGTGTGGATGGACGCGTAAAATGCTTTTAAGCATACCTGGATAGCACGAATATTTGCTTTCTATATGATCAACTGCTATACTGTACTTGAAGTAGTTTCATTAGTTCATTCTATACTGTAGTGGAAGTGATTTTATTTAATTCATTGTTCATGTTGTGGTTTTGAAGTCCTTCAGATTTAGACTTCTCACCTAAAATACAGACCTGATTCCCAAAGTCTTTATGATAGTATTACTCAGAATCATTTAAAATACAAATTTAGGGCTAACCAAAAGTAGGTATTATCTAGAAGAGCTTGCAAGTGCTTGCATCCTTTCACAGAGCAACTCAGCTTCAGTCACTTACTATTTTCTTCTGTATCTGCAAAGATAATATTGATTCCAGTAAATCTGCTGGTTGAAACTCTGGGAATATGGGCTCACCAGGCACAGCTCTCATGTTAGAATTTAGGCAATTACGGAAAAGGCTATTCCGTTCAGAACCTCAATAATTGTGTCTTTTGGTTAATAAAGTAGTAATTTAAAACTGATTTCTCTTAGGATATATCTGTAGGTAGTCCTAACCTTACTTTCCTACAGATTTCATATTAGCTTAATGAAATAATAAAACAGTTGTAGAACTAGATGACTTATATGCTGTGTGAAGCTTCATTTTCTTTTCTTTCTTTTGGAAAAATGGTAAAAATTGTTAGAGAAAACATTAGTCTTCAGAATACATATCTAAAAGAATTATTAACTAGGCTAGTTTTAAGAAATACTGGATTGACTTCTGAAAGTCACATTCCCTCACAGAAGTGTCTTGTGGTTACATGCTGCTAGCTACAGAATTCRGTTTTCAGAAGTCAGTCCAATATTTTTAAAACTTTTTAAGTTCTACAGGTGGCAAGGTGTATTTACAAGGGAACATACAAAGAAACTTAAAAACGGTAACTGTATTGGAAAGGAGTATTGTACTGTACATTGATCTGTTAATAATTTTATAGGGATTACTTAGCAGCAGGCTAGCTGTAATGGAATGAGATTAAGAGTGAAAAAGTACAGTGGTCATCCAAAGAAGCTTTCTACCCATGCAATGTGTAAGGTTCTTGCAATGATTCCTGTGAAAGTCAGAGAAGCAATACCTCAGGAAAAAAACTTAGACTGGGCTGGATGAACAATTCCTGACATCCATGAGAATTTATTATTTTTCCTTTCAGTATCTCAGCCTGATTTACAAATATTAGGCCCATGAAGTACTGTAAGCTTATCTCAGACTCGTTACCAGCCTCCGGAAAAGAAAATGTCAAGGGAGCATGCGCAGAACTGGAAGTGCAAAAGAAAAGACTGGCAGCTATGGAAGTTTGCGTTTTGACTCCATCGTCAAATAGAAGTGGTTTTGTTTCTTTTTCATTTAAAGGAGGTATTCAGCATCATTGTTGCATATGAAGAACACAGTGCAACATGTTCAAATTTAAATTATTCCTTGAATAGTGAGTGATTCTTTGGGGAATTTGTATGTAAATATTTTTTGAAATTTAATATTCAGATCTTTTTTGGTGTGACTGGCCTTACTTACGGGGTAAAACGAGGTGTTACGGTATAGAAAACAGTAATTATACTGAAATTTTAAGAGAGCTTATGTGTGAGGAAACTGGGTKGTTGTTAACCTGAGATGGTAATGATTTTTATATCTTCTTGTTACAGGTACAGTTAGTGTTACATTCCTTGTGATTCAGACATCACCTTCACTCTATTACATCTGCATATTGTGGTTTTCTGGCTGAAGGTGTCAGTAATGTGACACTTGACATACATTGCTGCTCTTCAGTTGGGAGATTTCTGGGTGTCGGGTTTAGGTTAAATTTTAAAGATTATTTGTGTTAAATATGGAAGAATATCATTAAAATATATAGACAATTTTATAGACATTATTTTACTTTATCCTAAGTGCACGTGTAAGCATCAGTGTTCCTCTTCTCCAGTTTAAACCGATCTTTAAAAAATGGATAATGTTTCAAATTGCCACTACAAACAAAAGTGAAGGTTGTTTCTGTGCCTTCCCTGAGAAACTCCCTATGTTAAATTTTTAAATTTTTTTTAATCACTTGAAGTCTGAATTTTGTTGATTTCGTCTTTGTCTTGCAGTGAGATACTGTTCTTGTAAGCATTTTTTCCCCTTAAGGTTTTGATACATGTTGTCAACTTTAATACTAGTTCAAACATATTTTGTTCAGAAAAGCTTAAAGTCCTATTCCCTTGTTAATAGATTACTACTGCACTTGTTCATGCCATAATCGCACCATTTGTAAAATGGGCGTAATGGTATTAACCTCTTTTCAGAACACTCTTCGAAAAGTTTTATTGTGTTGCTTTCTCTGTATAGAAATAATTAGGTGACTTTAGCAACCTTTCATTATTTTGTCTTCGAATTCGTAGATAAATCTATTTTTCTGGCCTCCACACAAGTTCAGTGTGAACTTGCCCTGCTAGAGTTTAACTCTTCAGCGCAGTAAGAAGTAGTGCTGATGTGTGTTACCCCCAAGGTTTGGAGTATTCTTATCCAGTGTTTTGTTTTAGACCCATCTTTAGTCTCTATGAATCCTAAACAATGACAATAAAAATATTTTTTTTCTTTTGGTTCTTAGGTAGTTTCCGGAAAAGGAGTGAAACTGTTTCTCTAAAGCAAGCACCAGAAATCATTGTTTAGTTTGGATTTTTTCAGTAGTTTACAAATCTGGGTGTAACGTAGAGATGTTATTCTAATCTACACGCTGGACATTCCTTGGAAAAAGAAAATCACGTGATTTGATTAGACTTCTCACATCTCTGGCAGTGCTCAGAGACTAGCAGCGTGTGGGAAACAGGCATTTCCCGGGGAGAGAGCAACTGATTCATACTAGCTCACTGCCTTCGCTCACCATGGAAGCGTTCCAGCATCAGCTACTCACTCTTACTGGGGGCCTGATCTGTTTCTGTACTCTGGTAAAATGCATCAGATTTATGAAATATATTTTCCCACATATCTGGAGTGCTTTGCCTCAGACTTTCTTTCGATCGCTGGGAGAATGGGCAGGTAAAGGAAACTTCCTCACCTTCTTCTTCTTGTAACTGAGTGATCGATTGTTACATTACTAATCGGGAGAGGTTTTCCTTGCATTTCCTTACCCTGTCCCTTCAGAACAAAGCACAGTTTCCGCTAGGTGTGGTTTGCTTAGTTTCTTTTTGTTTTCTCCTAGTAACTTCGGTTTTATGAGCCTGAAGGTTTTGCGTACTTGGGGAGAATAGAAAAATAGTCAAACTGGTAACAGCTCATGCACCTGGTGTATAGATGTGAATTCTTTCCCCATTCTTACTTCTGATGTTTTTTCTCTACTGCAAATGCTTTAGTTTTAATAGCATTGCCTATATCCTCAGTTTCCTGATGTGTGAAGCAACTAGTTTATGTCTAGCATATGGTCTCCACTCTTCAAAGCAACTTTTCTTTGTTCCTGGTGACTTTGCACCAGTCTGTTTTTTCCGAATTGGTGACCTATCCTTAATGGTATCATTAACGAGCCAAATCTACTCTAGCCTAGAAACTTCAAAGGCTACAACTTGGCAGTACTTTTTTAAAGATATTATGCATTCTCATAAAATAACAGAAATGTTTAATAAACACCTTCTTCTTCCTACTGATCATTGATGTTTTTCTTAAGCTCGTTAGATTATCAGTATTAAGCAAGAATGACGAGGTACTACAGTGTCTGAGTTCCTGGGCTACAGATGTCGCTGATGGTGGCATCTTGTTAAGAAGTGATCCGAACAGTACTCTTGTGCTTCATTCCTTTCCCCTGCATTAGAGACTTGATGTGTCTGGATTGAGTACGTGTTTAATAAGCACATCTCACAGTGGATTAATAAGAAATGAAATCCACTCCTTTGCAGGAGACCTGTCTGAATACCAGCTGCTTCTGAAGCAATACATAGGTCTCGTTTTGATATAAGTGAGGCAAGGACCTCCGTTCTGTGTGTGAGGTGAGGAGCAGCACGTGGAACTTTCTGTGTAAAATCCTTGTTTCCACTGAAGGCTGAGAGACTTGTTTCCATAAAAGTGGACCTTTTATGCCCTGTCCTTTCATAAACATAAAGTCTTCTGGGCCCAGTAAAATTCATACGGCTTGGATGATTTGCTGTATCACGTGGCACATGAGATCCTGAGAATCATGAAAATTAAAGTTGGGAGGTGGAAGCTTGTTTTCCAACAGACTCTTGCTTTTCATCTGCAGGTCTGCTAGAGAGCTAAACATCCACTGCTGCTTCACTGAGGGGTCTCTTTTCTCTGTGAAATGAGAGAGTAATTGCTCTTCTGTTGGCAATGAACCTAAGCATTCAAAATCACCTTGCTTCCCCAGAGTCTCTTGCAATTTAGAAGTCCTTAATCCACATTTTTTAGATACTGACTTATTTTCAATTTTTCTCTGAAAACTTACCAGGTTTACCTTGGAACTGCTTTAGTGCTTTCCTACTTTATTTATTTCTTCTTTATTTCTAGGGCAATAAGGATTTTCTTTCTATAGTTCATCTTTAGTATTTGTTTGCATAAAATTTAAAGTTCAGGGTGCTTTACAAATGCTGAAGCTTGTTTGCTTTCCCAGTAACACTAAAGGTAAAATGAATAGGACAGCTCTGAAGGAAGAACGTTTTCTAGATGGTGGTAAGTTTGCTGTGATGTTTCCTTACATACAGATTTCTTGTGTGAGAAAGTGTTATTTCAGCTTTGGTCACCAGTTAGTCCTTATCGCCTACCATTCTGCCACCAGCATATAAATGAAAGACTTGCAAAGCAGAACTTGTAAAAATATGTATATGGAAGAAAATTCTCCACCTGTTAGGCAATTGACTTGTTGCTGAGCGTCTCCCCATTGAAAATGAGAGTAATAACTATCTACTGCATCAGATAGGTTACTGTGGGGAGGGATTTGCTTCGAAGACAAAATGTGCTAAATGAAGTAACAAAAATAGGAAAAGTCAGAAGGAAATAAATTTTTAAAAAGATTGATTCTGTGCTTTAGTAGAAGCATTTAGGCTGCAATGTTCAGGAGACACAGATGATGAAGATTAAAGAATTCAAGAAAGAACAAGCTAAAGCAGAGCTACAGATGTAATCCTGATTCTTCTTTTTCCTTTCTCCAGTGGTCACAGGAGCAGGAGATGGGCTTGGAAAAGCGTATTCCTTTGAGGTAAGAAAAAGATTACTTACCTTAAGTTTATTTTAACAAAATGGTAATTGCTACCCCTTCATCAGTCTCTGCAAGTTAGTAAAATTATTCCAGGATTCAAAGCCACTGTCCTYCTCTGTATGTACAGAATAACAGTAATCGAGTTCTAAAAGAAAACTGGTACTGCATTTCAGAGGAAGGTCATTCATGCTTCAATGGTCTCGTCAGACCAAGGAAATAAAATGGAAACACTGAGTAATCCAAAAGACTTCATATTGTCTGTCCAGGGTAGGAAGTTGCCTACGTTGTCCTTTTTTACCCAGTTTCGCAGGTAATCTGCTTTTTGACTTTCAGTGGGGTGGTACAGCATTAACACACAAAATGTAATTTTCTAGCCTTTACACTTGCAAACACATTTTTAAAGATATATCTCGAACAACAAATAAAGGAGAAATCTGTGTAAATTAATATCAACTACAAGTTATGGAAATTACAAGGAAACCTAATGGTTTAATTAAGAATCGGTAGCTCTAGAAGCCTGCAGGAGGAGAGAGGAGGTCTGTGCTGACCCTGTAGCTGCTGCTGTGCAGAGTCACTACAGCAGTCCCTCTCTGTTCACCCGTGCTAATTAACACTGAAGGCAGAGTGGCCTTGTACAGTCTTGTAACAGCCTTGCTATTAGTGATAGTGACTGAATGGTAGATTTTATCTTTGGCGTCTTCATTCAAAACTGGCTCCCTTTCTAGAAGCTAACCAGCAATGAAACATGAGTTGTTGTCATCAGAGCTGAGGTGACCAGGTGAAAATTAGCAGCCTGTAATATGAAAAAGTTTAGATGTGATGCCTTTTGCTCATAAATTATAAAATATATCTCACAGGAAAGGAAAACGAGTTTGCTTTTGAATTAATTCACAGGGTTTTTAAGCTAGTCTTTTTAAGTGTATGCATTGTTTAAGCACCTACCTCATGATTTTCATTACTGGGAGTGGCAATACAATAACTGCTTTTGAAAGCGCATTGAATGTAGGAAGCACAAAGACAAATACCAGCAATTATAGTTTAACATTTGGCATAGTTGTGACAAAGATAACAAGCTCTCCTGTGGGAAAGAAGGGAAAATGTTGTCTTTTGTCTACTCACTGAGTTGCTGTAGTGATGAGCAAACAGGAAGGGTCTGATTAATACTTAGGTCAGGGGYGAATGGGATGGGATCAAGACAGGGAGAGGAAACATCAGAAATGCTTAAACATTTATTTAACACCACGCCTCTGGGTGTAGTCACGTGCACATGCAGCTTGCTGAACTAACTTTGTGTGTGAGAACCTGGTGATATTTTATCCATGTGAAGGCTGCAGGCACCTGTGAACATCTAGATCAGAGCCTCTGTCATTGTTCTGCTTCCTTTGTGCTATATGGGTTATGCAAGAGGAAATCCCCTTTAAAAGGCCAGTTATAGCATGTGAACGGCTGCATTACACCATGAGAAAAAATAAAACAACTACTGTGTTGTTTTTTTTCTTTTTAAACTTGGCTGGAACTGGCTAGATTTTGTGGAACATTTGTTCATTATTTTTGGCTGTTGTGGGATGACTGAGAGCCATCTTTATCCATGCTGAGACGTACCTTCCTCCCAGGTGGTCCCTTTGATTGAAACTGTGCTCAGCTACTGCTCTGTGGGGCAGATCCCAAGCCCACACCACATGAGCTCATAGCTTGGCACGTCATCTCGCTGGCCAAGGTCGAAGCACACGCTTGTGTGTGGCTTGTGGATAAATAAATCTGACCCTGCTGTTTTAATGTCTGTGTACCTTTGGAGTTTCTGGCTCAGCACTACTGACTCGCTGGTCTGATGTCAGGGTACAAAATTCTCTGATGTTCTTCTGGCATAGGTCCCTTTGGTGTTATGGGCTGATGTGAAGGCAAGCCTTGTTTGATGGCCACAGTGTCTGTTCTTCTAGAGTTTGAGCCCTGACACCAGGTGATGAATCTCTTTCTGACATCCTGAGCTCAGGCATGGGCTGATAACGAATCACAAACTAATGTAAGCGCTCCACACTTGTTGGAAGTATATGGTATAGGAGACTAAGGAGGGCAGTTCTTGTGTTTTGGAAGGCTAGTGTGATGTGGCTTTCTCTGTTCGGTGTTTTATGTGGAAATCCCAGTAGGTGGTTCATAAGGTAAAACCCAGCAGACTGAGGCCCAGGGAAAGATTACAGTATTTACTGGTTCAGTACCCTTGTTTCCAAGGTTTATGGCTAAATACAGGTCTCTGCAAAGTCTATTAAGCTCAAGAGCTGACTGGGTCTGTGTGAAAAGCCCGGCAGCTGTGAGGTCTCAGAATACTACTTTGTTGATGCCAGGATGCAGATTTATCAGAGCAAAATATTGGCCCGTTTGTTTTCTGACCTTGTGTTGAGAGGCAAAGCACAGACACAACTTCTGCATGAAAGTCCAGGCTTCCACAAAGTCTCTGTCTTTATTTCTAGCATATCAGGGTGATTTTGAATGACTGGCCTTCTTAAGCATGAAGACCCCAACCTTTTAACTGACTGCTGTGATGTCGGAGTACTGGGATTTTGGATCTAGTTTGCTATACTTATTTCAAAAGCCAGGTTTCTGTTAGATTTGGTGCCTTAGTTCTTGGGATCATGCTGTTTAGACTCACCAGACTTACAACAAGGAAAAAAACTAAGTCAACTGTGAGTGTGCTGCTAGGCTGTCACATCTCTACTCATCTGTTAGCATTTCAGATACTGGTGCAGTTTTGTTTGTTCTGTTTTTCTTATGTAGTAACTACAGATGTGCTTTAGCATCTGTAACTGGCTTAGCACCTCAAAGATACTGGGTTTATGGACAAGGCCATGCCATACTCTGAGACTTACGGTTTAGCCTCTGCACACTTCTCATCTGATGTCAGGGCACAAGCAGCATGTTGGTGGCTCACATGGTCACCATTTTTGTTATTGTTAATAGTTCATAACTCTCTTATAAGTCAGGCCAGTGCTTGTGTCTAAATCAATGTTTTAGCAGACCATTTTGAGACAGGCACTGCATTCATTTATTAATAAACAGTTTCTCAAATCTTAAACCTTTGTTTCATTTCCTGAAATTGTGCCTAGTATTACCAGCAATATAATACAAGCTAAATATTATCTGAGTTTTTCTGCTCCAGTTGCATTTGTAATCTCATTTCTCCACTTGGTCCTGGATTTATTCCTGGAAATACTGCTATTCTACTTGTGCTGCACAGGTGCAGAGCTAGCAGAAAGCTTGCAGAATCCTTCTGCCCTGTTGTCTCAGTCCTGGACTGCTCGACCAAAAAGGGTTGAAAGATTTGAATTAGAGAGACCTCACAAGTCTGAACCCCAGGCAAGGAAAGAAAAAGGGGTGAAGCACTGAGGCCACAACAGCACAATCCTGGAGAAGAGAGAAGAATCTCTTTTGTAATAGGTAGACATTTACAGTAGGCAGCTACAGATTCCATAAAGCGTTGTTAGGGATTTTAAATTATTATATCTGATGATCTGTGTAGAGTATAACCAATTTGTCAGTGTAACTGTAGTAGTTACGTGCATGGTTTGAAAGTAACACCTATGTCTTGCCTTTCATGAAGCTTTGTGTAAAAATTCACCTCAGACTGAGCTGTAAAAATGTGCTAGAACATGCAGGAGTGACTTTACGCTAATCTAATGTTGGTTTAAACTTTTTAACAACGAGTTTGTCAGATTCCAGAGTGCAGATCCTGCTTGTTCTTTCTTCATTATTAGCCCCATTTCTAAATGCTAAGTTGTCACAATTCGTTATGGCTGGAGTCTGTAATAATGACCTTACATTTTAGCAGGCTGAGAGGTTCAGGAGCATTTTAGTTCTTTGCCACTGGGAGTCAGGATTTCCTAACACAAGCAGCTTCACGTTACACTGCTGGGAGCCAGTGCTTATTCTTAACTGTTAGAGGAAATACCATCCTCTAACGTCAAAACCTTTTTATTTTAGGAAAATGCTTTGTGCTAAAGACGTCTGTGCTAAAAGTTACCTTTATTTAAAATGTGGTAGTGTTAAAACTGATTTAACCTTTGCTGTGGAAGGCCAGGAAATTCTTTTCTAAGTACAGTTCTTTTTGTTTGCTTGAGGGTCCTACGAAACCTATTTCTGAAAAGGATGCGCGTTTCTCTGTGGGTGAGGAAGCAAAAAAGACTGCTCAGGTGTGTAGCCTTATACTTCTGGTTAGTCTGGTATACAGCAGCAAGGGAGAGTCCTCTCACCTGATGGTTTGCAATTTTATAAGATTGCCACAAACATGTGCTTTTAGCTGAAATACAATGCAATCTTAGCAACAGGAATAATTTTTTACTTAGGTTTTAGGAGACATAGCTGAGATGATAGTGAGAAGCCCAGTGAAGCAGAACTTTGTTTTTATTCTGTATATGACATGGCTGATATTTGGTTTTGTGTCTGAAGGCACAAAAATTAAAATAATCCCCATCTGAACACCCCCAAATGGCAGAAAGGAGCAAGTGACCATGGAAACAGAGACCATGCCTCCGATTGGAAATGGCTTGAGTCAAGCTCATTGTGGACAAAGGGAAATCTGCCAGTATGTAGGCAATTAAGAGTTCTCTTCCTGAGAACTTAAAATGGAGCCCTTAAAATAAGCTTTCGAAACTCCCAAGTGTCTAAGTCTGCGCAGGTCTCTTTGGAGCACCCGTCAATTATGTGAGAGGGTCTCCAAAAGCACAGAATTGTGAGCATGGCCTTTGTGCTGAAAATGCAAATGGTTGTGGCTGATACATTTAATGGATGGTCTGCCCCTTGTACTCTCGATGTAGCGAATTTTTGAACAAAGGTCCTTATTCCTTAACGTTCTCTGCATTGTTTCAGAAGAGCCCAACAGGACAAACTGTTTCCCTCAGATAGGTTTAAGGAGAAAGTGTTGCAGGGAGTCAGCTATGGAAATGAATGGGTCTTCACTGTGCGGGCTTCGCCAGTTAGTTTCTTCTTCTAAGCAAACCTGGTACTTTCAGATGACGTTGGCTTTATCTTTTGCGCTGACTAATTTAGCTCTCTTTCTCCTTGCTCTCATGGGCATTTTTCTAGTTTCAGCTTTATCTTTCCTTTCTTTATGCACACAACTCCGTTCAGCTTCCGCCTGTTAATAACTTAGTTTCTTCACAAGCTGGGGCCATGTTTCTCTCTCAAGCTTTGCCTAAAACTCTTTAACTGATGGGAATGGGAGGCCTCGGGAAAATGAGAGAAAAACGTTCTCTATTTGTTCTGCATTTGTTCTGCACGTGGTAATACCAAACTGACTATAAACAGACTGCTGTGTTAAATAGTGTTCGCAGCTATAAACTTCACCTATTGCCAACATCTTTGTGGATGTACATTTGTGTGACTGTATTTTGAATTTTTAAGCACAGATGTCACCTTTTTTCCTTGGTTTCTTTTTTTTTTTTTCAGTTTGCATCTAATGAGAAAAACAGTTAAAATTTGTCCATCTGACCTGCATGGGATTTTATTTCTGTTAAAAAAATATGAATAAAGTCCAAATCCTTTCAGACTCTTGAGCCTTCAATTCAATATGCTTAATCTACTTCCTCAGGATAAAAAAATGTGAGGGTGGAAGGTGATGTTGTAAAATGACTAGGAAGTCATCAACGTATTTGGCCTCCCAAATCCAAGTCAAAATAAAAATGTGTTTCTGGGAAATGTCATGTTGCTTTCACTCCCTGCAGACTTTCATTCATTTGAAATTGGCTTAGATTATTTATTTTTGTTCATATTATTGGGGTTTGATTGTTATCCAGTATATTTTTCTTGTAAGGGTCAAGATTATACAGTGAAGGAGATGTTTTGGAAGACTGTTAGAAGCCTGAGTGTTGTTTGGCCTGGTTTTAATATCTGTTGTTTTCCCATTAGGCAGGTGGCAGGTGAATGAAAGCAATTTAAGAAAATCCATAATTTTTTTTTATTGCAAAACTGGAAAAATTGTAAAGATTCTTGTCACCTTACTGTTTTCTAACAACTTTTGTATTCCTCTCTTGTAGCTGGCAAAACGTGGGTTAAATATAGTTATGATAAGCAGAACTCTTGAAAAACTGCAGAGAGTAGCCTCTGAAGTTGGTAAGTGTTTGTCTCAAACTTATCTTCCCATTTAGCAAGCTGGCTTTACAGGGACCTGGAGGTCTATTTTCTCAGTACAGTATTTAGTACAGTAGGGTCCCAGATATTGCTACAGATGTAGCCCCAGGTATTGCTCCAATACTACAAATAATTTCTGGTATTACTGTGTTGCTTGAACCCTTCTGGTCATGGATCGCTTTAAAAATACATGCTATAATTCAAACAGTGCCTTAGGTTGTATAAAAAAAGTAAATGTGGGTTCTTTACTGGCTTCAGCTGCCCTTAAAATCTGTAAATACAGACAAAGGAGATACAATACTAGAGTTGTCAGAGGAATCTGTGAAACAGTTTATGCTTGGGCTAGAAAGATTACCTTCAGGCTAGTTCTTGGAACATAGCAGAGGAGTAAAAATGAAATCAATGTACCTTTTTTTAAGGTTTTCAAGTTATATTTGGCTTTTGATAAAGCAGTTAAATAGTGTGTCTTTAGAATTAATGTTCCCTTTCTTTTCCTCAAAGGAAATTAGCCATTTACTGCGGGGAATGGCTTGTTTAAATACATTAAGATTGACAGTTAGGATTTCTTTAGAAGTCAAATGAGTTTATATCCTCCATTAACTTTAAAGATTGCTGTAATCGAGGTTATTCTTCCCACTGTCTCTTTTTCTATTCATGGCTTCTATTCACCAGATTCCTTGACTCACAGGTTCCTGTGTTAAGCAGGTGTCCCTCCAAGACTACACCTCTGTCAGAAAGACTTGCCTTTAAGCAGGCTTGGCAGCTGGCTCCAACAGAGTATCAGGTCTAGGATCCTTATCTGCAGAGAGAGCAGTGCATCTCTCAGGGATGTGGCAGACTTGAAGTCAGTGAAAAAGCCTGTAACTTCTGAACCTGCAGCTACTGAAATCAAGGATTGGACTCTGAAATTTTCTGTCCAATTTCCGTCCCTTTTTTTCCAGGGATAGATTTGTTTTCCCTTGGGAAGCAAGGAGTATCAGAGGACGAAAGCACCAACTCCCTGAATAGTTTCTGTAAGCAGCCGTACCCGTGAGACCAATGTGACTATGGCCTACACTAACCCCTCCTAAGTAAACAGCCATAAAAAATTAACTTCTGTGGGAATTAGGCCAGCTCTGGTGTCATTGTTGCATTTCTTTGCAGCTAAATGTTAAAGAATTAAAATAATAGAAATCTGGAAAAAAAAAGGCTGAGGAGTTTTTATCGTTTCTTTGCATTGCAAATTATAATCAGAAGGAAAGAATGAAAACAAGAAGAATCCCGAGACTAACTTAGCTAAGTAAAGAAAAAAAGTGGCAGAGCCCAGGAAGATAACATACTGTAAATTCCTTTGCCCTATGATTTATTATAAGGCCATCCATGGGCCCCCTTCCTAATCGAGGCCGTACTGTGCTGAGTTGTATAGCAGCACGTGAAGGACTTGCCCTGTCCTGAAAGGTACTGCTGAGATAGCCTACAAAGACTCCTATGCCTTGTGCAAAAGTGACCCGTGACTTTTCACACGTGAGGAAGCTTCCCTGACTGCAGCAGCACTATCCATGTAAACCAAGGTGTGGGCAGGTGGATGGTGTGAGCCCAGGAGCTCAGCCTACACCGATCAGGTTTCTGTTCCATGTTCAGCTGGGTTGTGGGCATAAAGAGTTTTCCCAAAGCTTGCTGAAATTGGTGGCAAATCCCAGCGAGATCTGAGATCTTTCCATTGTTTTCAGTGGGTTTTGGCTGAAGCCCGGGGTGACTCGTGTTACTTATTGTGTCAGGCTGGAAATGAGTACATAACAACAAGTAGCTGGCACAAACAAAAGGAAGGAGAGGAAGATATAGTGGTGAAAAGCACAGAGTATCTGATCTGGAGGCCACTAAAATCAGCAGGGAGCTCTGGATGTGGGCTTATGTTAAAGCTTTGGAAATGTTCCACTGATTCCAATTTGCAGATTCAGGTTTTACTGTAATTAAGCTAGGCAGTCATTGGAAAGGAAGAAAAGTTAAACTTACTGTGACTTGATGTGAGTAAATAAACAACAGAAACTAAAAATGAAGCAGAAACTTAACCAGAATGGTTTTACTGTTTTCTAAATTTTCTAATTCTCACTGACTTTTTCTTTCTAAACCACTTAAACAAGCAATGTCTTGCTCCAAGTGGTTATCATTACCCTGAACTAACATGCAAGGAGATTAAGGCACAGAGAGAGAGAAAAAGTTTGTTGTAGGCTGTGTAAATTTGTTGTAGGACTGGACACATTACTCGTGTTTCCTTTTTCTTAACAGCTACGCCATGTTATCTTTTTCCTATCAGGTGGACACCATAACTAAAAGACTTGCCTCCCTTTTCAACCTGACAATATTATTTGCCTAATCATACTGTCACATTCAGTTTGGATACTGAATAATGTAAATGAAAGGAGTCTAAAGTGTGGACAATTCCACAGACCTCAGTGTTTGGCTTTCGAACAGTCCCACGGGCCACAGGTGTGCCTGGGAACAGCTCTCAGAGCTGTAGCAGGCAGAAATCCACCGTAAGAAAAACATTTCTCTAAGGAAGCACTGGAATTGAAAGCCAGATTTCCATCCACTCGGACAGGAAAGCTCTTTTAGAATGAGATAAAAGATAACAAAGTCAGTCTTGTGGAGGGCAGAGAGGACCATTACACCAGGTATACTGCTCATTTAACACATTTAGTATTGTGGTTGTGAAACATTGATCAAAGCATAAAACCAGGAGATTAGAAATGATGGAATGCTACTAACTGCACTCCTTTTTTATTTCTTCTGCCTACACTTCCTAAGCAAGCTGGACAGACGGAGCTAGGTCCTGACTGAAAAGTTATACTGTAGGATCTATTTATATGACCAGGGTCTGCACTGTTTAGCTGTTAATGCCAAACAAACAAAAGCCACTTCTGTAAGACACAAAAATTATTCAAAACAAGCGTGGGGTTGTTTGGGTTTTAGTTGTTTTGGTTTTCAGGTTTTTTCTGAGAAGAAACAAACCTGTATTTAAGGAAAGATAAGGTGTGTGATCCTCAGAAAGCAGTAGAAAATACAGCTACACCAGTTTAGACTAGCTGAGCATGCAGTTCATGAATTCGGGTTTGGTGAAATCATGCCTGTTAGTATAGAATAAAGCAGGAACATAAAAATCAACCCACAGAATTGTCAAGAACCAAATGTGTCTTGCTCCCACTAAGACCTGTAAAGATGCTAATTCATTTAGCTGTCCCCCCTGCTGCAAGTTCAGTTTCCAGTCTGGTCTGCTGTATCCTCTGCCCCATGTCCTTCCAGAGCTAGCTCCGAGAGCTAAGCAGGTAACAAGCTGAGATCACGGACTAGCATAAAACAACTCACTTGGCACACCCTTCCTTCATCGTCAAAGGCTGTTAAAAATGCCTGTTGTGTCTTGCTGATCACTTGAGGTAAAGCATTATGGCTCAGGGCTGTTTTCCCAATAGGCACTACTACATAACAGAGCACTTCAAGGCCTTGACCAATGTTCTGAGTGCTCTGGTAATTAGTAGCAGTTCCCATGTTTTTTTGTTCACTCAGTCTGTGTTCTCTGGTATCTTCTATCATCTTTTGCAGTTCTGCTTTTACACTCATTCTTTTTGTTTCTTCTCTGTTTTCCTGTTATTTCTGAAACAGAGTTATCTTATATTTCTGAGGAGATACATTTCTCCAAAAGACTTTTGAAATGTAGCCAGGACTTGTGCTTTATAATCTAACAGAAATTTTTATATTTCTCCCCAGTCTTAAGTATTTTTTCAATCTCTCTCTGTTGTTAAAATAACTTCTCATTTTGCTCTCCTCTCTGCAATTTTCCACTGAATATGAATGCCATGTTAGCCTGAGTGCTTCTCTCTTCATATTCAGATTTTGCTATAGTACTTCAAAAGGGTCTCCTCTTTCTACAAAGATTAGTTCTTGTGTCACTCAGGCATTGATTTTGCTACCTCAGGTTTTCAGAAGATCTTCATAACTCTCTAAACAGAAAAGGAGAGTTTCTCCAGATTGCGTGTCCTAACCAACTTCATGCTTCATCCTGATTTATCCTCCTCTTGGTAAATTTCAAAAGGCAGCACGTTATCCTATGTGACAAGTGGGATTCCCAAGTGATCTGAGGTCAGGAGAAGTTAGGTGTATCCTTCTTAATGATACATTTTATAACATATCAGATTAAACTACTCAGTTCAAGTTTTTAATTTCCCTTAAATTAGTTTTCTCTTCATTTTTAAAAAAGACAACAACCTGTCGTGATGTTTGAAAACCTAGGCTTTTTGCTTCTGGCATACTTAGGACTTTTTAAAAGAGTTGGAATGGCTTGTGTCTTCAAAGACTGTCATAAATCTTTGTCACAGAGAGGGAGAGACATCATTGGAAATTATTTTTTGGCTCTCTTCTTTGCAGAATTGTTATCATTTTCTGAAGAGCTATCCCTGGATAATTCATTTATCAGCATGATAGTTTTATTGGTTTTTAATATATTGTTTTATTCTTAAATGAGACGGAGGAAAGCCATCTGGAGTACTTGTTTGTTGGCTGTCAGTGCTGATTGCAGCAGTACAGTTCTGTACAGACAAGGGGATGCAGAGAAAATCCAAATGGTTTGTTTGATCCTCATTTTTATGTTGCTCTAGTTTTGGCTGCCCTTCTCATTGCCCACAAGAAAGATGGCCACAACATCACTACAGTTTTTAAGAGCATCTCATTTTGTTTATAGAGCTCTTCAATCAGAAGGTCACTGTAGGTGTCTGCTCCAGCTGTTGCTCTGTTCTTTCCCTTCGCTGCATTTACACTCACAATGTCCTTTTCTTTATAGTTGTACCATTCCCCCAGCCGGGGACCACTGGGGGGTCATTTGCCACTAGAGTTGCTTTTATAGGTTGAAGGTTCAAAGGGTGTTTCATCCCTTTCATGCACACAACTGCAGCTTGGAAAGAGGGCAAGAAAAAGGGCACTCCTTCCCTCCTTTCTTCTGTCATGGAGACAGATGTCCTCTAAAATTGCACACAAGATACAGCCCGCGTTTCAGATATGGCATCAGAGCATCTGCTGTTTCCTCAGACCACTTGTGTTACTTGGGTAGCGTAAAGTGGTTGAGGCTTGCAGTGTAGTGAGGGGCAAGGAGGGAACAACGGGGAGGGAACAACATCCTCTCACCCCCCAACGCAGGCCCTTTTTGTTGCAAACTGGCCTGCTGGACCCAAAGCCAGCTTTCTGCCAGCTTTGCTCTCCTGCAGGAGCTGGTGCAAGTCATCTTCCTAAATTCCGAATGTACACAAGGGATGAGGCAAGATTTCTGGGTAGAAATTAGTGAGTCTGATTCCTATTCAAGGCAATACTCCCTGTTGCCTGTATGATAAAATTAGACTCTAAACAAGCAGGGACAGTTTCCCAAACAGGACTGAAAGCAGACTTTCTGCCATCCATGTGCATCTGAATTCCTGCCACTTGCAGCGAGTCTGCAATCCGATCGTCTACTGACGTTTCCAAGCTTCGCTTGTCACTTTTTCAGCAAACTTCATCTGGATTTCAGGTTGCCCATAAAACTTGAAAGCAGGTTTAGTAGCAAGAATTTACAATGTGAACATCTAGTTAGAAGAGACCTTACTGGGCCCCTTTGAAGGAGAACCTTGCCTTCAAAATGAGTAAATAAGAGCCTCTACCTCTTTTCCTCGTGAAACTTCATTGAAAATATGAACAGCAATAAATCAACTGCTGAGAAAAATGGTAAGGTACAGCTGGGCTCCACTCCTGCATAGCAAAGACACTGGAAAAATCATATACGTTTCCCTTTCCCTTCTGTGTAAATTGACCTTGTAAAATTTACGCTATACCCTCCCTTAAATGCCTTTTAGTCCTGCAAAATCCTGGGGAAGGTTCAGTCTACGGGAGTGCAAATGTCAAAATAGGAGAGGAATTGTTTGAAAATAATGCAGAAAATACTGCATCATATCCAGCCCTGTTTTCCCCTCCTCCTACATGAAAAGATAATCTCTGCCTGTTAAAATGTTCATCTTGTACATGAAAACACTTTAAAACAATTCTGCAAAACTGTGCTTATGTAGAGGGTCTGACACCCAGATTCACTTGTCTAATGTATGCTGACAGTGTTCATTTATAAATATTATGATAACCAGGGGAAGAAATCCTGTGTTGTTTATTTCTGGGGTCTTTTTCTTACTGAAGGACCAAATGGTGTTTAGATTTTGTCAGGGAACTTCCATTGATTTCAGGGCATAAATTCATCCTATATTTGCCAGGCCATTTCCTTGAAAACAGCTGGGTACAGTGAGAGTGTTTTGCTTGTGTTTTGATCTTTCTTAAAGCAAGAAAGTTGAAACAATTGCTTACTGTACAGCAGACATTACTAAATGAGACATCTGATAGTTTCTCTCATTACTTAATTACAGCACTCTGTCTCTCTGGGGAAAGGGGTTTTCTATTTTTTTTTCTTAATTACAGAGCAGGCCACAGGTCAAAAGGTGAAGGTTATACAAGCTGATTTCACCAAAAATTCAGTATACGAGAACATCGAAAAAAGTCTGCAAGGCTTGGATATTGGTGTTCTGGGTGAGTCACTAGGGTCTGTTAATTGGAGAGTATTTTATGGCCGCAGTGTATTAAACCGAGAATTGTATAAATGATGTGTCATAACAACTTGCTAGCCAACACTTAAAACCAAGCATACAGCTGCCTAATGCCTTTGAGCATTAGTTATCATGAAGAAGTTTTAAAAGTAAATTAAGATTCTCCAAAGGCTTCCTGTTTTTCTATACAGTGCCTTCTTTACTGTGAAACCTCTTCTGCCGCTTTATAAGCAGCATCCAGCTTGTGGGGTGACTTCTTCCCTGTTTGGCCTCAAGGAATTAATTTTCACTATTGGTTGTTTTACAGCTGTGTGCAATTCTCATATTCAATCTGAAATGAGCCTGTGGCTAACACTAATTGGTACAATCCACACAGCAACAATGAAAACGTGTTTTTTGGGGAAGTTTGGGGGTTTTTTTTTGTAAAGAAAATCATCCTTTTAATAGTGAAACAAATGAAACAACAACAGCAAAACACAAACAAACAAACAAAACCCCAAACTGTAGCAACAGACTGTTTTTCTGTTCCCTGAAGTCAGTACTGATCAGTACCAATGACTTCAGTGAGAATAAGACTCGATGCTAAACAGCATTTCTTTTTACATAGAGCTCAAAAGCTTCTGAGTCTCGAGGAGAAGCCATTTGTTTAACTAGCTGAACTATGCACTTTGTCTAGATTTGGTTCTTATCATTATGTTTCCTTTGATTAGTTAACAATGTTGGAATGCTTCATAATCCTCTTCCGTGCCGTTTCCTTAATGGACCAGACATAGATGAGGTAGGTTTACTCTGTGGGTTTCTACTTCCAGTATAACAATGAGGAACTGTAATTCCACTTAACAAGGGACAGATTCTGCCCCTGCTACAATCAGCATGTATTCATCTGTTCAGTTGAGTGGGAAAAGAAGTGGGCCTGAAAGAACATATTTTGATTTGTTTTTAATGCTCAGAAGAGCTTGCAAGAGAAAAAGAACAGTAGATTTCAGCTAAATTGCAGCAAGGACTCAGCAACAGAGGGGAGAGCACAGCTGGCCTGGTTGTAGCAGGGATCAGCAGCCCCTCTGGCTCACTGCTCATGTGTAATGTGATGGGGTCCAGCCTGGTCACAGCCACAGCTGAAGTGTTGGGCTCTTGTTAGTATTATTAAAACTTACTTTCTTTGGAATGCCATTGCTTAAGTGTGTGAAAAAATGAAAAAATAAACATCATCTAAACACAGTTTACTTTTGGGGGGGAATTAATTTACACATGTAGAATAGTTTGACAGGATTAAGCATGTGATCAAGTTTTTCATTGCCTTATTGTTATTTACCTCTGTAGTATTAGCCATGAAAAAAACCAGAATTTCCAAATGTATTTCTTGCTAGCACCTGTCTCAGAACCCATTCAGTCTATATATCATCATCTACTACAAATCAGAGATCCCCAAGCAGGCTGCTTCCCTCGGAGCTGCAGCCGTATGATGGCACCTCTGCTGCTGCTACGACTTGTGTTTGCTTGCTGGTCTTGGGAGGAGGATATCTCTACATGGCAGTGCTTTTGCTGCACCAACAGTCTACCTCTGTCACCTGAGAGCCACTCAGTCTCAGCCTGGCACCTCTGTAATTTGTCGTCTGTTTGCACCCAGCTTGGTGCGCTGGTGCCATCACTGCCTGGGCACCAGCCTTCTGGGTTTTGCCACGTGCAAAGGCATGGCTGGGCAAAATGGAGGGCACAGAGTCAAAGGGGTGCAAAGGAGATTTGAATGCCATATTTAAAATAAAATGAATCAGGGCTCACCTGCCTCTGAGTATCCCACATCATAGGCACAGGCAGTGACAATCGGAGGCAAGCAAAGCAGCTCTCAAAACAGCTGCCTTCCTAGAAAACTTTTCAGTTGGAATTGCTAGCTTTGTTACCTAGATAAGCTACGAAGTCTCTGAAGTTAACTATGAACTTACTATTTTCTTGCTTCCCGCAGAACCTCATCAACTGCAACATTATTTCTGTTACAAAGGTATGTGACACCCTCTCAGTCTGGATACAAAAAGGTTCTCCCTTTATCATTTCTTACATTACACATACCTTGGAATCAACCTCTTCTGCTTCACCAGGGCCTGGGGATTCCTTTCCCCCACTGCTGCAACCATATCCTTTTCAGTCTTTCATGAACATTCACCTTCCTCCAAAACACAAAGAAGAAATCATGCTCCTAACCAACATTCCTCACGGTTAGGTCCAAGTCATCTTTAAATCTGTTTGGGGGTTCCCCCCCGCTCCCTGCCTTGATTCCTGCTAGGATCCTGCTCACCACTTCTTGCAGTGGGATGCCCGAGGCCCAGGTATTCCTGGCTCCCACAGATGCCAGTGGCATTTTCAGCACTGCAAAAGCAGGACCTTTTCCCATGTTTTCCACTTTACTTGGAAATTTCCCTTCACCCAAGCTGATGTGACCCACCTGCATTGTCATCCTTTCTGAAAACGAAGCTTGTGAACCCCACCCTGCGCCTACTATCCTGTTGTCCACAATGAAACTACTGAAAAAGTATGGAATTAACAAGGACTGAATTAAGCTGCATCATTCTTTTGCACTACTGTTCATTACTGCCCTTTACAAGTTAAGTCACACCTTATCCTAAGAATATTCATACATTATGTGTGTTTTTATAAAGGGTCAATAGGATGAGTATGAATTCCCTAGGGACTCAGGCTTACTATGAATACTACTCTTCAGATACAACAAACAGAAGCAGACTTCTTACCTAAAAATGGATTTAATTGCACTTAAGTCTATTGTTAAAATAAGAATGGATGATTAAATAATTAGCATCAAAAATTATCCTAAGGCTCTCTTTGGTAGCAGAAAAAAAGTTTTCTTTTCTTGATTTTCCACTATTTCTGACCCAGGTAGAGCCAGAAGTGAAAATGCAAAAACACTGTGAAGTTGACTTTCTCCTTACAGTTATGATTCAGTAGTGAAGAATGATGAAATTCAGATACTGTTGAAAAGCTTTGGATAAGCATAAGACTTTCACTACTTAGAAGACTAACCTTTGGAATTTTTTCAGATGATTTGCAGGCCATTAGCATTTCTAAAATGTTTTCCAAAACTTTGAATGTGCCACATTTTAGCTATTTGAACTGTATATATATGGCTGGGGCTTGAGCAAGTGGAAATCGTGTGAATAAAACAAGATCAGTTGAAAAATGCAATCAGAAAGAGGGAGAATGGATATAATTTTTAACGTATTTGTCTTACAGATGACAAAAATAATTTTAAAACAAATGGAGCCAAGGTAAAAATATTTTTTTCTAGAACTTTCAGTAGGTTTTAGCTGCTACCTCCAGTTTATTCAGTGGTAGCTATGCTTTTTCATTATTAACTTCTGCACTTTACAGTATGTCAATCAGTAAGATTTTCTTCTGTTGCTGTTAGTGCTGTGTGAGTGAATGACAGGAAGTGCCACAAATTGTCATTCACCTGTAGAACAAGACAGAAAATATAAAATATAGGTCTGTGTCCAGTAAAAACATGCAGGTGTTGCAGAAATAAAATGGCATGTGATGGGTCTAATTGGGCAAGAAATGGCATTTGAATATATTGTCATATTCTTCTAAGAGTGGTAGCTGTACTTGGAATAATAGTTTTCAAGCTCTGGAAATACCTGTACTACGTGAGAGTGATTAATTCAGCTATGCAATTAAGGATCCCTTTCCTCCTTTTAATACAATGTGTATTTTAGACATGGGGGTCCTTAAACCAGAAGTTAAGGTCTTCAGATTGAGTTTCTAGAAAACATTGTTAACTACTGCATTTTAGAGGACAGTACATGCTTTTTGTTTTGACAACAAAATAAGCTCTTACTGTTTAATTGTTTTGGTTTGTTTTTTTCCTGGTTGTGGCTGACTGAATTGTTTTTAGTGATTTGTACAGGGAGTTGTGAATAGGGAAGCTAAAACAACAGATGCATGGAGCAGGAAAAAGAATGTGCTGGCTAATGAGCAAAGGGGACCTACCAATTACTTAGGAGCATAAAATCTTTCCTCTGATGGCAGTTTTTGCTCTGTTAGATGTACAATAGCATGTACAATGTTCCCATGGTTCTGATTGCACTAGGCATTTAAATTTCACTTATGACATTATTCATAGCTGTTTTAGCCTTAATTGCACCTATCGAAACCATAAAAATTGGTCTTTTGAAAGTGTAGTCTACAGTATAATAGGAAAGCTATGCCTTCTGGAGGAAGAAAGTTGTTTTCAACTTGTGCAGGCTTTTGCTATAATACTCTCAAATGTAAACTGAATGTAACTGTTTAAATTAAATTTCAGACAAAAAGGTCTTATTCTGAATCTGTCTTCTGGTCTGGGTACTTTCCCTTGTCCATTATACACAATGTACTCAGCTTCTAAGGTAAGTCATTCACATTGCTTTATAAAGAAATCCCCATCAAGTGTTTAGCAAAGCATTTATATCAGCAATATAGGGCCAGGTTTTCAGGACATAAATTGCTGTTGCTCCACTGAAATAATGAAGCGATGTAAATGAGCACTAGCTGAGAACTACCAATCAGTGAAGCTATGTAAATGAAATCAGCTGAAGGCATGTCTGATCATTGGAACATTTTTGCCTTTGATTAAATGGTATTATACCAGTGCTCACAATCTGTCCTTGTTCCAGGAAGTGATGATTTTTACCAGGCTGGCTTAGCTAGTTTACTCAAAACTGTAGCTGCACAAAAATGCTAGATTTTGCTTATGGAACAAAGAATAAAATTCCTGGTAGGTGGGTGGTGAGTTGCCTGACTTCATAGATTTCACTTTGAAATTTTGCTCTGAATTAAAACCCCAGAGCTCATAAAAATGAGGAGAGAATGATTTTTATTGAAACTCCAAAAGCAACTTGCCTAGTTCAGATTTGCTCCAAATTACAAATTCTAACAATATTTGCTTGAACATAGCTAAAGTTCAGCTTGGTAAGAAAAAGCTAGTTATTCTTGGTAAGAAATTCTAGTTTTCCATTTCCTTTTTCTCTTTTTAACGTAGGTTTCTTATTACTCAAAACTTGAACTACATTCAAACCAGACAATTTTAGTTCCTTAAAAAAGTTCAGTTAACGTTATTTCAAAGTGATTTGGTACATTGGTTGTATTATTTTGACTTTTTTCATTCTTAGGTATCTTTTACCTTTGTTTCTTTTTAAATGGACTTTTTTTGCAATGCTCTGAAAGGAAACTATTTTACTTGTCAGCATATTGATGTTTCATACAATATCACGACACCATTGGTGTTTAAATTGTAAGACCTGTCAAATGATAGCTTTGGAACACTGTCATTTTTTCTCCTTAGTAGGACTTTTATATTTCTAATTACAGAGGAGTGATCTAATGTGGTCAAGATTCTGAATATTTCTCAAAGACCTAACTCCTAAAATCAGTCTCAGCTCAACTTTTACACAAAGAAGTTAGTATATGTGTACTCTTCATGGTGTGGAGAAAAACTTAAAGGTTGAAGCTACAAACCCCCCCAAATTCACAAATACATGACTTTGAAAATCGTATTTGTAGGCTATGCTAATAGGTATATGCTGAAGGTATGAGTTGTATTTCACTCCCCTTCTTATTGCAAGAGAAACAACAGCGTAAGCCTTGAACTGGAAGGGTACGTGTCAGCCAGAGATGAGAGCCACATGAAGCAATAGCTAGAATAAATGGGACTCAGGCATTTATATCTCTGCATTTTCACAAATGTAACAAAGCTTTCAGTCCAGTCCGCAGTAGTACTTGTTTCATGTCTGGCTTGGGCCAATGCCAGGCTCCACCTTTTCTGGTGCAGATAAACAGTCAGTCTTGCCATTGCTCATGTGCACCAGCAGAAAATGTGTCTTGAAAAATTCATTTCTATGTTTTTCACCACTGCACTGTGCTTTAGGTTGTATCATGCTTGGCCGTTTTTGTTAAGGACCTGTTCGCCCATATTTGTGAGCATATGTGAAAGTACTTAGTTTCCTATGCTAATGTTATGTTGTTTTATTTTATTCTAGGCTTTTATAAGCACTTTCTCCAAAGCACTACAAGCAGAGTATAAGGCAAAGGGAATTATCATACAGGTGATGCTATGTCTTGCCATGTTTGCCTTCATTTTAACAAATTCTTCAAGAGTATCTGAGATGCCTAAATCTGTATAGTGTAGCTGTCCTTGGTGAAGTAGTGGGTGACCCTGTCAAAGCTTTCTTTCTTCCCTGTATGCAGCTATAGGCTTTTTTCCTTATTCCACCGTAGTACCATTACTTATTCCACATAGTGCCTTAATCCATTGCGAATATGTTAGAACTTGTCAGATGTTGTAGGATTCTGCAGAGTGAATGGCCTTATCTAAATGTCAGATGACATTACACTGTTATTATGATTTCTTATTTTAGGTAGTGGCTCCTTACGGTGTTTCTACTCCAATGACAATGTACCAAAAACCCAGTCTTATTACAAAGACGGCAGAAGAGTTTGTTAGTGAATCACTGGATTATGTCACCTTTGGAGATGAGATTTTTGGATGTTTAGCCCATGAAATGCTGGTAATTGAATTTGATAGTGTGTAAATGGGTCCCAAAGGCTGAACCAAGGCTCTCTGGACTCAGCAGGTTCTTTTGACTGATTTCAGAGACCTTAATGAGAACCAGTGAATAGGTTATGAAGGCGAATACGGCACCAGTAAGCTATGAAGGGAGGATACACAAGTAAAGCACAGTGGTATCAGCACAGTGTGGCTTTCTCCACTTCTGTGTCTTGAGCTGAGCTCGGTTTGATATCTGGCTAGTCTTTATCCTTTCTCCAGCTGCCTGTTTTCATGACCCTATTAGGAATATTTCTGAGACCCCTACTCCTTTAGAGAAATTGGCCAGCAGATTCAAAAGTTGTTAGTTGGGAAGGGAAAGGACATAAAAACAGACTGTGCTATCATATTGTTTCCTTAGGATACCAAGCTAACAAAATAGAATAAATATTTATACATGGCAGCTGTTAAGGATGAGCATTTAATGAAAGCATAAGGGACGAGAACAGATTTGCTGAAAACTGAGAGGAATGAACATTTCCCTCTAAGAGAAACATACATACTGAAAGTATAAAGTAAAAGCTTTTGCATTTACTGTTTTCTGTGACCTTTCTGAACACTGGGTTAATTTCTTTCAAGAGGTTCCTATAACCTTTTGCCTTTGTATTGTTTTTCCTTGATTATTCTGAAGGCATGTGTCCTGCAGTTCGTCCCTTTATGGGTACTCCACAGCGACAGACTTCAAGAAGCAGTCCTGCATGCATTTACCAGTTATTTGAAGAAGAGGTGGAGGAACCCCTAACAGAGTCATTTTTTCAGAAGATGTACAATGAGAAGCCCCAGCAGGATGCATTTTACTGTGTCTCTGTGGGAATGTGGAAGGAATCAAGTCAGTTTGAGCCATAGCTCCATTCAAATCACCTATCAAGTGATAAGTGATTTGATCCAATGAATCTATTCAGCATATCCATTCCTGTCCCTTTCCAAAGACCATGAAATTTGCTAGAGCTGTTCCAGTGACTTCTGTGGGCCTTAGATAGGTTCTAAGAAATTTATGTTACTACATTAACACAAGTTTGGAGGCCACAAATATTTACGCTTATTTGATGTTCATGAATAAAAAAATAATTTGCTTTATTTCCAAAATTCTTCACAGTGTATTTTGATGCTTTCAGTGAGTGTTTTGTGTCTTTGGTTTCTTCTGAAAGGTCAAAGAAATTTGCAAGAAGAAAAAAAAGAAAGCTTTCAGGGTGTAAACTACACACCAGACCTTTGGAAGGCTGCAACCATAAAAAATGTATTGCTCTCCAGAGCCTGTGAATGACTTCATACTCTGCAATACCTGATATGGGCTGGAGGAGGCAGGAGCATAGGCAAAAGATAAGCAGTAATTCTGCATTCCTGGATGAATCCAGAAGGCAAAACTTTTGATTGTAGATACCTATAAAGATCATACTGGGTGCTATTGAAAGGATTTAAAGGACAATGCCTCGCTACGGCGGCGCCCAAAGCCGCCCTCCTGCACGGAGTCACCGCTTGGCTCTCTGCATCACCCTCGGGTCGTACCCTGCCAAGGCAGGAGCCCCAAGAAGTTCAACAAGGGGAAGCGCAAAGTCCTGCACCCGGGGAGGGGCAACGCCAGGCACCAGCCCACGCGGCGAGCTGGAAGGCAGCCAGGGAAAGGTGATCCCGTGCTGCTGCCCTCGAGCACAGGCTTTCTTCCCGCTCTTCCAGATCCAGCCTTGGCGCTGGCCTCTCTTCTCCTCTGCTCGGAAAGGACCCCTCTTCGGCAGACGGGCGCCGTCAGTTCCCCAGCACCCCTCACCTCCACCCCCACCACCCCTCCCCATCACATGCTCTCTGCAGGGCTTCCCCCTCCTCTCTGCTGGGAGTGAACCCTGCAGAAAAGGCAGCGCATCTTCTCCGTGCTCCCCAGGGCCCCTCGCCCTCCTCTTACGCAGGACCCCTTCTGCAGCCAAGCCGGCCACGCAAGATGAGGGGAGGGACAGAAGGCAGCTGCTGGGTTTGGCACCAAGAGCTGCTGCCGGGCCCCAAAGAAAGACCCGCGTCCCAGTGCCAGGGCCACAGGTGATCCCGCGTGCCTCAGGCACGCGGCAGGAACCTGGGGAGAAGCGGGGCGGGGTGAGGCTCTGCGGGCGGGCGGGCAGGCAGGCAGCAGCGAGAGCAGGCCAGGCCCCAGYGCTCTGGGGCTGCCCAGAGGGCCAGAGCCTGGCCCTGGGAGGAGAACCCAGCTGCAAGACACGGGCTYTCTCTGGAGACCACACGATGCATGAGAGCAGCTGCCTTCAGAGGGGTCTCRTGGGGTCTTACCGCACTCCTCAGGCTCAGGAAAAATTCATATTCGCTCTCATGCAATCTGCTTCAGCAGTCTGACACAAATCAATGACTTCTTTTTGAGGGGGTTTGCTCCCCTTTTATTTCCCTCTGGGTTTTGGGTTTCTGCACGACCCCTGCCCTGCTGTTCCCTTCGCAGTTCTGTGGGAAAGAGCACGTTAACGCCAGCCGACTATCAAATGATGGCAGAATTCAGCCCCAGCTGCTTTTGTGACTTCTGCCACTTTTCCTCTGTCAGATGTAAGCAGTCCACCAAACATGCATTTTTTGGCTGCAGAAACTTGTTTTGAAAGCAAAACGAAACAAGCAAGTAGTCAGCTTTCTCCTCGCCCCATATTTTGAGAGAGTCTCTTGAGAGGCTTTTTAAAATTATTTAATAGCGAGAGGAGGTCTAAGGAAAATATGGGACTGATACTTGATGAAGATGGTCACCTGGCAAATAAGGATGCAGAAAAAGCAGAGGCATTCGGTGCTTTTTTTGCCTCAGCCTTTAATAATACTGATAGACCTCGGGCTG
>JAYKAV010003102.1:0-40878 GCA_035582835.1 Phoebastria nigripes
TGAACTCAATGGACATTTTAGAGGGATGGCCCATAGACTAAGGGAATGACATCTGTGTATATATCGAAGGGCAGGAAAAATGATGATGATTAATTGGAATGTATTGGAAAATGTGAGACCTGGGCATGACGTAGATGGTATAGAGTAAGGGGTGGATATTGTCCTGGTTCCGGCTGGGACAGAGTTAACTTTCTTCCCAGTAGCTGGGGGAAGGTGCTGTTGTTTTGAGTTTGGTATAATAGGAATGTTGATGGCCCATTGATGTTTTGGGTGTTGCTGGGTGGTGCTTGCACCGGGCACTTTTCGGCCATGTGCATGGGAAGCTGGCGGGGGGAGCATAGCCGGGGTGGTTGACCCAGCTGGCCAATGGGGTATTCCATACCATGTAACGTCATGCTCAGTAGAAAAACTAAGGGTGTGGGGGGGCTCTGGGTCCCGGGGGACAGGCTCTCGTCGGTTCGGCGGGTGGTGAGCATTTGCGTTGTGCATCACCTGCTTTGTGTGTTGTTGTTGTTGTTGTTATCACTGTTACTATTGCTGTTCTACTTTGTTTTATTTCAATTATTAAACTGTTTTTATCTCTACCCATGAGTTTTCCTACTCATGCCCTCCCGATTCTCTCCCCCATCCCCCTGGAGCAGGGGGGTGAGCGAGCGGCTGCGTGGTGTTTAGGTGCTGCCAGGGTTAAACCACAACAAATGGCCAAACTAGTGTCTTTTCTACTTGATTGTTCTACTTCCTATTATGATAATGTATTCATAAGGAAGCTGCTACCAAAATGTGAACAGAATGCAAAAAGTCCTAATATAATATTCTTGCTTCAGTTATCATTTTATATCAGGGACACATTTGTTATATTAGAGCTCAGAGAATTATTTTACAAGTGTCAGCTTACTTGTTCAAGAAGTTGCCTAAAATTGCTACCAGCTTGACACTGGTACATTTTGTCTTTCTCAATTCTTTTTCTCGTAAGGATGATCCAATTTTTGTGACCTGTTTGTGCTAGCTGCCCTTTGTTCCCCTCTCTCTTCCCTGTGTCTTTCAGAGGTTTACCTGCATCCCATTGATTTGCTTTTCTTCCCTTACCACTGATTTTAGATTAAAACAGCAAGATTATACTATCACTACTGTCTGTAATTGCTTAAAAATAGATGAATTATGTTGCAGGGGGAAAAAGGAGTGAGAAATAAAGAAGAAACAAATCTGTGTTTTCAAATACTTAGTTTTCTAATTTCTTATTTGAAACACAAGCCAGAAAACCATGTAGAGTGCAATGAGGATGAAGGAAGAAAGATAGAAATCTTAACATCTGTTCCCGAAGCTGACTCTGATCAAACAGATCTTTGCAACTTTGCGCAGAAGCAGTTGTAGGAGCAGACTCTAAGAACCAAACTCAAAAAACAACTTAAGCATCCAATATGTTACCAACTGTGTAATTCACAGAAGTTCAACTTTAGCCATTTGATCCTTAGACTTTGAAGTTTTTATGAGGACTTCTGCTTATCTCCAGAACTGCTGCCAATCTTAGCTCTACTAAGATATGCAGTCTTGGCACATACTTCACACTGAAGAATATGTGGAGTTCACAGCCAGAGACATTTCTATGGCAGGTCCCCAGTCAGGCTGGCATTCTTAGAGCACRTGGGAAATGTAGGGACAACAGTGGGCTGGTGCATCTGGTATATGATAGCCTATGCCCAGCCAAGCTTGGTTTCAAATGCATCTCTCCCAGGTGAGTGCTCCCCCACCAGGTGTAAGCAAGGTTGGTGGGGAAGAGGGAGGTGGGAAAGGAAGTTAGACAGTGCTTAAGGCTCCTTTTCAGGCACAGGTCACTGCAAAAAGGAGTGCAGGGGTCATGGGTGAGGGAGAGAGTATGCAACAGGAATCTGACTTCATCGCCCAGAGGTGAGGCTGGTCGTGGAAGCGAAGGCTCTTCTTCTCCTTGACTTTCTCCCTCAAATTTTTTATTTCCTTGTGTGCAGTGACATAGCTTTAACTGGAGGCATTGAGAGGGCCTCATCCAATTCTGCTTGCTTTTGGGAAGCAGAAGAACCGGTTGCAGGTTTGTGAACTCTATCCTTGAGCTAGGTGCATGAAAGTACAGCAGAGCCTGCCAAACCTAAGTGTCTTTGTGGATTTGGGTCCAGTTTATTGTCTGTGTATGTAGTGTTTTCATGCTACGTGCCTCAGTGTGTGTTGTCCTGAGCTGAGGATTTGGCCCAGTTGAGTAGTTGTATGTGTGATAGCTACATAAGTAAAAGACTTTTTTTTTCCCCAAGGGACTTCTGAGGTTTGTTGCTTGTCAACAAAATTGCATACAGTATCTGGAAGAGGAGAATCCATTATGGATCATGAATTTTGCTTATACATATGAGAAGAGTACACTCAAAACTACACAGTAAAATTTTCCTGATGTATAGATAAGCTTTAAGTGATAAAATCATCACACTGGGGAAATGCTACACTGCATGAGTTAAAACTAAGATGCAAATATATTGCAGACCTCCTAAATGAGTGCTAAATTCTAAATTAATATATTAAGGAAAAAAACTACGTTTATCTTAGAGTTTTGTAGTGTCTAATACTCTTCTTTATGGAGTATGCTGTAAAAATGGGTTTGATTTTGGGTTTTTTATGGCATTAACTTATTAGAGGTGTCACATTTTAAATAACACTTTCTTAAAAACAGAAAGCATTCTGAAATTTAACTGAAAGTTTTGCAAAACAAAAAGACCTAAATTCCAAACAGTCAGATCCCACTTGCCTCAGTCTGGAGTTGTATAATTATGGAGAATAGAGGAGATCGTTTTCAAAACATTCAAATTTCCTTTAAGGAGAGCTTGGTTCTCAATTCAATCTCAATTCTTGRTTGTATTTTCTACAGTAATAAGAGCTGGACTGATTTCTGAAAATGTGGGAAAATACCACTTTTTTGCGAGGTTTATAAAAATTCAGGGCTGTACTTTTAATATATCAATATTCTGAAAAAATTTGGTTGCACTTTCCATCCTATCTTAAAAAAATTTTGTACTCTAATACTTTATGCAAAATATGTGTGAATGTTGTTTTTGTCCTTTTTTTGCTTTTATTTAAGGTAGAAATTTCATTAAAATTTCCTTGGGCAGAAAAAGCATAACGTGAGATAATACATTTTAGTTAAGAATCCAAATATGCAGATACGATTTGAAAGAATAAACTTACAAAGTGATAAAAATGTTGCAAGTACTAGCTTTTTTTGCATATGCTGGCCCTGGGTGTGTTTGCTTTTCAACAAAGGAAAAAAAACCACAGCCACGAGTATTGGTTAAAAGACCAGGACACCACTTGTACACAACGCAAACTGGAAATAGCATTGCTGCCTTTTGACAGAGTAGCCTGTAACTGTTGAGGGAGTGTTAACAGCAGCATAGATGAGAGGAGTGAGACAGTATTGTAAGAGTGACACCATCATATCTACAAACCGTCTAAACACTTGGGGGCATGGCTTTGGGGGTTACTTTTTGTTGTTGTTTGTCAGCCTTGCACAAATGCAGAGATCATGGAAACTTGGAAACTTGAAAACTCAACAACCAGGCTGCATAGCCTGACATCCCAGGCAAAGGGAGTGGGGATAATTCACACAGGGATAAGAAACAGGCTGGGAAAAGTCTTCAGAGAGAAGACAGGTTTGTTTGCAGCCCTTTTATTTTGTTTTCTCTGTTGCTTTCATCTGCAGAGATTTTGTCTGTGCCTTCTGCGTCCTTCTGCAAGTTGAATGTAAGCTTGGCAAGTTTTCCTATGTCACAGCTAAAAAGGATGCTGTAATAATCTGCAGGCAAAATAAGAGAGCTGGATGAAAAGATGGTGGCTGAGAAGGAAAGGCCACATTTTATAGGTAACATAGAATGAGCAAGATTTAGAAAGAGCCAGGGTGGGAGGAYTTAAGAGAAGCTCAAGTGGATGATGACTTACAGATTGTGGGTATGAGAAGAAGAAGGTTGGTGGCAGTACTCACAGTGACTGAGAGAAGGTTGCAAATAGAGATTGATGGGGGAGACATGGATTTGAAGGGAGGTTTACCTGAAATGCGAGCTAGACACATGCACAGAGAAAAGCTGAGATTTCTGTTGCCAAAAATTGAAAGAGGTCTTGAGTAGAGGGCTATAGGTGCAAGTCCTCAGTGGAGCTGTGGTTTTGGAGCAAATAATTTGTTTATTGTGATCAAGAAAAAGAAGGAAAAAACCAGAAGAAAATCTAGGTTTCCTATTCCAGGTCAATGGACCTTTAGGTCAGTATTTCTAAGGCACACTCCCTGCAGTGATACATGTGGAGGGAAAAAAAACCCAAGATCTTTGCCAAAGTTAGAGGATATTCTATGAAGGACCTTCTGAAGGAGTGAAGAGAGAAGTAGAAAGGGTCTTAGGGTGGAGGAGGTTTCTGAAAGCCAATGTCAGACTAGATTTCAAACAATAAAGTGTCAGTGGTGTGAAAGGCAGCTGATGGGGGCATGGAAGAGGACTGTGGAGTACTGCTGAGCTTTGACTCTAAAGAGAGACAGAGACTTCTCTTTGACTAGAGTGCAAAGAGAACGTGAGTTCAAAATAGTTAAGGAAGGAAAGGCATGAGAGTCATCTTAGGCTGAAACTGAAGCCTAGATAATTTTGTGGTCTTAGCAGTAGATGGCATACAGCTAGTTATTTCCATGGTGTTACCACAAGTGGAAACCTGTGTAAAGGTTATTGATGCATTGAGGGTCTGCAGTGGTCCTGGTTTCTTGGTTCCAAACACCCCACAGAAAGTTCATACTTCCTGTTTTTGAAAGTATTTGTGACTTACACAAAGGTTATGTCACACATGTTGTGAATAGGCTAGCTCTTCAAAATGCATGTACCTATTTTTTTACCACTTCCTATGTATCTGATGGGTCAGGCTTCTGTTATGGATGCTTGCAGAGTTTGCAGTGGCTAAGTCAACAATGATGAAGCCTTATTTCTTCTAAATGGTATGTGTGTTTGATCATTATTTTCAGTTAATAAAATAACATGACCTTGGAGTTAAGCTATCCAACTATTTAATGCTCCTCTGGACTCCTTGGAAAGGTGGCAGCTGGCTGGCATGAGGACAGCAGCTTGTGGAGCAGAATGAGTTGGCAGTCCTCTAGTGGGAGCCGGGGAAATGCAGGATATGAGCAGCTGGGAAAGCAGAAGCACAAGTCAGCTGGAAGCCACAGCAAGGGGAGAATAAAAAAACAGAACTTGACAACAGAGGTGGCATAGAGAGGTGCTCCCTGAAAGAGAGTTGGGAGAGTAGCTGTATTGGTGGGTGGAGAAGGACCAACAGAGGCAGCCAGTCAAATGAATGGATCAGGGAAGGATGGTGCCTGGAAAAGCCATGGAGGTCATGCCAAAAGCCATCTAGCTCAGGACCAAGTCTCCAGCAGGAGGAACGTGTGGTGATCTATCCTGTTTATTCTCCCAGCTTTTGCTAGCTTATCATTTAAGGGCTTCTTGAGACAGTGGTGGCATCTTTGTCAAAAGAGCTCTTCATTTTTCTCCTGCAAATCTGTCCCTTCTTTAATACACACAAATTGCTAGACAGGTCAAGTGATATTCCCTGTAACAGTTGAAGCTGGCAAAGATGCATGGGGAGACTTCAAACAGAGAAAGAGTGTCCAAGTGTTAAACTATCGAAAGTGTCAGTGGGTGGGAGTTGGATGAATGGACCAGAAGTGATAAAAAAATAAGAGGAGGAAGACTGGGATATAGTTCTGCTAAGAAAGACAAGACAAAGAAAAGAAGGGGAAGAAGAGAGGGGCATAACGTTGCTGAACAGTGGAAGAGGAGCTGGACACCCTGGTCAGGTGTGTTGTAGCAGGAAGAGGAGCAGGACACCAGCTCCAGGCCAGGGGTGTTGCAGAACAGCTGTGGGTCCTGTGTCTCAAAAGGGAATTCAAGCAAGGCTAAGACCAGTGTTGAGGCCACACATGGTTGTAATCCTTTTCAGGACTGTAGTTTGTCCAGGAAAAAAAGGGAAGGGATATGAGGTTGAAAATAGTGGTATAGTCAAATATGGAAATGGTAGTAGCCAAAGGATGGGCTGAGGTGTCAACCCTCACCAGCGGTGTCGGGGAAAGCAGAGCTGGAGAGAAATGCAAATGAGCCCTAGCAAAGATGGGGAGATGGAACCAGGGGAACACAGCTGGTGAGAGCTGGGTCAAAAAGAGAGTGCCATTACCCGCTTACAAAACCAAAGGGGCAGAGGCCTGAAAACATGCTACAAAGGTGAGGGAAGGGATGCATCAGTGTGGGAGTGGCTAAAAGGGAAAGAAGATATAGCAGGTAGGGGAAGAGGCCTTCAGGACAAAAGGGTGTCTGTAGGCACCTTGGCGTCTGTGCGATGCTTCTCAACTGGCACATCCATCCTCAGCCTTTCCAGGAGGCTGAACTCACCAACACCTTTGCTTCACCGCTTGGTTGGCTCTAGTTGCTGTTGTTGCTCTGGAGCAATGAAGAATTATTCAAGAAGATTTTGCTGTACTAATTAGTCATTATTTTTACAGTGGTTGTGTTACTAATTATTGATGATTCATAAACTGCAGGGGCTGTAAGTCTGCAAACATTTGGGGGGTAAAGATTTTTGTATTGGTGATTTAAAAGGGTGGAACTTTAATGAAGTGGCAAGTACATTTTGCTTAATGGTACTGCTATGATAGTAAGGTAATTGATGATCACTGATTTACATAAAAACATAGGATTTAAGAAAGTACCATTGACTTTGTCTTTAGTTCTTTGATTAATAGCTGATTCCTGTGGAGATCACCTAGGAGGTTGGAATGATACTGGAAATAATATTGAGACAGTTTAAAATGTTAAAACAAAAATACTTCACTGTTTTTAAGCTTTTGTTATTCCCAGATGGTTAGTTTATTTATGATTTCTTTGCTTCCAACCCTATGTCTGTTCCTCTGCTCATTGAAATCAGGGATTTTCTCACTGACCTCTTCGGAACCAGGCTTGTCTCCACATGTTTTACCAGAAAAGTTCGTCACAAGCTACTGTACGAATTGATTGAGGCTGCAGATCTATTAGGAGTCCTTCCTTAACAGTCAATCAAATAATGAGAGATTTATTTAAACTGGAAATCATCAGCAATGAGATACTCACTTAAGTCAGGAAATGAGCAGAGGTATGGTCATGGTACCACTAATATGCAACGTCCACATGGTCAGATTCTTCTGGGAGTTAGGAAGATGTGGAATTAGTTCCTTCAGGCCAAGGACATTTGTGAAGGCCAGGCACTCATGTCATTATTCTTGCTGCTTCCTCTAGCTGTGTTTTGAAAGAGAAAAGTGAGACAGTCATTTGTATCCAGAGCAATTTAGGCATATAAATCCAAGGGACTGATTCAGCTTGTAAAACAAAACTCAGAACTCCAAGTCCAGGAAGGAGGATTTCAGACATACTTTTTGCTGTATCTGATGAGGTTTATTAATCCTTCCTATGCTCAGGTTCATTACCAGTCTTAATTTGAGGTTCCCATCTGTTTCTGTGCATTGTATAAGTAATGAAGTTGAGCAACTTAGGGACTTCACGGTTATACATGGCAATCTTTCAGATATAGCAGCACCTTTTCTGCATCCCTGCGTGGCTCTGACACTGTCATGTCTGCGCAGAGCAGGAGGGGGACAAGTTCACCTACATCAGGGCTCTCAGATTTTCTAATCCTCATGAAGCTTTCCTGCTGTTAGCAAAGGCAGGAACACCCTAAAACTGGAAGGGGGGAAGAGAGAGAGACCCTGATTTTTAGATCCTTCTATTCAGGTATTTTCTATTCATGAGGCTGACACAGAAGCAGCTGGGAGAGAAACCCTGAGTCACAGTTGTGTGGATTTTTTGTTGTTGTTGTTTTAAAATACCCAGGCTAAGAGAAGTGGCTACCCTATAAAGGAATCTCTGTGAAGGGATTGATAGACTTGCCTGCACCGATCTGTGTCTTAGACACAGTTATTYCACCTTGGACAAAACAGAGTAATTAAAGCTGGATGTCCTCTGAAGTGGTAGAAAAGTGGAAGGCATTCATTTACAATGTCAGTTCCCTAGTAACATTAATAAATGGATAATAAAATAAATATCTGTGTCCGAACTGTCTTTTGTGAAGGATCCCAGGCTCTTGATCAATACATTCTGGGACAGTCGGAGCTGTGCATTGTAAAAAAAGAAGCTTTTGCACTGATACTGACCCAAGTCTGTTGTGTATTCTTACAGATTCATCTAATGAAACTACTTTAAAACTTTTTTTTTTTTTTAAAATCAAAGTGAATCATGATAAAAAATGTATTGAAGAGTTTCCTATATAATACCATTGGAGTGTGAATTTGCTGTTTTTCTTTTTTGGTGGGGGGGAAGAGGGGTTGGGAGCTTTCAGAGAACTGTTTCTCTAACCTTACTCATAACTCATGGTTGATGATGGGTGCTAACTTTCATTTCTATTCTGATACGCTTACTGGCATTAAGTTACATTCTGCTATGACAGGAGCTCAAGTGGGAAGTGAAGCTTTTGTGTGAGAAAAGGAGAGGTTAACTACACTTATATTGGGGGCAATTTTTGCTTTGGAAAACAGTGGCAGGCTTTGTAGTTTAATCTTTTGGAGTATTGCCTGTTACCACCTTCTGACGTACGTTGTTGGGCTGAGAAGAATCGATGCTCAGTGGTGCGTGAAAGTCCAATGTGTCAGTTGTAGCTATACATAATACCACTGTCTCACACGCAGGCAAGTCTGTTAATACTTAACACAGTATTGTAGTCTCTAAGGAAAAAACTTGAATACTGGTAACTTCATCCATTTTGAATGTTTATACACATTCCTTTGAAAAACACTACATTTAAGAATAAGGTAATACCTGGACAAAAGGCTCAAACTAACGAGCACTGCAGAGCAAAATGCTGCGGAAATAAGGCTCCAGGATTCCTGTGTGTCAGGGAACAGTCCTGGAAATCTGCCTACAATTAGGGTTTTGTTCAAATTACATGTCTTGCAGGGTGATTGCTTTAGCTCACCTACACCAGGCACCTGGGGTAACTGGTACCAGGAAAGCAGAGAATCTGCCCTTTTGGAGATTGCTAACTTGCAAATAATCCTCCATACACGAGGGGAACAATATTTTAAGGGTTCAAATACTCTTTTCCTTAAGTACATGTATCTGTGGGAGGACACAGGTATTGTTCAGTTGCTTAACAACCTTCTGTAGCTAATGGTCTGAAGTGAAACAAATCAGTAGTATACAGGAGAAGTGTATTGAAATGTACCAAGACACAAAAAGTATTAAGGTAGACCAACTCCTAGGAAATATGGCAACAAAGCAGCTACAGCCAACATCTGCTGGCTTTCTTGCAGTAGCTTTAAATTATGATCTGCTCTCATGTTCTTCTGTAAATGTCATGGCTTACATGGTAACAATGTTTTTTTCCTGCCAACTAAAGGCTATGGTGTTGGAAAACAATTTTAAATCTGCAATCCAAACAAGTTCTCTTGTCTGAAAAGCCACTTTTTTTCTAACCAAACCCATTAAAATATTATTATTGAATATATGTCACAAGACCCTTAATACAAGTTCTGTATTACATTCAAATGAATAAGGCACTTTTTGGCCAGAAAAAAAAGCTTTCTGTAGTCTTAAGCAAAATACAAGTCCTTCTGTGTAACCAAGGGTACTCTGTTGGGGAAAGAGGGAAGAGGAAGTGGTGTTTCTTGTTTCCTTATTTAAAACCCTACAATTTTTAACTTAGAGACAAATAAAACAAAATTAGGAGTTTGGTAAAATATGTTCGTAAAAGATACACTTCAAAGCAACTAAATTAAGGCTGCTAGTCATATGCCTGCCTGCCTTTGAAAGTCTTTCATGGTTCTGTTTGATCTTTCATTCTTGCATGTAAAATTCTTTCTTGTTAGGAACCAGACTGGAAAAAAATATCTGTATTACTCTTCTTTAGCAGGCTTCAACTACAGAAGTACAAATTGGGCCCATGAGACTGACACAAGACCCAATTCAGGTAAGATGCTCTTTCAGCTTCTTGATACAGTAAATTCAGTGTTAATGGGTGAAGAAGTTAAGGTTCAACCCCTATAGTTAAGTATAATATTTTCATTTTACTTGTGCAAGGACCGTGAGATGCGTAATTGGTCTTTCAGTTTATCTGGTTGCTTGAGAAGAGATCTACAAGTAAATTAACTTGGTAAACAAGGTGCTTAGATTTCCACTAACATCAAATCATTCCTTTTACATGTCCTGTCAATAGGAGCGTGTGTGTATGTGCATTAGCAGGGGAAAGAGCTGCCTCTCTGGATGTTAAAAACTGTTCAGTTCTGATATACCAAAGCAGAGAGCTCCATTATAAAGTTTAGGTACCCGGCAAGTTTTGCTGGGTTTTGCACAACAGGACAGAGAACTGTGCTTTTACAGGTCCCCAATCCAAGAAATCACACCGCTTCCAACAAGACAGGTTGAACTTCAGCTTAAGGAGCAACAGCTCTCACCTGTACTTGCTTCTGTTTCTGTACGTTTTGTTCCTGTGCCAGTAAAGAGATGCCAAGCATTACTTTTTTAGCTTATAGTGGGTGTTAGAGCTCTCAGATGATAGGAAATTAAATAATCTTAGTCTTTAACATTGCTCTAGTGATACAGCATTCATTTGAATTAACTTTTTGGGTCACTTAACTCTGTAAAATATGGAGACATTTAGTCACCAGTCACCTTTTGTGTTTTGTTTGGGTTTTTTTTTCCCCCATATCTGGCTATGAGAGGAAAAACCTACATGTGGAAGAAATGCTATTCTCAAGGAAAATAAATCATGTGTATATGCATCATAAAGCTTTACATTTTTATTTCTGAATTAAGCATTCAGTCTTAATGATGACTTGATCTGATGAAACTATTTGTTTATATTATAGTAAGACACTGGAACAGTGGCTTCAGCAGTAGACCAGTCTTTGGTTTTGCAAGGAATTTCAACATAAAAGTGTGGAGCTCTTCACGGAAAAATGTTCTTTAGACTGTGATCATCTTCAGAAAAATGGTCAAGCAGATATTTAACAAATACAAATACTCTCGGTGCTTATGTCAGGATTTTGCTTTGTAGAAATTGGATTTGCCAAAATACCATAGTACTAGTGTTAGCTGTTATAAATGAAGATTTTTCATATAAATAGGGAAAGTGGTTTTTTTGTTGCTTTTAAGTGTTTGACATTCTTCTTGGTATCTTGTCAGGTGTGGATGTTATTTTGTCCCTACATTACACAAGTGAGAATCTATGGTGCTACCATAGAAGAGCTTACGTAAAGCAGAAAGCAGACCTTAAGTAAAACCATTAACTGAAGATTTTTCCATAAAGACATTGCCATACACTAACTTATTTACAGTAAAGGGAAAACACTTTATGTAAACCCACCTCCTTTGTTTGTGGAACAAGCCACATTACCTCAGCTAATTTGGCAAGTATTGTACCCATCCACTCATTTAAAAAATGTGTGTTAATCTCTTATTCCATCTTGACAATGGAGTTACGTGTTTCTTTGTGCAGTGCAAACAGCTGCCGAGTATCACATTTTAAAAATCTATTTGTGAGTGCCTGATCATATTCACAATTGTCTGATAAGTCAATTTAGTTTGTTAAAACAGTTGCCACCAGGGCTTTTCTTAGCAATGTTCATTTTATCCTGGTGTGTGTTTTATGCTGTTATCAGCACCTGTGCCAACCTCGAAATGGCCCGTGTTTTTTGTCTGAGAGGTCACCTTACTTGTGACTGTGACCTGCCATAAACCATTTAATAGATTCCTCACTGGGCTTTATGACCATCTGTGTTGGAGGACAGATCTGCTTTGGTTTGTACTAGATCGTGACCCAGGTGCTGCTGGCCTTAAGGGGCAAGGGGAAGAGTCCAAAGCAAACCTACCAGCTCCGACCCTCCAAACGCCCTCCCCACACACAGCTTGCACGACTGCCCTGATTTTTTACCAAGGCTTGCAAATAGGCATGGTTTGGTTCTGAGACCTTAGAAATGCCTGTAATAAAAGTACTTGTAAACGCACTTTCTCCAAAGGAGACAGGAGAAAGGTGTTTTTTATAAAAATTTAGTGCACGTAAAAAAGCTGTCTTATCCTTTTGCAGAAGAGTTTACCAGGGCTGACAAAGGTTTGGATGCGTCCCCCATTCAAATACTGCATTTTCTCACCTCTTAGGACATTCATTGGCCATCATCTCTCTCACAGCATCAAACTCTGTTTCTGTTCTGATGATGGTGATCTTCCCTGTTGAGCTGCAAATGAAGCATGAGGATGCACAGCATTTTACTGGTTCCCCATGCCAATTTTCGATGTAACAAGAGCTCCTCCCTAACTTAATACAGAGCCACTATGTGTTTTCCACCTTAAAATTCTCTTGCTGTGATACAATAACATAAAAATAATTAAGCAACTTTATTTTTACTTCTTAAGTTGCTGCTTGTAATTTTCTGTTTCGTTGTGGTACCTTATGTGTCTGCACTCAGCTGGTGTCTCTTGTTTTATTTTGAGCTCTTTAAAGCAAATCTCTGCCCATTTTCTGTATTTGTATGATAAACTGGGAACAAGACAAGCAATAGTTGTGTGAAGCAAATACTTAGAAAGATGGTAAAAATTCCAATACATCACCAAAAAATGTAAAGGTCTCCGCAGGAGAAGTCCACGGTGCTCCTAAACCAGGGCAACATTGAGTAAAATGGTCTTTTTACAGTAACACTGACAAATTATACACCAAAAAATAGCTACATGGTTTTTTTGCCAAGAAACACAGATTGAATTCAAGATTTTCCTTGACAGTGTTGTTTATATGGATTGTTATATTTTTATCTTGACTTTGAGAGCGTATCTTGCAATATACTTCTAGTTACATTATGTTTTGGTGGTTTATAGTAAGCTTCATACAAATGTTAATGAGAAAGCATGGTAGCAATACTTAAAAAAACCTTTTCAAGTTAATATTCTCAGAAGGATTCACACACTGATAATTAGCTACCAGTGGGAGATTGGGTGGTTTAATTAAGCTCCATTATTTTACAGCTGGTAAGTGATTACATTTTGCAATCCTTTATTCCCAAAGTGGGAAGGTTGAGAGAAGGAAGATATCAAAAAATGTGCCCCAAAAAAACTGTTTTCTGAACCATGTTGTACCAATCAAACTAGGAACAAAATAAAACTTATAGCGGTTGGAACCAAACAGAAGATTGTATCAGAGTATGGACTTTACCTGAGTATCTGCAGACAAAGTCTGCAGCTCAGCCATGTCACTGCTTTCCAACATCTCAATGGCTGGAAAAAAAATCAGGGATTAGGTAGAGTGACAACAGTTACCTTGGATGTTAAGTGTCAGTAACCCAAATCTGCTTATTGTTAACTGCAATTAAAAAAACTTTTTCTAATAAATTGAAACTTCTTAAGTTATTTCTTAATATTTGTGGAAATTCCGAGCATATAATTTTATTCCACTTGACTGGTTGTCCTGCCACAGTAACATTAATTAATTTGTTTATTGTTCAGTATTCACAATACAGACAGCTCAAGATAAGAGAAAAGTTATGGTCACCTTTTCTAGCTTCTTGGCTGATGGTGTTGAATTTCACATGGTGACACCACAGCTGCATAAAGCAGCACAGATGAAAGGTTATTGACCTTTCTTATGGGCATTTGGGGCAAAATTTTGCATATTTTGCTCAGACAGGTCATTTCAGTGAAGTCAGGGGATGACTTTTATTTGTGAAATGAACAGGATTTTGCTTTATACATAGATCATTCTCTGGCTGCTGCCTTTCTATGCAATTTGAATAGCTGTGGATAAACTTCAGCCTTTTTGAGGCCTTTCTTTTTCACAGCATATTTGCACTAAATTAACATTTTTCTTCATCTGTCACACAGGGTGGCATGGTTAGTGATCAGTTGCTATGGTAAATATGTGCAAGTTGTGAAGGGGATTGTCTACATGACTTGTGTTCCTAGCAGTGTAATTTGTACACTGATAATATATGTATTGTAGGGCAAGGATGAAAAATTTGTTCTCTCCTAAAAACACTCTTTCTTTCACACAAGAAGCACACAAATACAGCTGTTTTCAGCCTATATTCTGTGTGTCAGTTAGCAAACAGACTTCCTACAGCATCAATTTGATTTTTAGACCAGCGCCTCAGCACGCATCCTACCTGACCTTGTATGAGCAGTTCCTTAAGTGTTCAGTTGAAGTTGTCGAAACTACCTCATATATTTATGTAATTAGGGACAATTTATTGGGTAAAAATTGTGATGTTTGAGTCAGGTTTTTTCCCCTACCCAGCCCTGTCCATACCTGCTTGTCTGTTGTTCTTTTCAGTTTTGAAAGAATATGGGTTAACTCCATTTTGTGGTATATCAAAGGAGAAATAATGAATAAAACTGTGTTATGTTAATAGTTTGTCCCTGAAGAGCGATAATTAAGGCAGCTGCATTTCAGACAGTTCATTACAATTAAAAGTGTGTGTAGCTGGGATGGCCTGATGAGAGTGGCAATGATGTTTGAACACCTACCCACTCTGGGTGGCTGCTGATTGAATTTGAACATGAGTTAGAAGAGACTCATCATCTGGCAGCTGGTTTTGTCCTAAATATCAGTCCTACGCAGTTAACTATTGATTATCAATTGACGATCACTCTATCTTTAGGAAAGTTGTGCTACTGCATCAGCTGTTTTACAGACTGTAGTTCAATCTTTCCGCTTTCAAAGTAGRCTCAATCTTTCGTATAGCAGAAGTAAGTGTTTGTTATTTGCACCATGCAGAGAACTATTTTATGTGTTTAATGTGGTGCCGCTGTTTTGCTTGCTTTGCAGGTTTTGCTAATCTTTGCAAAAGAAGACAACCAAAGTGATGGTTTCTGGTGGGCTTGTGACAGAGCTGGATACAGGTGCAATATTGCCCGGACTCCAGAGTCAGCGCTTGAATGTTTTCTTGATAAGCACCAGGAAATAATTGTTATAGATAACAGGAACTCCAGATATTTTGATGCAGAAGATATCTGCAGGTAACCTGAAGGACCTTATGCTTCTCTTGAACTTCAGAATATATTGTACAAAACCAAACCTCCTAATTTTAAAAACAAAAAATAGAGAGAAAAAAAAAAAAAAGAAGCCCCAAAACTATAGTAAAATGGAAGTTTGTGGATTGAGGCCAGGAGGTTTGCATACATCTGTAAGAGGAGAACAACATGAAAAATACACTTTTGGCAAAGCTGAATTGTAGAATTGTCTCTTTAGGTCATGGGCTTCTATCACAGCATAAGCCAGAGCTGTTGTGAAATTATTCCCTGCTGTCTGTGCCTGCTTCTTTCCTGGGTTACTGCTGCAGCAATGTCTGAAGCTGCAGGGCTTCAAAGGAATGTGTTCGTTTGTCCACTGGGTCAGGCATTGCCAGCTCTTCACAGAAGTTCACATCACTTTTCTGGTCCACATGACTCTGTCTGAGCAGCTCTGAGGTTGCAAGCGCTTAGTATTGGGATTCTTTGCTAAAATACAATTTCAGCTGAAGCATACATTTTGTACCATAGACCATACTGTGCTTCTCAGTCCATCATGAGCTGAAATTTGCCATATTTATAACAAGGAGCATTTTAAAGCTCAAATACTTGTGCTGATGGAAGTTCTTCTAAAAGACCAACAAATAAATATGAAGACTGTTTATTCAGGACAGTGTGACATGATTGAAAAAARTAATCTTTAGCCAGTAAAAGGTGAATGGAGTGTTCTTCTGATAGTTAGTCATATTTTTTTCAGTTTCTCAATAATATGTAAAGTGGTAAAATTTTGTTTATTCAGCATTTCATAAATGGTAGTTTATCATATACATTTGCTACCCTCTTTTCTTACTTGCGTGTCCCAAAAGCACTTCCCACCCTCTAAAGAAAATTTTACAGTATCTAGAAGGACAATGGTGAATATGGGAGAAGGTGGTGGAGATTCTTGTTTAAATTAGCTAATGGGTATTGAAAATGCATTGCATAGACTGACTTTTCTCAACCCATGCATTCAGGGCAGTCTGCCCCAAATAAGCTAAGCAAACAGGGCAAACCTTTGCTAGGTTATAAGAGTGGATCTGAAGAACTGCTGTTCATGCCCCGTGTTTTTGGAGCTCTTGCATCTTCACTGCGTTGAGCAAAATCTGAGGAATCTGGTAGCAAAATGGACATGGATTGTCTAAGTAGGGATAGTAGGTTTTGGCAGTGTGATATCCTATTTCCTAGCCTCAGTGGTGTCTTTCAGTCCTGGTTTTCATTTATATCATCTGTGAAGATACTCAGAGTAACATTCAGAAAGCATGTGGTGTAACTGAGAAATTTTTGTTTCCTCAGGTCTATTCGTGCCACAAAACCATCAGAGCACACTGTAATACTTGCTGTGGTTCCATGCACGTAAGTATTACTGTTTTGTGGAAGATTTTTATTTTACTTTTTAAGAATGTTATGTATAATAGTTATCTAATAATAGAAAGTATCTTACTAGCAAGCATTGTAGAGTAAGTTTAATATTATTTTACCTGAAATGGGTTAGTGATGTTTTATGTGGCCTATTTAAGTATTTGATAACTTTCCATTTATACAGACTAGTACTATCCCTATCACCTTCAGAGAATCATAATGTAATAGCTTGTATACTAAGAAAAAGTAGAAAGCTATGTGTTGATTTCTAAAAGAAAAAAAATAGAAAGCTGTGTATTACTTTCTAAAGGAAATAACTAGATCAAATAACATACTATGGTTGTTAGGGAACCAGGTAATGGAGTAAACTTCAATCCTGTTGGTACTAAACTCACCAGAATGTTGTTCTGAAATCCTTATTCAGTAATTCATACCCTAGGTATTCAGGCAGAATACTTACATACTTAAATACGTTGTTTATCAAATACCTTTGAAAAAGAGACCTTTCCTGTCTATGTTAAAACTCCTGCACACTACTGAATCCATTCTAATTTTATTAATTTCCTAGCCTAATTAAAATATTAGGAAATAGAGTGGCAGGAGAACAACAATTCCTGCCAAGATTAGAAAATAGACTAAGTTTACTGCTGTGCAAGACTTTACAACTTGCTTCACCTTTTACTTAATTACACTTTTTTAGATTCTTTCTCATAGGATGTCACAGGATGTCTTTTATCCTCTTCATGCCTTCTTTTTGTAATGCCCTGGTGTGTCTGTGAAGAGACATGGGACTTCTGTAGAGTATCTGTCAGGTTTGAGATCCTCTAAGGCACCTGAAGGTGCACAAGTACATGGGACCCAATGAGATCCATCYGCGGGTCCTGAGGSAACTAGCGGATGAAGTTGCTAAGTCTCTATCCATCGTATCTGAGAAGTCATGGCAGTCCAGTGAAGTTCCCACTGACTGGAAAAGGAGAAACATAACCCTCATTTTTAAAAAGGAAAAAAAGGAAGACCCAAGGAACTACAGGCAAGTCAGTCTCACCTCTGTGCCTGGCAAGATCATGGAACAGATCCTCCTGGAAGCTRTGCTAAGGYACATGGAGGACAGGGAGGTGATTCGAGACAGCCATCATGGCTTCACCAAGGGCAAGTCCTGCCTGACCAACCTAGTGGCCTTCTACAATGGAGTGACTACATCAGTGGACATGGGAAGAGCTACGGATGTCATCTATCTGGACCTCTGTAAGGCCTTTGASACGGTCCCCCACAACATCCTTCTCTCTAAACTGGAGAGGTATGGATTTGACGGGTGTACTGTCTGGTGGATGAGGAATTGGCTGGATGGTTACAACCAGAGGGTAGTGGTCAACAGCTCAATATCCAGATGGAGATCAGTGACGAGTGGTGTCCCACAGGGTCCGTATTGGTATTGTTTAATATCTTCATCAATGACATAGACAGAGGGATCGAGTGCACCCTCAGCAAGTTTGCAGATGACACCAAGCTGAGTGGTGCGGCTGACACGCCTGAGGGAAGGGATACCATCCAGAGGGACCTGGACAAGCTCGAGAAGTGGACCCATGTGAACCTCATGAGGTCCAACAAGGCCAAGTGCAGGGTCGTGCATCTGGGTCGGGGCAACCCCCAGTATCAACACAGGCTGGGGGATGAGTGGATTGAGAGCAGCGCTGCCAAGAAGGACTYGGGGGTACTGGTGGATGAAAAGCTGGACATGAGCCAGCAATATGCGCTCACAGCCCAGAAGGCCAACCGTATCCTGGGCTGCATCAAAAGAAGCATGGCCAGCAGGTCGAGGGAGGTGATTCTGCCCCTCTGCTCTGCTCTGGTGAGAGCCCACCTGGAGTACTGCGTCCAGCTCTGGAACCCTCAGCACAAGAAAGACATGGACCTGKTGGAGCAGGTCCAGGGGAGGGCCACGAAAACGATCAGGGGGATGGAACAGCTCTGCTATGAAGAAAGGCTGAGAGAGTTGGGGTTGTTCAGCCTGGAGAAGAGAAGGCTTCGGGGAGACCTTATTGCGGCCTTTCAATACTTAAAGGGGGCTTATAAGAAAGATGGGGACAGACTTTTTAGCTGGGCGTGTTGCAATAGGACAAGGGGTAATGGTTTTAAATAAAAGAGGGTAGATTTAGGCTAGATATAAGGAAGAAATTTTTTACACTGAGGGTGTTGAAACACTGGAACAGGTTTGCCCAGAGAGGTGGTAGATGCCCCATCCCTGGAAACATTCAAGGTCAGGTTGGATGGAGCCCTGAGCAACCTGATCTAGTTGAAGACGTCAGTGTTCGTTCCAGGGGAGGTTGGAGTAGATGACCTTTAAAGTTCCCTTCCAACCCAAACTGTTCTATGATTCTATGATTCTGTGATTTGCTGTAGGAATAACTATCAGGTTGTAGTAATAGCTGCAAATACCTATAAAAGAAGGCTATAACATCAACTTCTGTAATAGTATGATTTTATGTATGTGTTTTGTGCGAGTGTTCTCACTGCATTCATTATGTGTATTTAACTATGTCAAATTGATACCATCTAATTCTTAAATGTTGTGTGACCATACATTTTGTTTTGTAGATCTGCTGACCAAGAAGAGACTTCTGTTCTTCCCCTTCTTAATGCAGGCTTTAATAGGGTATGTATAAATTACATATTTAATATAGTAACCATGATTGCTTCATAAATTACAGACACTTCTAATTCTTCAAATTGAAAACTATACATTTGCTCCTGTCAAAAATTTATTGATGAGAATAGTGGTAGTCGATTGGGCATTCTTTTCTTTTCAAGAATGTATCCAAGAAGCATATGAAATAATCTGTGATCTAGCTAATCCTTCCAGARTAAGCAGAAATACTGAGATTAACTACTTGTCATCTGGGTGGGTGGTGGGTGGATTTTGCTTATGACTGCGTTAAAAAAACAATGATGGGGGACTGTGATTAATGGGCGCTGCATATCTCAGCATGCTGACTAGTCACCCAGACATCTCTCTGTGCCTCAGACTGCCAGGATTCCTCTTCTAAAGGGACTACAAGCCTAGTCCAGTTCCTCCTGATTTGAAGTGTTGGGTTTTTTTTTTCATGAGGTCTGTTGTGTTGGCTTGCACCTGTTCTTCTCAAGACAGCGTCAGAGGCTCTCCTGTAGAGGCAGCAGGAGGGAAGATAACTGTTCATACTGTTTTTCAAAACAGCTTTGTAGGAGAGAACAGAAAGGCAGGAGTTCTCGGCTCTGAAAATCTAGGTTCAGTTGCTTACCCTCTTCCAGCCTTTGTGTGAGTGACTTTGGATGGATATTAATGTTTTGTTAATGTAATATAAATCAGCTGTAATATTAAAGTTAGCCGTTCATAAGGAAGGTTATGTATTGAAGCAATAGAAGCACATCAGTGGACACTGTCGTTAGGGAGAGTTAACTATATATAGTTAGGACAATTAACTGTGGTAAGAAAAATCAGAGAAGGAAGGGAATTAACCCAGGCAGAATGGCATGCTAATATGCTCATACTGAGTCCAGTTCCTGAGCTAACTCATATCTGGCTTGAGTTTCTTTACAAAGCAGAACATGTACCTGAGTCACCATTTGCACCATTTGCAGATCATCTCCAAAAAGAGGTAATAGATCTTGCCTTTCATGCAAGGGTACTGTGGGGGCAAAAGCGTTAGAGGCAAAAGCATTTCTGAAGTGCTTAGATATTCCAAAAATTGGAGAAGTGAGGGCTAAGAGAAAGGTCAGCCCAAGAATGCCAGTGTTTTCTTAGTGTAGTTTTCTCCCTCTCTCTCTCTCTCACAAAAAAAAAAAAAAAGGGTTTAATATTTTTCACAGAAATTTTTATTTCTTCTCAGGTCTGGTGTTTCATTTAAAAGCAATGCAGGGCAATATGTTTCGTGGGCTAGATTATAACAGTAGGTATAGTACTGAGTAGAGCCAGACGAGACAGTGTGTGACTCTGAGACACATCTCAGTGGCACACTGTCTGCCTAGGAAAGTAAAATCTTTTTGCACCTAACAGCTGCTCTAACCATTCCCTCTAGCTGTCCCAGATTTATCAGAGCACTTACATAATATAGTAATTCCCTATTGAAATTATTTTCAAGCCTTTAAAACACATCTGATGTCAAAGATCCTATTCCCACAGTGGGGCGGACATAGGAATTATTTCTGCTTGGATGGGGATCAGTAGGGACAAAATCCATTAACACAAAAAAAAAAAAACCCACACACATACACAAAGATTTAAAAATACCCTTCTTCAAATAGAGAGGCAGTATTTGCAGGGAATCTCTTCCTTAGCAGCAAAATTAAATTTATTCTGGGAAAATCATATCTGTTCAAATTATAAGTTTCTCTTCACTATTTTTATTTTTACAGTCCAACCTTTCTGATAGCTTTATTTTGCATTACCATTATTCATCGTATCAGAATTTGTCCTATTTTTGCTAATCTTCTTCCTCCTCTTCCCTTGACAAAACACTGAATGCAAGTGCTCTGTCTGGTGGTGGCTGTCTTCTAGATGCATCTCCTACTTGCTTAGTAAAGAGTCTGAGCTTCTAGCCAATTAGTCTGTCACCTTTTTGTAGAGTTTTGTAGACAAACCCAGACTTTTTACATCAGGTTTGGATCTAAAGTTTCCAAAGAACTCCTTTAATCTTTTTCAGGGGATACTCTTGCAAATAACCCTAATTTTTTTTTCATGCAGTGAATAGCTGATTATTCCACTTTAAAATGTTCTGTTGCCTTCATGTCTACTTGTGTTAGAGTAATATCTTTCTATGTTTATGTGTACCTATAAAATATATTGTAAGTAGTCCCAAAGAAATCACTTTTCATTTCTTCTAATGAAATCAGTGGTGATGGATCACTATCCAGATCTGGATAACTATGATCACTAAAAGATCTTATGAACAGAGAGAGATTTGGGGAGTCTTTTCTGTTCATTTTACAAATTCCTTTGGCATTTTTTTTATGCTGAGTTTTTTCTTCCTCCTTCTCAAGAAAGTCTATTTTATTACATCTTCTGATTTTTTTCCCCTGTATCATTAACAGCTTTTGTGTTTGTATATTAATGGTGTTGTTAATGCAGTACAATTATTATGCTGATTTTCATTTTCCTCTCAGCCTCATAAATCTGATAGTGATGGCCCACTTAGGATGGACTAATTTAAATAAGTGATTTGGCTTCCTGACTGATTTTTAACTATGATTTAAATTAGCCAACAGGGGACCTTAATATTTGCAGTTACCCAATTACAACCTTGTCTTGTATTTTGAACTTTAGTTCTTTTCCTAAACAAATGTKGATTCTCATTGACCAGTTACTATTAAAACTTCCTGGTTTGCAACAAAATAAATCTTTAATGTTAAATCTAGTACTTCTTGCTAAGCAAGAAGAATGATGCATTCCTACTAGCTGATGACTCGTTCTTGGGTCAAGTTCTGTATAGGATGACAGTGGAATCCAATTATAATGAAATAAAATGTAATTTAAGAGTATATGTTAGTTAAATCATAGAATCATAGAATAGTTTGGGTTGGAAGGGAACTTTAAAGGTCATCTACTCCAACCTCCCCTGGAACGAACACTGACGTCTTCAACTAGATCAGGTTGCTCAGGGCTCCATCCAACCTGACCTTGAATGTTTCCAGGGATGGGGCATCTACCACCTCTCTGGGCAAACCTGTTCCAGTGTTTCAACACCCTCAGTGTAAAAAATTTCTTCCTTATATCTAGCCTAAATCTACCCTCTTTTATTTAAAACCATTACCCCTTGTCCTATTGCAACACGCCCAGCTAAAAAGTCTGTCCCCATCTTTCTTATAAGCCCCCTTTAAGTATTGAAAGGCCGCAATAAGGTCTCCCCGAAGCCTTCTCTTCTCCAGGCTGAACAACCCCAACTCTCTCAGCCTTTCTTCATAGCAGAGCTGTTCCATCCCCCTGATCGTTTTCGTGGCCCTCCCCTGGACCTGCTCCAMCAGGTCCATGTCTTTCTTGTGCTGAGGGTTCCAGAGCTGGACGCAGTACTCCAGGTGGGCTCTCACCAGAGCAGAGCAGAGGGGCAGAATCACCTCCCTCGACCTGCTGGCCATGCTTCTTTTGATGCAGCCCAGGATAYGGTTGGCCTTCTGGGCTGTGAGCGCATATTGCTGGCTCATGTCCAGCTTTTCATCCACCAGTACCCCCAAGTCCTTCTTGGCAGCGCTGCTCTCAATCCACTCATCCCCCAGCCTGTGTTGATACTGGGGGTTGCCCCGACCCAGATGCACGACCCTGCACTTGGCCTTGTTGGACCTCATGAGGTTCACATGGGYCCACTTCTCGAGCTTGTCCAGGTCCCTCTGGATGGTATCCCTTCCCTCAGGCGTGTCAGCCGCACCACTCAGCTTGGTGTCATCTGCAAACTTGCTGAGGGTGCACTCGATCCCTCTGTCTATGTCATTGATGAAGATATTAAACAATACCAATACGGACCCTGTGGGACACCACTCGTCACTGATCTCCATCTGGATATTGAGCTGTTGACCACTACCCTCTGGTTGTAACCATCCAGCCAATTCCTCATCCACCAGACAGTACACCCGTCAAATCCATACCTCTCCAGTTTAGAGAGAAGGATGTTGTGGGGGACCGTGTCAAAGGCCTTACAGAGGTCCAGATAGATGACATCCGTAGCTCTTCCCATGTCCACTGATGTAGTCACTCCATTGTAGAAGGCCACTAGGCTGGTCAGGCAGGACTTGCCCTTGGTGAAGCCATGATGGCTGTCTCGAATCACCTCCCTGTCCTCCATGTRCCTTAGCAYAGCTTCYAGGAGGATCTGTTCCATGATCTTSCCAGGCACAGAGGTGAGGCTGACAGGTAGGTAGTTCCCAGGGTCCTCCTTTCTACCCTTTTTAAAAATGGGTGCAATGTTTCCCCTTTTCCAGTCATCGGGGACTTCACCTGACTGCCATGACTTTTCAAATATCGTGGAGAGTGGCTTGGCAACTACATCAGCCAATTCCCTCAGGATTCAGGGATGCATTTCATCAGGTCCCGTAGACTTATGCATGTTCAGGTTCCTCAGGTGGTCTTGAACCTGATCTTCTCTTACAGTGGGAGGGACTTTGCTCCCGCAGTCCCTGTCTTGTGGTCCATCCACTYGAGAGGTGTGGGAAGAGAGGTTGCCAGTGAAGACTGAGGCAAAAATGTTGCTGAGTACCTCAGCCTTCTCCTTGTCCATCGTTACCAGTTTGCCAGTCATGTTCATCGGGGGGGTACGCTTTCTTTTACCTTCCTTTTCTGGCTGACATACCTGTAGAAGCCCATCTTATTATTCTTTGCATCCCTTGCCAAGTTCAGCTCCACCCCGCCTTGGCCTTCCTGACCCCATCCCAACACAACCAGGCAGCATCCCTATACTCTTCCCAGGTTACCTGTCCCTGCTTCCACTGCCTRTGCATTTCCTTCTTGCCCTTTAGTTTGACCAGCAGGTCTCAACATCCATGCCAGTGTCTTGCCATCCTTCCCTGATTTCTTACACCTGGGGATCGAGTGGTCTTGTGGTCTATGGAAAGTGTCCTTAAAGATCCGCTAGCTCTGTTCTGCTACCTTGTCCCTGAGGGCAGTTTACCAGGGGATCCTATTGACTAACTCCTTGAACAGCTGGAAGTTTGCTTTCCTAAAATTCCGGGTCCTCACTTTRCTCTTCACCTGACCCATATCCCTCAGGACTGCAAACTCCACCAGTGCATGACCACTGCAGCCCAGGCTGCCTCCAATCTTGACATCACTGATTAGCTCACTTGTGTTGGTGACCATCAGGTCCAGTATCACATTGCCTCTGGTAGGGCTGTCTATTACCTGGCTTAAGAAGTTATCCTCAATGCACTCCAGGAGTCTCCTGGATTTGCCTACAGCTTGCCGTGCTACTTTTCCAGCAGATGTCGGGGTGGTTGAAGTCCCCAGTTAAAAGGTACTGTATAAATAGTAAACTTTTTTAAAAGAAAGTATTGTTGTCTGCCTTCTAATATTTGAGAGTTAATAGATCTTCTTGTGCCTCATTTAGATGCACAGATTAGAAAAAGGAAATGTTTCCTGCTTTTTTCAGGTCCCAGTTGATTTCTCAGCTTTGAGTGAGCCAGTGAATGAATTGCATTAGTACTATAAACTTAAATAAAGAGATTCTGTGCATCTGCAGAAGACTGTACAACAGTTAAGAGCAGGTTTAGCACTTCAACAAGCTGCAATTCTTGGTTCTTAGCTAAAGAATTGTGCTGAGATAGTGGTTGATTTTTGTCAGTAAAGAGCAGTGGTTAAATTTTGTCAGTAAACAGCACTACTTTAAAATTCATTTATAAAGAGCTTTAGTACGTTCTAGTACACTTAGTTTGTAAAATAGGTTGCCATCATTCTTAAATTGTATATTATTGATAGATTTGCTTTTATATTGTTATAAATTTAGCACAAGCATATTTGAATATTTAAAAGAGCACCCTAAAACTGAAAATCTAAGTCTACAGTCCTGTAGAAGGCAAGTTTGTTTGCAGGCAGTTTGTTATGCAAAAGCACAACAGCATTTGCACCTTTYCTTCTGCCAGCTTGATATTGTGCCTTCTGGTTTGCCGTGCATTCACTTAGCGTGTGAAGTGAGAGTTACAGAAATATTTTACGATCTTAACATTAAGGAGTGAAGCAGACCCATGTCAACAGTTATTTTTAATTTTATTTTTTTACATTTTGCTGGCAACTTGGGATTAAGCTGTTGTTCCCCAAAACACATTTTTTCATACAGKAGAGAAGCGTAGATTTCTTAAAGGCCATTGTTTGCTCCTCAGAGGTTTGAGTGCTGCCTCTKGACTCTGCATGCAGCTGTGCTGTGAGAACTAGCAACAACACAGGGTATTTTCTTTGAAAACTAGAGTCRGTGAATGTATTTCTAAAGGAGTGATTTAGCTCTTCATAGCAGAAGTTTACTAATGAGCAGTAAAGTTTAACTGAAGTCAGAAAATCTACTTCTTTTGTACCAACATAAAGTTTCTGATTTCAGTAGGACCAAGCACAAGACCTTTCAGCTTACTACCTTTGCCTGACAAAGAGAGGACATTGTCTCCCATCTAGAGTATAAAAAAGTTTGTTAACTGTTGTCAGCATGCTCCTTAGTTTATATACTTTTCTGCACTTCTGAATTACGGTGACAGCTCAATGAGATTAGTTGTGGAGCAAAGTTACTTCACCTTTTGAGCTTCAGCTGCAATATTTGCTTCAAAACAAATGAAATGCCAAAGATCATTAATTTTTTTTTTTCTTTCTTTAGCATGACTGTTGTAAGTCTCCAAGGTATTCCGTTTCCATTCTGAATTAAGGATAGATGTTCAAAATGAAACATCAAGGCAATACTGGTTTTGTGTGAGACAGTGTTTGGGTTTTTTTAGATTATCTGTTTCTAACTGGGTTGCTAAAACCAAATGGGAAAATTCATAGTTGAGGTTTTAGCGTATTTTTATACTTGCTTTGTATTTAGATAGCCATGTTGTCTTAAGAACTAGAAAATCATTCCTGGGGAAAAGATGATTACTGAACACAAAAGGTACAACTAAAGCTTTTTGTTTCTACAGAATCACAGGATGGTTGAGGTTGGAAGGGACCTCTGGAGGTCATCTTGCCCAACCTCCCTGCTCAAGCAGGGCCACCTAAAGCAGGTTGCTCAGGACCATGCCCACACAACTTTTGAAGATCTCCAAGAATGGAGACTCCGCAACTGCCCTGGGCAACCTGTGCCAGTGCTCAGTCACCCTCACAGTAAAAAAGTGTTTCCTTATGTTCAGAGGGAACCTCCCGTGTTTCCGTTTGCGCCCATTGCCTCTGGTCCACTGGGCACCACTGGAAAGAGGCTGGCTCTGTCTTCTTACACTCTCTCTTCAGATATTTATATACGTTGATGAGATCCCCCCTTGAGCCTTCTCTTCTCCAGGCTAAGCAGTCCCAGCTCTTTCAGCCTTTCCTCACAGGAGAGATGCTTAATCACCTTCATGGCCCTTTGCTGGACTCATGCCAGCTCTCTTTATAAGGTTAGAGTCTTAGATGCAGGAACAGAAATAACAGTTTAAAACCATTCCAATCTATTTCATGCACTCTTGATTTGTCTTCCAGCAATTCATGGAGAATAGCAGCATAACTGCTTGTTACAATGAACTGGTTCAAATAGAACATGGGGAAGTGCGATCTCAGTTCAAATTACGGTATGTAGAAGTGTAAGAAATTGCAAACATCTACTGCTTGGTCTACATAATTTTATCAGGTTACTTTCTGCTTCTTCCCAGCTACGCATATATGTGCCTTGCGTCTGTATGTTAACTAATATACTATACCTTTATTTCTTTCTTCTGTTATTTTGTAAAGGACATATTCAGGTGCCTGAGAAAGCTTGGTCTGTGTATGTTTCATTCACTGGTGGTTTAAATGACGGCTTTCCTTAATGCAAAATGCAGTACATCTCCTTTATTCTGATGCTTGTTTGTGTGCCATATGTCTTGAGGTGCCCATATTGAATTTGGCAATGTTCTAGCAGCCATTACTACCACCGTTACAGTCAGGGCAAGATCCTTTAGCAGAAATATTGCAGAACAATGACTTCGGCTCATTTAATTGCAAGGGTAGCATTTTAAAAATGCTGTCTTGAGTGTAAGGTTTATGGGCTGCAAATTTACATGACGGTAAAACTTCACAATGTCATTCTTGATCTCATGTGTCTGAGGTTTCATATTTGAGAGCTTGAGTTGAACACAATCTTGATCCGGCTCTTCATACCCTGGGTTTTTATGTTCTTGCTTGGGCAAGACTTGGCGGACCAGGAGCACAGTTTTTATCTTAGTGAGAAATAAAATGACTTTCATTCCCTTATCACTTTTTCTTTAATGTGACTAATTTTATATTTAATACAGGTGCTTATACATGCATGTAAATATTTTTGCAATACAACTGTATGAAAAAAAAGCCTCTGAAGCTGAGTGTCATGCAGAGAAGGTGTAGTTCCCTGGGTGTCATAAACTAATTCCGGTTCCATCTACAGAAAATATTATCACTTTTCTACAGGTTTCAGTGTCTCTGTTTAAGAATTAGATTTTTCTAAAGTTTTCCTTGCAAACCAATCCCAAAGTGACTTCATGTTCAAGTGACTATGCGTTTGTGCATGCAGAATGCAATTACAGTAAAATTTTCAAGGAAAAAAAATAGAATTTGGGCTCACACAATTTTTAATAGGTGTTTTCCAAAACTTGGCAGGAAAATAAAGCAGCTGTAAAATTTTAGAATTTAATTAGRTGTTATGGTGGTCCTGACTTGATTTGTTGTTCAGTTTTAAATGCAACATGAAATCAGCATAGATCAGAAACATCAGTTTTATATAGAAAGATTAAGCTGTCATTCACACACACAATGCTTGTAGTTTATGTTTCATTTCAAGAACAAGATGCAAATACAGTTTGAGCGTCTCTACATAAGTAGTATCAAATATGAATGCAGATAATTAAAATTCGAACACAGGGAGCATGATTCRTATTGGCTACCATGTTTTTCTTCAAGTTTATTTATAGTCATCACCAAAAAAATCTTAAAATTTATTAAAATTGGAAGGAAACAATGTCAGTCCCCAGCAGCATTTCATCTACTGACAGTTCTTTCATTCATGCTGTTTATGGAAACAGCAGTATACCACCCACTTGTAATTCTGCTTGCTTTTGCTCTCTTGAATGTAGTTACATAAACTGTGAGCCTGCTTCCTTTTAATTTATGTAAATAATAACACTATATAAAATGTATTCTGTGTTATCATGTCTTTCGTATATTGATAAAACACATTATATATATTTATGTGTGTGTATATATATTCACATCACCTCCGAACATGACTGTTTTGGGAACCTTTGGCAGCATTGCAAAATACTATGAAATAAAAGGTGGTATTTTGGGGTTTGCTACTGCCACTGCCAGATGCAGTCCCAGAATATTTAAGTAGTTTAAAGAGTTTAAGAGATGCAAGCCCAGGATAGTTACATAGTTAAATACTCCTCATCGTGTAACAAGCACAAATAATGCTTGTAAGCAACATTTGTACAAACATCTGGGGGCATGAAGTAGCCTTTTAAAAGATAAACTTTCTGAAAAGGCATATTTGTAACTTGGAGAAGCTAATGTCTTGCAACAGAGGATTTCCCCTTACCTCTGCCTGATTAGACAGGTGCTCTAAATGAATTTGCCATTAAAAACGAAGCAGAACTAGGGTTTGGTGATGCTATTTGGTCATAATTTGTTTTCATCCATGTGGTTTAATTAAGTGGGGAAAAAAGTGTTGCACTCTATGACTATCCCACTGGGTCTCTGATCTGTTGGCTCTCTCAGTAGGTCTTCTATATAGCTTTGTAAAAGTGAAAGGAAAGAGAGAATATTTTCAGAAAGTTAGTTGATGGAGTTAAACCCAGGATATTTCAGGTGTTCAGATACAAGAGAAACGTGATGAAAAAGTAGAACCAGCCCAAGAAAGCAGTATTTAAGGTCATGTCTGTGGTCAGAAATGTCTTTCCATTCCAAGCGGGGACTCCGCTTCTCCGCATAGCTGCTTCTGGTTTGAAGCTTGGTTGGACATCAGTGGGAGGTGCGTATTAATCAAAGAGGATGTGGGCCATTTAAACTTGTAATTTTGCTGGCTTGGTTGCCAGATCAAACGAAAATACAAAGGTTTGAATAGTGCAAACATAGCTGTGTGTTTTCTTGCAGAAAGTTTACGTAATGATGTTTGTTAGCAGCTGGGGTACCAGACAGGCATCTATCACTGAGATAAATTAGTTGTTTCACACAGCACAAAATCACACTTTGGAGCCGGCTAGAAAATCACTTTTAAAACTACATTGGGAGCTCCTTGTATTGTATGAGCTGAAACACTGCTGTCATCTTCTGTATACAACACTTTTTCCTACAAATCTTCATCCATGCGGCTGCATGTCTATGTCTCTGTATATCTCTTTGTGTATCCTATTAGTTTTTGAGTTACTTCCATGATGAACAGAACTAGCAATGTCCTGTATTTCTTAATTCTCTAGCCATCAGTATTAATTCAAACCCCACTATGCAGTCTGGGAGCAAGATGTTCCTTTTAGGTAATAACTTCATACAAGAATATTTATGCATGGTGCATTTATGCTCCCTGCAATGAGAGGTACATAGAAGATAATTAGTTTGTGTTTAGTCCAAATCAAAGATGAAGTACTGACATCTATCAAAGCAAGTATGCCTGGGTTGTTTCTTTTAGTATATGTGCGCGCTCTCTCTCTCTCTCTCTCTTTTACTTTCTAGTATTAGGAACCTATATTAATGTTAATCCCATCCTGTGTAAATCATAATTTAAGCCATTTAAATTTTGTGGCAAGAAGATAAGGCTTTTGTTTTCCTGCATTAGTTCAAGGATAGCCCTGAAAAAAAATGGGAAACAAAGATCATTTTGGCCCTTAATAAAGATCAGGATGTATGGAAATCAAGTCACTGAATTATTACTTGGAAGCAGGAAAGTTTATATTTTTCTGACTAGGACTTTGAGATGGCTTAAGGTGTTTCCTTTAATAACGTTGTATTACAACTTCTTTGATAGTGGCGATCTATTTGCTGTATTGAAAACTTTGTATGTATCTGCTGTGGTGATTTTTGTGTTCCCTAACTTTAATGATCACAAAAATTTCTATTCTGATRTAACAGCCATTTGTTATTTTCACTGCTAATTGTTGGTTCCTGCTCTCATGTCTAGAGCATGTTTGGAGAAAGAAGTATACTATTAAGATGCTGCAGTACCCATGAGCAACTTTACAATGTGATCTGCAGTAAAAACACGTTAACAATAGGGATGTCTGAAGCTGAATTTCCTGAAAAAAATGATAATGGAGATAGTGACATGGTTTAGTCAAAACAACATGCTACTTTGTGATTCATCTACCGATAAGTACAATAAAATAATGTATTTATAGTGAGCAAAATGTTCTAACAATAAAACTAATGTGAATCATTTGCTAATTTCAGGGCTTGTAATGCAGTGTTTACGGCATTAGACCATTGTCAGGAAGCTATAGAAATAACCAGTGAAGATCATGTCATTCAGGTAGGGGGAAAAAAAGTTAGCTATTTCATAGAACTTGGAGAGAGGAACCCCAAAGAGATCTTTGCTCAGTAGTTTCTGTTCTATTTCAGTATTTTAGTTGTGTTGCCCATTAGAAAGCCCTGTGCAATGAAGTGCCTTATTTCTGGATGCTGCACATTGACGCCTGCTGAATTTTTAAGACTTTTCCTTCAGTAACTTTATTTAGATTATAATTTTCAGTACAGTAATGTTGCTTATGGTAAAACCAACAATGAAATATGTAGCAGAACTAGATAACCTGTACAGTAAAGAGTTTTGTTCTCCTTCTGTGCCTTCTGATAACAGTTTACATATCGCCTTCTGTGTTCAGCTCCTTACTCGAATAAAATGTTTCACCATTACATAGTATTTTTATATGAAAAACACTGAATTGTAGGGATGTGTGGATATGGCTTTAGATGTATAACTTGTAACACTTTGATAGTTATATGTAAGTAATTATCCTTTAAGTATGTTCTGTTTCATATTATCCTAAAGTACTTCTGTTTTGGCAGTATGTTAATCCAGCCTTTGAACGGATGATGGGGTATCACAAGAGAGAGCTTATTGGCAAGGAACTTACTGAATTACCAAAAAGCGATAAAAACTGTGCAGATCTTTTAGACACTATCAACACATTTATTAAAAAAGGAAAGGTAAGCAAATGAAATAAACTCATACAAAATTGCTTTAGATTTCTATTCTGCTTTATTTTTTATGCTCTAGGTTTAAGAACACAAGTTGTAGTTTTCATGAGTGCACATATAAGACCAGAATTTTGCTCCTCTGATGTCTTAGGAGCACAACAGCCCATGCCTCAGACAAATAACTACAGATTTCTTTAGCTTTGCTTTTAGGATCTGACTGAACTCCTCTACCGATCTGTTGGCTTAAGATCAATATAAGAATGTTTCTGTGTTTCTGTTTTGCTTAGAGCCCATGGACATTTTGTTAGTTGGAACGTAACAATTTATCCCTCAGTCAGTCTCTCAAGTGGCTGCATCATCCAACCAAAAGGTTTAACTGTTCTGTCATAACTGTAGAGCCTTCATTGACTGCATGCTTTAAGCACCATGTGGCATAATCAGTTGTGACCAAAATATATCAGCACCCAGTGGGGTTTGTTTTTCTAACTATAGTTAGAATATCTGCAGTGTATTGTGAACTTCTGTTGTGGTGGTGACGGGCCACAAAAGCACTACACATTCCTGGCGATATGTTCCCCTAATAGATCCAACAGTCTCTTATCCCATCTCCATGGGTTGCAGAAGTACCTCTCACCCTTCCCTGTCTCATCCTCTGCTTCATGAACTTTGGGGAGTTCTTGAACCTTTGAGTCACTTCCAGCAATTTGGAAGGAAGTGAGCAATTTGGAGTGGAATCTGAGCTTTGGGGGTCACTGTCTGGAGTTGTTTGCGTGTTCACCATGGTTCATTAGCAGTACCTGCAGGCCACTCTTGCTTTGCTCCTCCTCATTTATACAGGCTGCCCAGCTGCTAGCAGTGCCTGCTCAAAGGCCCTGTGTGTCTTTTGCATCTGTCCATCTTTGTGATGGAGAAGGTATCTTCCACCCATTTCCCAACTTCATCCTACTCTGCTGCCAAGTAGTTCCCTCCTTAAAATCTCTCTTCTTTGAGGTGGTAAGGAGACAGAAGCCTTCTGCTTTATCTTCCTTTCTCCTCCAATCCATACCGGAGGATATCTTTTATCTCTGCATCAGTGGACTGCTTAAGGATGCTGCATATATGGCTCTTGGTTAGCCTGCAATCCTCTTGATGCTTTCCTGTAGCAGTGAGGATGGAGGGAAAATTAGTGGCCAGTCAGAGAAATGGGCATTTGCGTGGGAGAAGAGGATAAAAGATGCCATGAAGAAATTGTTTCTTCCTTTTGCTGATCTAGAGTGCCTCGGATATCCATGTTCATGGGAAAACAGTCATGGAGTGATAATAGGCTGTTGGTTCCTTGAGGTTAGTTGAAGGACATCCTTAGGTCAAGGGCTTCTGAAATTTAGCATACGTATCACTTGATGACTGACAACTTCAAAGCTGAATGGTGCTCAGTGCAGAGTTTGGTTCTGCTGCTCCCAAGGGAGATGTTCTCTGGATGTGTTGCAGCCACCACTGCTTATGGTGGTACCTAGCAAGAATGTTTGTAACCCCTCAAAGTAGATGATTCCTAAAGTTCTTTGTAAAAATGGTATACTCTCTCACAAGAGAAACATATTTACACTGTCCTTACATTAGCAAATGCCTGTTAAAGGTGCTACTCTGTATTAATAAATTTTACACTATTTTAAAAAATACAACCATGAAATAATATGTAATTATTTACTATGTAAGGACTATGTAATWATAAATGAATATCTGACTGCAAGCTATGTATTCTTAGATGCTGTCTCTGTTGTGTGTGTTTGCTTAGGAATGGCAAGGAGTTTACTACGCAAGAAGAAAATCAGGAGACAGCATCCAGCAGCATGTGAAGATAACCCCTGTGATCGGTCAAGGAGGGTAACTAACTTGTCCAGAACATAATTGCTTTCTGGTGTTTAGGGCCTTCTTTCTACTTTCCCCATCTGTAAGTTTGATATGAACCTCCATGTATTTAGTAGCAGGGTGATGATATAACTGCTGACTTCAAGCAATGTGGAAAGAATAAGCAAAGTTGAGAAGGTCATGTTCTTTGCTGACATTTGTCCATTTTGGTGTCATCATATGCCAGCTAAAAGAACTGTAAAGTCATAACAATTAATAGTGTTACTGCTATAGACACCTGCAAGCTGGCATTTAGGTTGATGTTACCATGCATTTCTTTATGGAGTTATTCTACAATATCCCAAGTGTTACCCGGTCAGCTGGAAGGATCAGCAGCTGGGCAATCCCCTTGTTTGTGTGCGTGCTTGTATGTGCTCACACCTTTGCAGTGTAGTATGGGCACATTGCCAAATTCTGTTCCCAGATGGGCAGGTGAATTCCTGCAGGAGCAAAAGATCAGGTGTCCTAGGACAAAAACATAGCTGTAAAGCTGAAGGAGTGCTTGTCACTCAGTGGTCTGTTCGGTGTTGTGTTTGGTATCTTGTTTCATGAGGGCATGGAGACCTCTGCTTTAGAAAATAGCAGTGTGTCACTTCACTTCTCTCTTTACCATTTGATATGGTAACAAGATTATTTCTGTTGCTAGGAAAATAAGACACTTCGTGTCCCTCAAAAGGCTGCATTGTACCAATGAAAACAACAAACAGGTATCGTGTTTCTTTCATGTCGTAATTTTCATTGCTTTTAGTAAACTGGTATTTTTTGGTTTAGAAGTTGATATTTTTCCAAGAGGATGTGATCTATATTGTCAACGAGATTCTCATTGGTTGTTGGAGCAAGCAAGAAAACTTCAGCATTTGCATGCGCTATTCTTCTTTTGTAGGACTGCTGAGTAGAGAAAGAAAGGCTTTAATTCTCTGGAGCATGGATGTGACAGATGAGTGATACTGTGGAGCAACATAGACCATAGCCCAAAGGGAGTTCAGGGGCTTTTTTCTGGAGCTGCTCTTACCAGTCTGATCTGGTGTACTTATGTCTAATAACGACGTATGCTCAACTGTCACAAGGTTTGCCAATGTGTGGTTCTTGAATAAAGTGTAGCCTTCACGCAGGACCTGAGACACTGCATGCTCATCAGAACATGTGTTGTGGAGCAGTAGCAGTTGACCCTGTGCAGTCAGGGGCAGTCCAGGCACATATCCACCCAAGCAGGTCCTGCAACAAAGCTGGTGGCATGGGGAACTGTTTGTTGTCATCTGCTCCTGGTTCTCTCCCTCTGAAAGTGTCTGAAGCAAATGATCGTATCACATGCTTTGCCTCAAAAATATTCTAGTACATGGCCTGTAGAGTAAAGAAGTTTGCACTTTTGTGAGCAAAGGAGTGAAATCTATCTTCAGCCTGTGGTCTGTAGGGGTGAGATAGAAAGCGGGGAGCATAGGAAGGAGCTGGCAACATTTTAGACTGAGGATGTGCTTGGGAAACATAGTATGTTTCCATGTTCTTTAGGGGAGGTATTATGTATCTTGGTTTACTTAGAATTTTAATGTGCTTTTATCCATGATGTGGGTAAAGACACCTGTGCATAAAAGGTATTTAGAAAGTCACTACTATTTCTAGTTGCCCCTTCTTCAGTATAACAATACTGAATATTAACACATTATTGGAAAACTTCTACTATTGGAAGAGGTTTATAGGTGGTATTCTGTAAAATTTGACTGTTGAAACCGTAACCCTTGCACAAGTTTTTGTGGGGGCAGGTAGTAACAACTCAAGAGAGAAATCTGCACAACTTTTGGAAGAACTTTGAAGGTCTATCACTCAAAAACAAGGCTCAACATGTTTTAAACTGACCTGATCTTTGAACTAAAACATGGATTTTAGTATTAGCAGCAAAGTATCATTTACAGTAGCAGGATGTTTTAAAGTGCTCAGGCTAGAGTGCAAGAGAGTTTTGTAATAGAAGCAGTGCTAAAGTTACATGTATTTCTTTTTAATCCATTATTTAAACCTCATCATTGTTAATTGTTTCATTTATAGCTGCTTTGATGTTGACTTGAAAGTGAGATACAATTTTTCTATAATATRCACACAGCTGAAAAGACTGGTACAGGGAAGTGTGGATGTGATACTCTTAGTGCAAGATGATCAGTACAAAACAATTACAAACTTGCCGCCATCTGTAAAAAGCAGCAGTAGGAATATAGATAAAAATCCTTCTCTTTTCTGTTTTTCATTGCCCCGTTCATTGGGCTGCCTAAGCCAGCAAGCTTAAGAAACAAATTTTAGTCAGGGACTTGTGTCCAAGGTCACACTCACATTCTCTGTACTACTGGCACTGTTGGAAAGCACCATCAATCCACGTTTTTTAGTGTTGGTTCAGGAGCCGTTATTGTAAATAAAGCACTAACGCGACAACCTATAGGTCTGGGGAGCTTTACACATTTGGTGAGTCCAGGGAATATGGCCTTCGAAGTGTTCTCCACAGATGTAGAGATCTACCACAAAGGTTAAAGACCACAGCCTAACAGAAAGCATGGTCTGAGATTTAAGGTCCATTGGGGAAAAAACAAGGCGCATCCAACAGAACTAGGTAATTATTCTGTTTCACTTCTGTGGTGGAAATATCTCCTGCCTGTAGTAGAGCACCAGGGGCATTGTGTGAAAAATTCAAACAGTGTCTTGGAATTTGGGGGGTTTGGGTGTGGTTTTGGCTGGCTTTTTTTTTCATTTTAGATGGGCAGTGATGGTGACGTATAGGAATATATTATATTCATAAGACTTCTTAGAGTTATTTTTATAGCAATACTAAAGTGGTGGTATCAATCCTGATCAACATTTGGACACTGCAGTTTTCCTAAAATCTATGCCTTAATACTTGCAGCAGTAGAACTTTTCTCTGCCCTAAAAAAAAATTAGGTTTCTTTTCAAGCCACAGATAATTCTTTATGGAAGGATAGAAGGAAATCAAACAAACTATTTATTTTAGTTACAGAGCAGTAAAAGCTGTCATGATTCAAATTTTGATGCAAATGTCTAATGTTTCACTGCATCAACACAATTATAAGTGGCTTGATCTCAGCATTCAGACACTGTATGCAGACTTAGAAACATCCTTACATTATTATGCACTGTTTCACCTTAAAAAATGTAGATGTRTTCTTTGTCATTACTGACAGCCTCCGTAAGGGATATCACAGCATGGTTAGAGATCACTGTGTAGGAACCTTCATGGATGTCTGTGCCAGATTTATCACATACAAAAATTAAGCATGTTAGATTTATGCACGGAAAAAAAGAATACATCTGAGAGTGTATTAAGTATTCTTACAGCAAAGATTTAGGAGTTTAGGGATTGACTTTCATGTGACTATTCCCGTGTGCTGAAGCCTAGGTAATGATTAATGCTGCCTTTGTCAATTTGAGACCTGGCAGGATAGAGTCCAGCGTTTGCACATTCATAAATTTACAACAGAGGTGGTGTTTCTCCTCTTAAGAACATATCGGCCCAAGATTAACTGTGTAACTGCCCTCATAACTTACCTTACGTGGCTCTTTCAGGTCATGCCTGTAGAAAGGGTAAGAGAAGTACTCAGAACCAAAATGTGGTTTGTTCTATTTTTCTAGTGGAGCACTTAGAGGACTGTGCCAACGTTTTCTACCAGTTGTGCAGTAGACAGAGATATATCCATGGGCTCTGAGAGAAGCTCCAGTTTGGGACCAAAAGGAGCAGTTCAGATGCCTTGTGTCACTGTACCATATCTGATGAGCTTCCTCGATCTTACCGTGTTTGGACGAGATGATTCCTCTGACAGTTCCTGCATGATTACAAGAGAGGTGTTTAAGCTTTTAAAATCAGTTTTCTGGAGGAAGAGTCATTTCTTATACTCCCTCACGCAAGATTTATACGGAGCATGAGCGTAGGATTTCCCCTTCCTTTTTTTTTTCCTTCTTATTCTTTACAGAAAGCCACTACTGAATTTTGTTTTTTTTTCCTTTCCATTCTCTTCTCTTTCCCTTTCACCCTCTTCCCCTCCTCCCCGCAATAACAAAAAGGAAAAAAAGATGGAAGGTGTGCAAGAATGATGGAAAAGAGAATTTGTATCATTCCTTTCCTTTCTTTCCTGAATAATCCCTGTAAGGACCCTGCAGCATGCACTGTCACAAAATGATGTGGATGCTAAGAGCGCATAAGTGCAACCTTGCCGTACTGTCCTTTTAACTCACAGGTTGCAACCATGGATTTCATGCTTCCATGCAATCTAGTGCTTTACTATAGGCTAGGTGATGGATTTGGTCAGAGGAGCCAATCACCATAGATTAGATTACAGTACTGGACTCCTAAATATGATGTGTAATGCATAATGTGTAAGTGCAGTGTCAAGCACTGAAGTTTATTCAACTGAAGTAGAGGGTATGTGTACCTTCTTTAGTGAATACAGTGTCCTGGTTTCTTCCTAGTAGCTGGTACAGTGCTGTGGTTTGGATTTAGTATGAGAATAATGTTGATAACACACTGATGTTTTGTTGTTGCTAAGTAGTGCTTACACTAGTCAAGGACTTTTTGGCTTCTCATGCTCTGCCAGGTGCACAAGAAGCTGGGAGGGAGCATAGCCAGGACAGCTGACCCAAATTGACCAACGGGGTATTCCATACCATATGACATCATGCTCAGTATATAAAGCTGGGGGGGAGTTGGCTGGGGGGCAGCAATTGCTACTCGGGGACTGGCTGGGCATCGGTCGGCGGGTGGTGAGCAATTGCATTGTGCATCACTTGCTTTGTATATTCTTTATTATTATTATTATTATTATTATTACTGTTTAACTTTATCTCAATTATTAAACTGTTCTTATCTCAACCCACGAGTTTTCTTACTTTTACTCTCCCAATTCTCTCCCCGATCCCAGTGGAGGTGGGCATGAGTGAGGGAGCGGCTGTGTGGTGTTTAGTTGCTGGCTAGGGTTAAACCACGACAGTCCTTTTTGGCACCCAACRTGGGGCACGAAGGGTTTGAGGTAATAACAGCTTAACCAGAGCATGTTAAGGAATTTATATCTGTTAACAGTTGTTGGTCACAATATTGACTCATCTGTTCTCGATATAAGTTTGTCTGATCTGCACCATGCTCTTGTTTTTGCTGTACATGTTAAAGATTGGTGTTGGTTTTTGCAGTCTGCTGTGCTCTGCAGTGATTAGTGATGTTTTGCCTGGGAGATTTGTTATTAAAACATTGGCCTTGAGCATTACCTGGTATTTAAGTTTTGTACTGAAGCTGTTACTGTACTTTGGGTATCACCTCACAGAGACAATCAGCAATTATACCTCTTCCTCTGAGAGGCTTTTTATGGAGGAAATACAGGATGGCACCTTCACTACCTTCTTCTATGATGTTTCCTCCTTCATTACAATAATTTTTCAGTATCTTGAACATCCTTCGGTAGTTACGATACTTCTATTGGTATTTCTTGGGAATACTGTTTTGGTTTTGTCTAAGGTTAATAAACAATTTAAGAATATGATCCAGAGATCTGCCCCAAGGCTGGATAATTATGAGTGGCAGGGTGTGTAGGATAGCATGGGCAAGTACCTAGGACAGTGGGCACCTCCAGTGCTTTGGAACTTCACCCCCGAACAAGTGCAGAATCCTGAAAAACTAGTGAAGTATTTGGAAAAAGTATGTTGTCACCCTGGCAACTCCAGAGAGACACAAATCACTGCAACGTCTGGGGCCTGGCCTACGCCTACCAAGTCCTGTTCAAGAGTATTGAGAACCCTCAAGGGGAAGAGAAGATCTCTCGATCTGACGACGAAACAACAGGCACTGCGGCTATTCCAACCTCCACAACAGAGAACCAACCCGTGCCAGTATCAGTCGCCCCTATACATAAGAAGAACTACACAAGAAAATCAGCTCATTTAGTAAGGGATGAAGATGAACCAGGCCCATCACGAGAACAGGAGGAGGAAGAGGCAGAACCCATAAATGAGTTGGTAACCACCCAATCCCTATCCCTGAGTGAGCTGCGAGATACGCGAAAAGTCGTCGTCCAGGCGAGCACATTGTCACCTGGCTGCTCTGATGCCGGGATAACAGGGCGGGTAGCCTGGAATTAGAGGGTAAGGAAGCCAAGCAGCTGGGATCCCTTTCTAGGGAAGGGGACATTGACAAGGTGATTGGAAAAGGGGARGCCTCTGGAGGTGACTCCTGTCAGGCGTGAAGGAAAGGTATCCCTTCAAGGAAGATGTTCTATGTCACCCAGGCAAGTGGACCACCATGGAGAGAGGTATCCCGTACCTGAGGGAATTAGCCATGCTGGAGGTGATTTATGATGACCTGAACAACGAGCAGTTACCCAAAGATCCAGATGAAGTCAAGTGCACCCGACCCATGTGGCGGAAGTTTGTACAGAGCGTGCCAGCATCGCATGCAAACTCTTTGGCAGTAATGGCCTGGAAAGATGGAGAGGGACGAATGGTGGATGAATTGGCTGGCCAACTCYGGCAATATGAAGAAAGTCTCTCCTCCTCCCTACAGGCCGGCGTCTCGGCTGTGGAAAAACTGTCTGAAAAACTGTCCTGGGAGTTCCAATAACTCAAAGAGGATATGTCCCACTCCCCACCTGTACGGACCAGTATCTCAGCTATTAGGAGTAAGCATCCCTCTGCTCAAAAGAGAGGATGTAGTGGGCACACATCATGGGGCACCTTGTGGTTTTACCTGCGTGACCACAGAGAAGACATGAGGAAGTGGGATGGGAAACCTACCTCGACCCTAGAGGCAMRGGTAYGTGARTTGCAAGGAARRACAATCACAAAAGGGGGTTCTTCCAGGAAAACTGCTGCTCCAGTCKCCAGTGAGCAGTTCCCCAGACAGAGTAGAAGGGCTGATCCTACTTCCGATCTTATTAAAGGGACTTTTGATTCGCATCTACAAGCGAATACGATGACCAGGACTAGAGGGGCCCTGCCTCCGGCCAGGTGGAGGAAAGGGACAACCAGGTTTACTGGACTGTGTGGATTTGATGGCCTGGCACATCAGACCTACAGGAGTATAAGGCTCTGTAAGACACCAGTGCACAGTGTACCCTAATCCCATCAAGCTTATAAGGGGACAGAACCCATTTGTATTTCTGGAGTGACAGGGGGGTCCCAAGAGCTGACTCTATTGGAGGCCAAAGTGAGCCTAACCGGGAACGAGTGGCAAAAGCACCCCATCRTGACTGGCCCAGAGGCTCTGTGAATCCTTGGCATAGACTACCTCAGGAGAGGGTATTTCAAGGACCCARAAGGGTACCGGTGGGCTTTTGGTGTGGCTGCCTTGGAGACAGAGGAAATTAAACAACTGTCTACCTTGCCCGGTCTCTTAGAGGACCTTTCTGTTGTGGGGTTGCTGAAGGTTGAAGAACAACGGGTGCCGATTGCTACCGCAACGGTGCACCGGTGGCAATATCGCACCAACCGAGACTCCCTGATTCCCATCCATAAGCTGATTGGTCAACTGGAGAGCCAGGGAGTGATCAGCAAGACTCACTCACTCACCCTTTAACAGTCCCATATGGCCAGTGCGAAAGTCTAATGGAGAGTGGAGACTAACAGTAGACTATCATGGCCTGAACGAAGTCACGCCACCGCTGAGTGCTGCCGTGCCAGACATGCTAGAACTTCAATATGAACTGGAGTCAAAGGCAGCCAAGTGGTATGCCACCATTGATATCACTAATGTGTTTTTCTCAATCCCTTTGG
>JAYKAV010003102.1:42424-137304 GCA_035582835.1 Phoebastria nigripes
CATGCACCAGCCTCTGGGAAAATTGAGTGATACAATGGACTGTTAAAGACTACACTGAGAGCAATGGGTGGTGGGACATTCAAGCATTGGGATACACATTTAGCAAAAGCCACCTGGTTAGTCAACACTAGGKGATCTGCCAATCGGGCTGGCCCTGCCCGATTAAAACTTTTATGTACGGTAGAGGGGGAAAAAAAAGTAATGCATTATTTTTAGTCCTTTTCAGTGTCTCTGTTACCTATACCTAAATACATCATATGCTAATTTTAGAGGGAAGACTTGAGGAACTGAAAGTTCTGCTCAGTTTTCCTATTAACAGCAAAATATTTTCTTGTAACCATGTTACAAAGGAACGAGGTGAAGTGATTAGCAGCTATTAAATTGTCGTGTATTGGACAGACTGTGCTTTTGTTTCTGAGCAGGATGGAAAAACAGAGGAGCATTTAACCTGTGTTATTGTAGACCAAGCAATAGATGTAAACTTTAAGGTGATGGAAATATCCCATTTAAATTCTAAGAAAGATTGAAATATCTATTGGTGGGGCTACCCAAGATGTTTCAGAAGCACAAAGAATTAAGATTTTCTGTTTAACTTGTTCATAGATGAGAATGATTAAAAATTACTTGGAAATAAAGCAAATTCTGATGGTGACACCTACCTCTACTCTTCAGTTGCTGGAAAGTTGTTTTTGTAACTGGGTTTTTTGAAGTCCAGTTTAYCAGTGACCCATGAAAGGATGCATGCAAAATTAGCTTAGATAGTACTAAGAAAATGGTTTTTAAATTACTGTACAGACAGCAAAAATGAAGATTTTAGGATTTTTTTTTTCTTTTTGTGTTTTATTCCTGGAATCTTTCAGGTTCATATGCAATTTGCACTTAAAACACTACCTAAAAATGAATGTCAGTTCTCTTGCAGACACAGACATTAAACAGGAACTTAGTACATAAAAGCACTACTGTATCTGTGATTTCCTGCATTGCATATCTGTTTACWTTCATATTATTTCTCTACATCTAGTTACACCTAAAGAAGAGTCTTTGCCAAACACTTTTTTTTATAAATAACTGAACAGTAAATTTTGGATAAGGACAGTGTTGAATGTAGTCCTTTTAAAATCTTTTTGTATTCTTTTTCCTTACATATATATTTTACTCTTGGTGCATCTTCAGCTCTACAAGAGTCACCATGATGAGAAGTACGCAGGAGACAATTCTCAGTCAGGTTAGAATACTACCATTTACCTTTATATACCGCTGTGCTTGAGGTCGTGGCCAGGTGCTTTGCTGGTATGAAATGTTGTCTCTTCCCTTTGTCGAGTCAGTGGTCAGAGCAGATGGCCAATGATGGATGCCAGCTGTTCTGATGTCACACCATGAATTGGATTTGTAACCATCATTAATAATTCAATCTCCTGGGCAGAGCTCTTGCCGTGCATTTGGAGTTAAGATGTGTTGCTCTTCGTTGTATTAAAACACTGTGTCTGATCCTGAAGCTGGTGTACCTTGGCACCCCTTTCAGTTTGAAATTAATGTGGAATTGTGCTGATTTGTGCCAGCAGATCTGCCCTAGTGTTTCCAAGTTTAGGTCAGAGGCCATTTGTTTGGCCCCAGCACAGGGCTAAGATAGTTGTCTGTAGTGTCCAGGCTAGAGCTAGTCATGTCCAGTCAGCRCTGAGTTGTTGCAGCGTGTCTGCACAACCCTTGCCCTGTGTCTCAGGCAGGTTTGCTTACTTGCAGACAGCACTTTCAACCTCTCAGTAACTTCTGCAGATAGCTTTTGACTAAAGGTGTGGAGTATAAGGGGATAATCTTTTCTTCCGATGCTGTGTGATGTTTGGAATAACCATTTTCCCTGAAGAACGAGGCGCTAAGGGCCAATTTTAAGCTTGTGATTCTAGTGATCTGAGCCAGATGCAGCACTGCTGTCTTACTCTGAGTGAACAGGTTCCCATGCCCTGTTACCTTCTGGCACCTGAGGCCCTTCCTGCTATGAAACACTGGACAACGTTGCTGTGCAATGTCAGGCAGCTTCTGATTTTCACATGGGAGGAGGGTATAACGTACCAAGAGCATGGGAAGTGACTGCTTGACATCCCCTACTTTTTCAAGTAGCATAAGGATATGTACAAGCATTGGAGAGCTTTGTGATACCAAATAATAATGGGCAGAGGGAAGAAGAGATAATATATGCAATTTACTGCTCTCATTACCATTGCTGCCATCAGAACTGATCCATCATGTGTTAAACTGTTTGCTCCTGTGTCCCTGTAATAAATGCAGTTTTTCTTTCTCACTGTTTCTTTCCTGCAAACACGGGAAGGTGAGAACGCCTGTGAATTAAGCTGAAGAACACTTGTTACTAGTTAACACATAGTTACTGGCTTACTAATGTGTTTTACAGATTATGTGGGGCATTTAGGTTTGCTCATTATTGTCACAGATTTCAGCAAGACTGGGAAGCCACATCCCATGAAGCCATGTTGATGACTGCGGTGCAGTGAAAGCAGGCAACCTTAGAGTCACGTGTATGTGATGTAGGTTATCCTTCCCTGCAGCCCATGGTTGTGCTCCAAGAATAAATTCCCAGAGCCATGGACATATACCAGTATGTGATGAGGGTAGAAAAATAATCCACGTGTATCGTGCTGTTTGCGATGGTGTGCTTTGTAACACACCTGGATGGGGAGACATTCCGCTTACCAGGTGAAGGAAAATTTTTTATTTAGGCATTTAAATATTTTCAGCTGATATTGCAGCGTGGCACAGAGTAGCTTTTATGCACCTGTGGCTCTCTAAGTGGCACTAGCAAAGTTTCCAACTTGCTAGTTGGTATTTAATACAAGGAGAGTTGTCTTGTCTGCTACTGCCACTTGCAGCTATATTTATGTGTAAATGTTTGCTCCCACTCAAGTGCCTTATGTTAAACTCCTCCAAATGTTAATGCAGGAAAGGGGTTTGAAAGAGGAGTCTTATCAAATAAATAAATAAAATAATTTAACATGCATTAGTTATTCCCCTTTCTTAGCTGTTGACAGAGGAAAATGCTTTCAGTTTCTCCAGTCTGGACTGCCACAAAATAAAAAGACCCAAGCTTTCTTGTAAATCTGTGGTAAAGAAAAGAATTAAGGCAGAAACTGTATTTCAGTCATTTTTAAGATGGATATATTTTTAATTCTGGAGAATTGCATACTAAAATTTTATTTTGCTAAAGACAGGCTGTATCTATTCTGTCTTTCAACACAGTTATGCAAATCGGTCCTTATGTTGAAAATATCAATTTTATGATATTTCTGATTCTTCACATGGTGGTTATCTCCTTTTGAAAGCTTGCTGGGGTCTCTGATCTTTGCATGGCATTTCAGATACTCTGGGAATAGGTATTATAGAGACTCTTGCAAAGAGGTGCATAGATGCACCATTGCTGTTTTTAAACATAAGGGAGAGTGCAGACTGTAATGTTTTGGAGGAAAATGATATTTTACCAAATCTTTTTTTATTTTGCTTTTTGCTTTTTTTTGAGGTTCTTTCCAGGCATTTCATCCGGCTATTGCATTTGTCTGGATGTGATAATTTCTCTTGCTTTAGCAAATGGCAGTTTCAAGAATCACAGCTTGGTGCGTGGTTAATTTTCACAGCAACTGAATTGATTGTTTATAATCATTCTCAGTATGTTGGATTTTTCTTAAACACAGGGTACAAACAATTATGGCAATTAAAAGCAAAAGTTGTCTGAGTCTGAATTGTGCTTGAGCCGGAAGAGTGGGATTGAGATGGGATTTTTCTCGGCTAAATTTCTAGGCAGTTAAACTCAGGCTTGTTCAGTGGTCAGTGGAGAGCAAAAGGGACTTGCAGGAGGGGTTGAACCCACCTGCCTGAGACATCTCTCCTAAAGCAGGATCTTTGACAACTACCTTAGACAAACAGAGCCTGAAAGACTGCTGCTTTTAGGCAGCTAAAGTTAGGTGAAGCGACTCCCCTGTTCCATAAGGCGTCTTGCCTTCTTTGCTAAACAGCTTTCCAGGTGACTTCAGACAAGTTGCTGTAAATTGATAGACACTGAGTCCCTTGTTCGGATGTGCAGAGATTACAGTGTTTCCCCCACTTATGTGGTATCGTTAAGGTCATTTAATTAAATGTTCAGAATTTTTGATGGAGGAGACTCTGTAGAGGTCTCACTTGATGCATTTTTAAAGCTTTTGTTTTGTATTTACAGAATCCCATTCCTTCAAATGCAAGAACAGAAGGAAAGACTCAGCTGACGTTAAGTCAATAACATCTCAAAGCAGTGATGGTAAGAAAGCAAACTGTCAAGAATGACGTTATAAATAAAGAACAGACTGCCCTAGGCAATAGAAATGCAGAATGAAAGAGGAACCAGACAGATTCACAGCTGATTAAACAGAGATTACTCCAGTTTTTTATAACTGTTGTAAAATCTCTTTATTCTGATTTGCAAAACAGTGCCCCAGCAATGACAGCATCACTATATAATGCATGCAGGGYGCGGTACCTTCACAGAGAGGAGGAGTGGCTGTGCCGCGGGATGGGGGCAGCCTGCTAAAAGAGTGCATGGTGAAGCGTTAGTTCCACCTCTCTTAGAAACCTGCAGCTTGTGCCCCCAAACCAGTATTTTGGTTTCATTAGCATGGGACATGAAGGGATCTATTGCTGCTGGTTACTTGAGAGCAGTACTTCTGCTCCTGATCCCATTCGTGACTGCTTGCTGGGGCTGGGACAGTGGTGGCAGAGATTTCTTTCTGCCCCAGTATGTAGTGAGAGAAGCACAGCTTATGGGGAGCAGGAACAGGTTTCATTAGAGCAGCTGTATCACTGAGATGAGAGACATACTCTCACAGGAGGAGCGATGTCTGACAGAGATCCACTGCAAACAAAGGGAGAGTGGCAGGTACTGGGCATGAAGTATAATACAGCTTAAGTATAGCTTCATTTCAGTATAGCTGAAGGGACGGATGGACAGAAAAACTGACAGCAGAAGTGAGGGGTGGCTGCAAAGGAGGTGCAAGAAATTAAACAGTAAAGCAAGAACTTGCAGGAGGGGAGATACAGGAGAAATGGGAGATGAGGCTGGATTCTGTTGTGCTGTTCCCTGGTGACAGCCTTCAGCACTCTTTAAACGCTGTCATCTGATTTACACTCTGCAGCATGTAAATGGTGCTCTCTTTAATGGCAGCTCCAAGTTTACAGACCCGACGGTACTCTTCCATGGCAAGGATCCACTCAATGACAATAGAAGCTCCTATCACAAAGGTGAGTCCTGAGCACTGCCTTTTCCACAAACTCAGAGTTTGGAGTTGCTCTCATAGGGAAGTATGTAGTTTGTGGCAGGACAGCCAGGGGTTTCCTGCACCTTGTATTTAACAGAATAATTTAAATCAATCTTTTTTTTTTCTTACCACTTTCTGCATCTCATCATCTCATTCCAAATCCTAGTCATAAGGAAGAATATTAAAAAGGGGAAAAGGGTGTCCTTGCTAGATGCACTGCCTGTGGCTGGAAAGGGACCCTGCTCTGTTGGGCCATGCGTGTGTAGAAGCACATGTGCTTCCAGTCTCACCTTTGCTTTTACCATTGATATTTATAAGATAGCATGCAGAGGAGGGAGCCCCTGCACCATATTCTGGCCCCCAACTTTCCTGCAGTCTTTTTTTCACTATCCGTGTTATACAAACTCTGCTGTCACAAACCAGCTGCACAATCACTTGTCCTACAAACCAGGGTGCCTGCCATCTCCCACCCTCAAACCATTTTTTCTTCTCTTCCCTCGCTTCCCATCTTCTCTTCCTGGCATCAAGCTCTTTACTTCTCAGCAGCACCATGCCTGTTAGAGCAGCTGACTCCTTTCCTTTTCCTTCTCCCCAAGCATACCCGCAGGGAGGCCTGTAGTGCCCCTGCAGCAGCTTCTGGTTGCTGGAGAAGACAGCACTGGGGCTTTCTCCGTCTCAGTCCTGGCAGTGCCCAGAGCAGTCCTTGGTGCTGCTGTGTCATTGCTGCTGCTGTGTCATTGCTGCATTCCCAGATTGCGGTTGAGACGCAAGGTGGGAGGCAAGGAAGAGCCATCCTCTTCTCCCTCAACCACAGCCCAGCTGTTGCTGCTCTCTGCCCTTCGTTTTCACATTGAGAAAATTAAGGTTTTGCATCCAATATCAGGATATCTGAGTCACATCCAGGAGTTCATTCATTTGCCTTTTTCCTCTGGGGACTGAATGATTGCTTCTGAGCAGCCCTGGCTATGCTGAAGGGCTGGAATGTGGCTGGGCTACCCGCCTGCAACTATTTCAAGTATTTCACACCCTTCTGCTTTCACTTCCCAGGAGTTTGCCAGTTATAAATAGCAGATGGATACCAGGGAATCAGAGCACAAATTTACATTTTCAGAGTTGTACTTAAAGGGTTGGGTGGGAATTACATAGCATTTGCTAAATGGGAAGTAGCATAATCAAGCCAAGAATAAAGATTTTGTAATAAGAAAAGACAAAAGTGCCATTCACTCTTCCTCACCTGCCTTCTTAATCTGCTTTCAGGTTATTAACATAATTAATGCTGCCCAGGAAAACAGCCCTATCACAGTAGCAGAGGCCTTGGACAGAGTTCTGGAAATCCTGCGGACAACAGAACTTTACTCCCCTCAGCTAGGTACCAAAGATGAAGATCCTCACACAAGTGATCTTGTTGGAGGTCTGATGACTGTGAGTAAAATTAGTAAAGATGAAATTACTGCTACCAGTGTCCTACATCACAGTTCAGTGCTCTGCTGTGCTAAAATTTCACAAGCAATGGGAAGGGGACTCGTGATTCATCACCATTTCACTTAAGTATTTTGGTCTCTCTACTAACAGTATGCACCAAGATGTAGTAAGATATGGCCATGTCTCAGTCCATTGGGTGCATTCATCCTTATACATAAGTGAACACGGTTGCCACTAGAAACTATAACATCCAATCTGATTTGTCTCAAGGAGATACTTTTTAGAAACCCTAGACGCTTAGATGGGATTAGAGGGGTTGCTCTACAGCTGGTCCAGCGTAAGAGTGAGGTTACTTTAATCAGGTTCTGACTTTGGTCCTGTAACAGCAGCAAGACTCTGCCAGAGACAGACCGCCTAAATTTCATCATGGTTTACCTCAGTTTTTAATGTACACTGAGCTAATCCTTGTCAAAATAATATAAAGAAAATGAAAAATAAATGATAGTGGTTAATTTGAATGATGAAATCCTACAGGCGCCAATGAAAGGGTCAAGGAGGGCAATACACTATGTAGTTAATAATATCATTTCTGGAGATCTGATACTAGTGTTCCTTGGATCCTTTCATGTCTGTTTTGAAAGACCTTAAAACAAGGATCGTTCTTGTAGTGCTACAATAGGAGCAGTGCTTTTAGTAGCCAGGAATAGTACCTAAAGAGAAAGTGCATGTAGTGTTTTTGCAATTAATGATGCATGGATACTCTGCCTAAAACATGATAAACTTGCTTTTTCAGGATGGTTTGAGAAGACTGTCAGGAAACGAGTGTGTATTTTCTAAGAGTAAGCCACCATTTTACACTTCCCTTTGCACCTGTGACTTCTTTTGCAGATGCTAGTGACATAGAGCTCCAAGCTAATTTGCAGTGGGATGTATGTCTTTGGAAATGGTTGTCTAAGTGACTGCGGAACAAGTGGTAGACTGCCTCCATTTTGAAGTTGAAGCAGGTTCAAATAATTGAAATAATACATTTCAAAATGTAGAAAATCAGGCTAGGAAAAAACTATCACTCAAAGAAATGTTCACTGATCTTTTTAGTTTATGTCCAAATCACCTCTAATAATATAAACCATATATATTATAGGCTTTTACAGACTTTTTCATGTAAGGAAAAGAGTTGTTTTTCTTGAAAAAGAGTTGTTTTCTAAATGGAATTCTGCAGGGGGGGGGGGCGGAAATAATCCAGAAATGTTATAATTCCGAAATTCCATTTCAACAGATATCAACCTGAGCCATAGTCACCTTTCAGTGCCAAACACCATCAATGATGTTCCACCCTGTATCACACAGCTCCTGGATAATGAGGAAAGCTGGGACTTCAATATTTTTGAGTTGGAGGCTGTTACAAATAAAAGGTACTGGCCTCCTTTCCCTGGGTGCCCGCGAAAAGGTTGTTGAGGAGCTGTAGCAGAAAACACTTTGCTCTGGAAAAACTGAAGCAAGACACAGCAAATCTGAGAGAGCTGTCTTCCTTTTTGTGTGTGTGTGTTGATACCACTTGTCCCATTTAACAAGCCAGGCACACACCATGATCAAGATGCATGCGCAGGCCATGGAGAGCCCTGTGCAGACTCTTGTCTTCCCTGACAGCATTTGCAGCCCTCCAGGATTGTTTCCCATTCAACTTTTACCTTGCTCCCATCCACTCTGTCCAGGTGACACTGTTTGGCACAGTCCAGTGTTGTTACATGCTGGATGTCCCACAGATGCTCCTTTTTCCTGATGATGTGCAAATGGACGTGCTGGAAAAAGCAAGCCTCTCCCCTCCCTCACCTAAATCATCCTATGATTTAGGAAGCTCTGAGGCAACTGTGGCTTTTGATTATAGGGATAAAAAACTGGGATGGAGGATAAACCAGTGACAGGATCAAAAGCCTGAGATTTTAAAGCTTATAATGAAAGAAGATGCCAGTCACACACACACACACACACACACACACACACACACACACACCCCCGTTAGCATTTGGAATTCAAGGGGGTGGGGAGGGGTTTACCAATGGCTCCTGCCTCAGCTCTAGAAAGTGACCCAGTCCTCCTAAAGAGTTCACATGAAATAGTAACCTGATGCTAAGAGCTGCTCTGAGAAGCATGAATATACTTTGCATATTGCCAACTTCAAATAGTCAGGGAGTAGAAATCTGGACCCCCTGAAGTCACAGGATTATTTGAAACAGTAAACATTTGACGTTTTTTGTCTGACATTTTTAGCCTTTGGAATGTGCCCATGTCATCTTCAAAGTCTGCTTTTTCTCCTCAGAAAAAAAAATGTATTTTTGATTGATTGACAGATACTAAAAACACAAAAGGCCTGAGCTTTTAAGAATTTTTTCTGAAGCCACAAGAATTGGTGAAACTCTAGTGGAACTGCACCATTTCTACAAAATATATTAAAATAATGTCTGAAAGGATGGTAGATGTAATAATTTGTAACCTTGGCCAGGCTTTTGAGAGGTTATAGATGTGCAATTTAAAAATGTTTAACATTTCCCCCCCACCTTTTATTCTTAAGGTTTTGTTGGTTTCTTTGTCAAAACCATCACTTTTTAGAACGTCAGAAGTTCCTATTTTACAGTGGTGCTTTTTTGTTCTATTGTTTTTCAGGCCATTAGTGTATTTGGGCTTAAAAGTTTTTGCCCGGTTTGGGGTCTCTGAGTTTTTAAACTGTTCGGAGGCAACACTGCGAGCGTGGCTGCAGGTGATTGAAGCCAACTACCACTCCTCCAACTCATACCACAACTCCACACACGCGGCAGATGTCCTGCATGCTACCGCCTTCTTTCTTGGGAAGGAGAGAGTTAAGGTATAACCATCACCTAGGAGTCCTTTGGGCTAGGATTTCGGTCTGTTTACCATTTCATGTGTGTCATTCAAAAGTCAGATGTTTCTTGGTAACTGGCTGTTAGTAACAGCTCTTAATAAAGCTTTGCAAAAGCTCTGGAGAAGGAAGTGCTGATCTCTTCTCCCGGGTATCCAGTAACAGGACGCATGGGAATGGTTCAAAGCTGCGCCAGGGGAGGTTTAGACTGGACATTAGGAAGCATTTCTTTACAGAGAGGGTGGTCAAACACTGGAACAGGCTTCCTGGAGAGGTGGTCGATGCCCCAGGCCTGTCAGTGTTTAAGGGGCATTTGGACAATGCCCTTAATACGCTTTAACCTTTGGTCAGCCCTGAAGTGGTCAGGCAGTTGGACTAGATGATCATTGTAGGTCCCTTGCAACTGAAATATCCTATCCTATCCTATCCTATCCTAAAACACACAAGTTGTGTAGGGGCAGAGTCAGTACAGAGGTATCCAGGCAAGCACACAAAGTGGAAGGACACCACTAGAGGATCCATCCACCATTAGAGGATTTAATGCAAAGATATTGCTTAGGTGACAGCACAGTAAAAAGCTTCATTAAGCGGGTTTGAGTAAGGGTGGGAGGGGGAGTTTTGGAGTAAGTAGCCTGTGGGCGCAGTGAGTGGAAAACAATTGCAAGGAGGTAGAATCCCTGCACTCAAGCTTACACTTGTGTATTTGTGGGTGCCTGGAAATGATCAGAAATTATTTACTGTAATTTTTGTGCCACATCTTCTCTCTTCCTGTAGGGAAGCCTTGACCATTTAGATGAGGTGGCTGCATTAATAGCTGCCACCATTCATGATGTAGACCACCCTGGACGGACCAACTCTTTCCTGTGCAATGCAGGCAGTGAATTAGCTGTCCTTTACAACGATATGGCTGTGTTAGAGAGTCATCACACAGCACTGGCATTTCAGCTTACAACTAAAGACAGCAAATGCAACATTTTCAAGAATATTGATAGGTAGGTCTGCTGGAGAAGGGGAGTGTGCGTGTGTGGATTGCTTGTTTGGGGCAGATTAAGAGCCTACCTTCTAAACCAGAAAATATAATTTGAATAGAGACATTAATATTTAACCTCTTCCAGAATCCTATGCAGACATGATTTTTAAAAAGGCTTTAATTTTCACCCCCTGACCTCCAATTTGTATTTTTGGAAGCATATAGAGATGTCTGATAAYCTTTTATGGATTACATTGGCATGGTCTAGTTGGCAGCCTCAAGGCTGCATCTTGACCCACTGCCTTTGCATTGCAGGAGCCTGGAAATGACTTTTTTGGGCCACATGTTTCCACCCAAGCAGCCAGACACTYCATGCTGTGTCTGCACATGCCCCAGGCTTGCTGGCACTTCTGCATTCACATGGGACGGAAAGAGGTGGTAGCAGAGGGAACTGAAGCTCTGTGAGAGTTGGAGGCACCCTGCTGCTGGGCATGCACATAGCCTGGGAGTTCCCATTGCGTCAGCCTAGCTTTTGCAGGGACAGGGTGGGAGAGAAAGGCATCTGAAGGGGAAAAGGCCTGACCCCAAACAGGTAATTAATCTGTCTACCCCCCCTAACACTGTTGGTTTTTTAAAAACCTGAAATTTGAGTTCCGAGCTAACATACAGTGAGATGGAAATGTGTTGGTGCCATTCCTGGAGAAGGTGTCTTAGTGTTATAGCATTATGAAATTGAATTGTAAATTTTTATTGACTTCAGGGGATTGGTTTTCATTAGGTAAAAATAACAGAAAAAAAGGCAATACAGGAACTCAGAGCTGGAGGAACCCAGAGAGGCATGATCTAGTCCATTCCTCCAGCCCTAAACTGTTCATAACTTTGAAGTTGCTGGCTCATGTGGATGAGCCCCTGAATAGTGTTTTGCAGCGCTGTCTGGGCAGGGACGAGGAAAGGACGGAGCTCTGTCTGGCAGGCTTGTGAGCAGGAACTATTTTTCTTTCTTAGAAATCACTACCGGACATTGCGCCAGGCCATTATTGATATGGTTCTGGCAACGGAGATGACAAAGCACTTTGAGCACGTGAATAAATTTGTGAACAGCATCAACAAGCCAATGGCACCTGAGGAGACCAGCCCACACGTAAGTGCTTGCAGGACTTTACGCCTTCAGACATTTTGGTGAAGTTCTTCCAAGATAACTTTAAGTATCATTTTCATTCATGTTGTATTAATTTGCACTGTGGTAATGCCCAAAACACACAATTGGATTTGTGACCTCATACCTCAAAGTGTGAAAAAATACTTTTATTTTCTTGTTTTCTATGTCTGGCTCTGCCCTTAGCTCATTTAAACACTTCATTTTATAAGTCTTGGTTTCAAAGCCATCTGCTGTTCACAAAGCATGTGGGTGGGTGCTTTTGTACATGCAAAATTCTGGGCATGGAGCCAGGTCAGCACTTTTGCCTATGGTCCTGCCTCCAAACAGTGGGATTTGCCTAAGCCTGGGGTTGTAACTGAGGAACTTGCCCTGATGGTTTTGTGTCTGTGTAATCTGGAGCCTTCAAGACACAAGGAATAACTCCATCGCTTCCTGAGACCTCTCCACCCTATCCCCATTCCTGATTGTACCAAGAGATGTCCGGGCCTTTATTCCTATTAGTTATACACTCTAATGCCCCATCACCAGCCAGGGTGTATTTCATAAGATGCCTCTGAGTCTCCCAGCCCGGTCCCCTCTTTACGTTCTCTTGTTGCCTTTTGAGGTTGAGCACCCAGGGACTGATAGGGCTCTCCAGGGCAGTGTTACTCACCTAAGCAAAGACCATCTTATCACAGCTTAGTGAAAATAGTGCTTTGTTAGAAACATTGAAAAAAAAAATCAGACCGAACTGTAGGTCAGTGATATTAAAAATAAATAAAATTAGCTTCTGTCAGTTCTCCGTAACTGGACTTTTTGCACTGTAGACTGTCATGGGCGCAGAAACCAGTCAGGACCAGTGGGGTTTACGACTTTAGGGACAGCATTATGTCAGTTGAACTGACCCACTTCTAGGGACCACTGAGCTCTGTTCTCCCAACAGTTTGAGCTGGAAATCACAAATGCTGCTGAACTTCACTGGCTCTGTGGACACTTTGCACTGCACTCCCCAGCACTTCCAAGCTCTGGAGGGCTCACTGGATGTGGCACTGGGTTTGAATTAGCCTGATCATCTTCAGTGCCAGAAGTCCCACAGCACAGGGGGACGTGGTTTGGGCACTGCTGGGGGCCCCAATCACTTGTTTCTGCACTGCACTCCCAGCACATCGCCTGGCGCTGTGTTTCATGGGCTTGCCCTCATGGCACAGGCTAAGCCAGGACACTGGGGATCCCACTTTAGATCACAGCCCAAAGGAAAGGAAGGTCCACATCGGTGGGTGGCATGGAATTACCCAGTCTCAGGTTTCTCTGGACYAGATAGCAGCTTGCTCCACCAAGTTCTAAAAAAGCCCTGTCGTGGTTTAACCCCAGCCAGCAACTAAACACCACGCAGCCGCTCCCTCACCACCCTGCTCTGGTGGGATGGGGGAGAGAATCGGGAGGGCACGAGTAGGAAAACTCGTGGGTTGAGATAAAAACAGTTTAATAATTGAAATAAAACAAAGTAGAACAGTAATAATAACAGTGGTARCAACAACAATAACAGAATATACAAAGCAGGCGATGCACAATGCAACTGCTCACCACCTGCCAAACTGATGTGTAGCCTGATACACGAGAGCCTGTCCCATGATGCCAGAGCCCGCCCCCCCCCATTCTTATACTGAGCATGACGTTACATGGTATGGAATACCCCATTGGCCAGCTGGGTCAACCACCCCGGCTATGCTCCCCCCGCCAGCTTCCCATGCACCTGGCAGGGCATGGGAGGCCGAAAAGTGCCCAGTGCAAGCACYACCCAGCAACACCCAAAACATCAATGGGCCATCAACGCTCCTATTATACCAAACCCAAAACACAGCACCCCAGCTCCTGGGAAGAAAGTTAACTCTGTCCCAGCCGGAACCAGGACAGACCTCTGAGATGCCACTGGGAAATGTGGCTTCTCACAGTGCTTCATTTCTCCCTCTGACAGCTTAAGTGTTTTTCTGAAATGTTTCCTCCATCTCCACCCTTTTAAAATCTCTTCAGTTTTCTGGCATCCCCACATTGGCATGTAGGATTTAGATTCACAAGCCTCACTGAAACCACGGTGTTTCCAAGCTCTGAACACATTTCTGGGAATCTCCCTTTTATCCCATGAAWGCATTTGTTCCAGCACTTCCTAAAGAGCTTTTAAATGCTCTCCATTCATTCTACTGCAATCAGCTTTTCTAACCTACAGAAAACATTTTATTTGACCCACTCTCCTTTACCTTACTGGTTTATAGCAGAGGCTATTTTAAAATGTAGAAGAGTTGGAGAGCAATAAAAGTGGAGCACAGAACCACTTGTATTACAGACTTGGTGTTTTTCCCCAGTATTAGGTTGTTCTGTTCCTTATTGTTAACGGTGGCTTTTCCTATTTTTGATCTTGAACAGCAGTTAAGGAGCAGGGTTAATTTGACAGCTTTTTGCTGGGCTACCCATGCTGAAAAAAAAATTAACTGCTAAACATAAAGTTAGAAGATTAATGCCTGAATTGGCAAGAGTCACTGCAAAATATTTCCCCATAAACCACAAAGACATTAATTTAGCTGTAGTGGTAAAAAGTATTTATGTTCAGTTTTTGACTCAAGAGTTGAATTTAGCAGTGAAGGGAGGCCATAATTACACAAATATATTATATTGAGAATAGTGTTAACGCCATGGTGAGCTAAGGTGGAGGCTTTTTATTACTCAATAAGGAACATAATATACCTGTGCACTTCTAAACTGTTCAAGACCCAGAAGATGATGCCACAGCAGGCTTGTAACAACTGCTCTGTTCCCTCCACCCGTTTTCCAGAGCAGTCAATAAGCAGTTCAGTATTTTACTGCCTAGCAAGCAGAGACTTTCTGCAGTCAGTCTGCCACTCCTGCATTTTCCTACTGTTAATTTCGTAGATTATCTGAGACTTCATCCTAGCTGGTAACTAAGATCAAAAAGTATTCCAGGCCGAGGGTTCAAAATCCAGCACAAAGGCGGCAGTTTTATTTGCAAACATACTGGAACTGAATGGCACAGACCTGCTTTCCTGCCTGTAAAAGAAACAGTTGTGTAAGTCAGCTCACACCCCTGTGCCTGCCTCAGCTTCCTCATCTAGGAATGAAAACCAAACTCTAGAAACTCACCTAAATGAAGCAGTCCCCTACCATCACCACCCCCAAATTTAAACACTCAGCAGTGAGGATGGTTTATCTGCTTGCAGTTGGTGGATGCATCCCCTGTCCCCGTCCTGTTCCAAGAGGGCAAGGCTGGGATGCAGAGAAGGGTAACTCACCCTAGATGATAAAAAGCCTGTGACTCCTTTATTTCACAAACTTTGCTATTAATTCTGAGAATCTCCACAACCGTCATATGTAATGGGGCTATCATTAGTTACTTAGCAAGGCTGCAGTTCTCAGACATCACTTTCTCCTCCAAATTCCTGGTGCTCTGTGTGAAATTAGAAGGCATCAGGCTGGGTGCCCACTTACTGCTTAACTGCAACAGAGCTGATAACGATGCCCTCGCTCCTGCTAGCAGGGGTGCTGGCCACCGGCCCCTGTAACCAACTCTTTTTTACAGAGCGAAGGCAGTGACTGTGAATGTACAACCAATATAAAGAATTTTCCAGATAACCAGACACTGATCAAGCGCATGATGATTAAATGTGCAGATGTAGCAAATCCATGTCGCCCCCTAGAGCTATGTATCGAATGGGCAGGGAGGATTTCAGAGGAGTATTTTGCACAGGTATGTATATTTTTATAATTTGACTATTATGTTGTGTAAGAAAGTGCACGTTGGCTGGTCTGCTGTTCCACACGGGGTCTGCCTGGCATCACCACCGAGTCCAGATGTATGCTTTTTGTCCCCAGTCAGAACCAGCCTCTCACTTCCATGCAGAAGAATTCACCCCAGTCAAAGTTAGTTAGTCTGCTTACCATGAAGCTTGTGGTACGGAAGGGTGGAAAGGAGGTTTTACACTTTTCAACTTTCTCCATCTGGCCAAAACAAAATGATTTGATTAACTGTAGTCAATTTAATTGGCTGAAATTCAAGACAGTCACCATTCTAGATTCTAGTCCCAATACCTTCCCTGAAGAGGGCATGAAGATTCATGCCTGATGAAGCCCTCAACTGAATCATCAGGCTGGGCCCTTCTCTTCTAGGATGGCACCTGAACTATCGTCACTGTAGGCAGACGATGCGGCAGGCCAGTACGGCAGGCATATGGGCAGTGTAAATGCTTATCACATGGGCTCTCTCTGGACAGAACTGGAAGCTCAACTTCCTTTCTTAATATTCAGTTTTTCTAACACAAATGCACCAGCTTCCTGAAAGTGAAACACTCTTCTAGTTCTTTATTTTAACAACTGATAGATTCTTAGCTTTTATTTTCCACCAATGGCATGGAAATCAGCAGCTACGACAGGAGAGACAGAAAAGTGGGCATGCCTACCATCCAAATTCAGATCATACATGTGATAGTTATTACTGAAAGAAAATAGTAGTTAGTGCCTGGGACACGTCTGAATTTCATTTTAATCACAGTGAATAAATTTGATCACTTCCTAGGTAAGAGCAAGGATCACTTAGGTTGTATCTCCCTAGCAGTCAAGGTATCATGAGTTAGCTTTAAATTGCCAACCTTAGGTACTAGCCTACCTGCAGCAATGTGAGGTACTGAGAACTGTTCTGCTCTTCATTTACCTCATCTGGTAATTTTGGGGACTGCTCTGCTGCCAATTACAGCATTGGGTGCTGCCTATACTGCTTAAAATGGTTTTTTTGTAATTAAATTCTAAGACTATTGAGGTGATTGGCTCCTCTACCATACCTAGCGCAACAAAACCAGCCCTCTTCCAGTTGTGGACACAGACTTAAAAGGCATACCCTTACTTCTATTCATCTTATAACCCGATATAAGCAGAGAAAGTAGCGACAGCAACATCCCTCTTAAAAGACAAATGGTTTGAAACAGCCACTAGAGATGTGGAAAAAGGAGAGATCAAACCTGTCCTCTGCTAAAGGACTCTGCAACCCCATTTTCTATTTTTAGCTAGTGTGCCCTAATGACCCGATTAGAGCATTCTGTCTCGCCAGAGGTAAGAGCAATCACAGCAGTACAGTAATAGAGTACTTGTGAAAGGGAAGAGACGTTGATTTCAGTCTCTGTTCGAGATGAAATAAAGCACATGAAACTAAGGCAGTTCACCTCAGGTGTTCTATGGTTTGTCTCAACTCTCCTACTGCAATTCATCTAATCCCCGGCCTTTGCTACTCCAGCATGAAAGTCAGCAAAGCTCTAGGGGCTAACTGGAGTTTTGTTTCCTTAGACTGATGAAGAGAAGAGACAGGGTCTGCCTGTTGTAATGCCAGTATTTGATAGAAACACCTGCAGCATCCCCAAGTCTCAAATTTCCTTCATTGATTATTTTATAACAGATATGTTCGATGCGTGGGATGGTAAGTACTTCTGCTTTTTTCTTCCTTGCTCCGAGGCAGAGATCTCTACAGACTAAAATGAATAATCTCGAACTGGCCTTGAGTCCATTTTTTTCAGGAGCAGTATCCTTATATAAACAGTACAGCATAGGATCTAAGCAGTGATGCTGCTAAAGCCTGTTTCACTGCACACAACACCAGCTTAATGAAAGTTGAGCACTTACCAGACAATCTATGTAAAGAAGGAAGGAGTAATGGCTTAAAACTAAGCGTTTTTTTCATCTATGTCTTTTTTTCCTTTAGCAATGTATTTCTTCTGAGCAGCAGAAACTGAGCCCACAGTGGTTCCGTGTTAGCATAATTTAATAAAGTCATCATACATTAAGAAAGGGATTTGCTTCAAAGAGAAAGACTGAAAAAATCTTTCCCCTTTTAGCATTAGCTTACAGCTGAAGGAACAAAAAAAGAGTAGGAGAATGCCAGTTTCAGACAGGGTTGGGCTGTTCTTCTGCCTGTTCTGTATACATTGTACAACTGTTCTTCCTGTTCATTTCAGCATTTGCACATCTGCCTGTTTTGATGCAACACTTGGCTAATAACTACAAGCACTGGAAAACACTGGATGAGTTAAAGTGCAGGAGTCTCAGGCTCCCATTAGAAAACAACAACTGACACTACGGCAAGAAGAACAGACCTCTTGATCTACCAGTTTCACTGTGAATCACTTACTGACTTGGCTACAAGAGGGATGGTGTTTCCTTTCCAGTGAAATTAAGACTGTGTGGCAAGAAGGATATATTTTATTCATCACTTTTAAGCTTCTCTGAATCCTACAGAAAAATGTTTTCAAAAAGGTTACATAATCCACCAATGAATAAGTGCTCTTTGGAAACAACGTTTTGTGGCAGAAAATGTACCTCTGAAATTAATTTCTAATACTGAATATGCATTTGTCAAATCTTGTAATTGATACAACTGTATTCACTAACACTTTACACAACTGTTTCTCAGAAGGGTAATCTAGTCACCAGTAGAGTAAGAATAGGTTGACAAATAAGCATAAAAACTTCCCACTTATCTAGCATAAATTTGCTCCAATTCTGAACCATAGTTCTAAAGAGAACGTGCACAGTAGAACAAGTAAATCTTGATGAATTGGATACAGTAAAAAACAAACCCTGCACCATGTAAAACAACATTATTATTATTATGGAGACTATCTCTTAGAGCACCACCCATTCTCTTTTCTTTCTTTTCCATATAAAATCTTGGTAGGAGTCAAATTCCCTTAAAATTGGTTATATAATGCAGGAAAACAAGCACGTTCTGTATAATTGGTGCCATCCACATGTTTCTCTGCCATCTTAGAGATGTTACCATGCAATGTTTCGTCAAATTTTACAGAAAAACCATGGTGGCACTTGATCAACATACTTTTTTATAAAGTGGTCTTTGTACACATAGTCATCAATTTTATTAAACTGATCTAAATTTTATGATAAGTCCATATATTGTGCTACTTACTTCTAGGATGAACCTGTCGCTTTTTAAAAAAAGTTTCCAGGTCATAATTTATAACAGCATTATAATTTGTACTGCCTTTTCACTCTTAATAAAATGCTGGTTTGTTTTGTGATGTAAAAAGTATTTCAAAAGATGTAAATAAGTTAGAAATCATAGTTTTTCATTAGTTTTAAGATACAAAATTTATGCTAAAGCTTCCAAAGCACAAATGCATATTTTTGTACATCTCATTTTAATCACATGCAGAACATGAACATGTGTTCAAATTTTAGACTATTCTCAGACTATTCAGTTAATAAATACTAGCAGAACTGCTGATTTTTAACACTGAGCCCTCCAGGTTTCAGGCACGAGCATCAAAGCTGTGGCTTCAGTTGAAGAAGCAGTCCACTACTCATTAAAAGGAAAGGTCTTGAGACATACTCTTTACCTCCTCTATGCTGTATCAAGAATTGAACCCAGTAAAGGAAACAAAACAAAGCAAAACACAAAACAAAACAAACAAAAAACCCAACCAACCAAACAAGCAACAAAAAACAAAACAAAACAAAAACAAACAAACAACAAAAAAAAMCAAACAGAGTTTAGATTGCTGTGGAAGAAAAATGACAATGATTGTTGTTTACTGCAGGTAGCTTACATAATGTGCCAACCTTTTTTGTACGTTTTGTACCAAGTTGTGAAACAAAAGGAAACATTCATAAAATGTATGTGCAGAGAAATGTATATAAGCTATATTTTTGTTAGAATTGTAATAGAACCTTACTTTTGTCATAGCTAAGGCAGGTTGCTGTGTATTAAGATGCTGCATTGTGTATATTTGAAGAATGGTGTTTCTGGTGAAGTATGTTTATTCATTCTTTCTTATTATATGTTGCAACATTCTTCAATGGATTTTTATTCAGATAAGTTGAACCTCTGTTTTTTATACTGTACACTGTTTGCTTTTACCATTCCTTTATTTAGAACTAGTGCTCTCGGTGGTTGTACCTTAACTATTCTGATGACTGAACACTCACTGCAGCTTGCGTTAGAGAAAAGAATTTCACAAAATTCAAAGCTTTGTCATCTTAATTTAATTTGTTAAATACAGCAACACTGTAAGACCACATCCATGTAAAACATTTCAATTCATTATTTTTGTCACACTTCTGTCACAAGGAAGAAAATATGAATAGTGGAAGGAACCTAAGAAATAAAGTTCAGCCTCAGTTCTGGTTCACAAGTTAAGGCGTTAATGTGGAATCAGTATATTTGTTGCAAGATCCTGTGTTTCTTCCCACAGTCAGAGACTAAGCAAAGAAGTAATTTGTGTGGAGATGTTCTCTTTAAGAGCAAAAGAAAGCAGCACAGATTAATTGTCATGTGCCAGTTGTGTCAGATCTCCTAGACTCTAACCTGTCCAGTTGACTAACAGCTCCTTGTTTCATGCTATTGTCAGTGCACAGATATGTAAAACAGCCACCTCAGAGTTGTACAAGTATTAAGGGTAAGTCTGATAAAGATCTTTACTTTCATGATGTGAACGTATGGAATTCTGCGTTAACTGCAAGGCAGAAAAAGAAATTTAAAAGAACACAAGGTAGAAGTACAATTTCTGATCTGGTCACCCTAATTCTGCTCACTGCAATTCTCAACAGCAAGTGACAAACTCTTATTTAACAGCTGTGGGCTAGTATAGCCTTACTGTGTTCACTGTTATACTCAAAGTTCATTTGTAAAACAAAGAACCCAATTTAATACTTTCAACTCAACCATCTTTAAAGGAAGAGACCCTTGGGAGATCTATTACCAATGGAGTCTATCTGAGAGCAATGGCACTTTTGATAGATATAAATATTTGTACATGCATGTACGACTATTTAAGGCTGAATTACATCCCTGTAAAATGCACAGTGAGTTTTGTGACTAGAACTGTTCAGTTAAACAGGTCTGTTTCYCTACCAGGTATTCACTTAAAAGCAGTTACATAAAAATGAAATAGTTGTTCTCATGGTATAGAAAGAAGAGATAATAAAAGGATGATGTTCCTTCCCTCTAGTTGTAACTGATGATAGCAGTAGCTTCTCCAAAAAAAGCTGTAGGTTTTATAAGCTTTCGCTGTAAAGTTTTAGTAACAATGTGTAAACACACACTTTATATAGAACTAAACTGTTATTTCTCAATTGAAACAAGGAAAAAAGAGCCAAAGAGAAACTGATCTCCCCAGCTTGTACTGGGGTAGCCAAAAATGCAACATTTGCTGATGAAGACAAGCTGAAACAATGCAGACTGACAGGCAGAAAGGCTTAACATGCCTTCCTCCCCCAAGTTTAATACCAAATACCCAAAGGCATGTTATCATGAGCTGTAATCCAAAYGCCTTTCCTGTGCTGCTCTATAGCGTAGCCACCCTGGGCAAAGAACATACAGCTCAAGATTTAACACTGACTTAACCTTCCTGAATTGAAAGGAGAGGGTAATTTAACAATTTCTCCATCTGTTTTGTGTTTTTGAACTATGTCATTTTGAGCGCTACACTCAAATAAGATTAGTTGTACAAGCTGACTAAAGTAGGGAAAAAATACAGCCCAAAATTTTCGTGTCCCTCTGCCCTGCCTTGCAGGGAAGATTATGGTCAGACTCAAGAGGCAAAGCTTGGCTTCTGGGTGGTAGCAGGGAGGCAAGCGCGCATGGGGGCTGAGGAAGCAAATCTAAAAGGCTCCTTGGTTTCTTCTAGGAAGCTGGAGCTTCCTCCTTTTGCTTCTGCTCTTGTCAGGATCTGCTTAGCCCTTTTTGCACTTAATTGCCCCTTAATTGCACTTACTGCAGCCGCTGGATCTTAAGTCTGGAATTACAGCCCTGTAGTCTCCTGTACTGAAAACAGTTCTCATATTAATTCAAAGGGAAGAGATGACACTGAAAAGTTGCATGAGACTTACTCCTAAACTGTTTAGTGCTGGACCTTCTGAGCAGACCTGAGGACAATGGCACCCATGGTGCAAAGCACTGTCTTTAGCACCCAAAGCACTACATGGCTTTATGACCACTAACTTCCCAATCTTCCCCCTTCCCTAGCTCTTCTCTGTTCAAATGGTAACTTACCACCTTACCACTCATTATCTCCTCCTCCCTCCCACTTCAATTTCTTTGTATCAGTTCTGGGTTAACTTTGCTGAGTTGTTTGTTTGTTGGGGTTTTTTGTTTTGGTTTTGKTTTTTTTTGCTTTTGGGGTTTTGTTGTTTTGGTTTGGGGTTTTTGTTTTAGTTTGGGGTTTTTCCCACTCCTGTTTAGCTTGCAGATTACTGCTGCTATCTCAGACTTGAAAAAGGCATTGTGTACTTAGAGGCTTTTTATTTTTAAACTCTAAAATACTATTTATCCTTACAAACCTGGTGCAGATTTCTCTGCAGTCAAACTTCAGCTGAGAATTTAGTATTCATCTGGCAGAAGTGTTTTGCCAGTATTGAACACACCAACTGCTACTGCTTGAGAAAGTATTTTACATCCTGAAAATCCATGGTAAGGCCAGTGCTTTTTATTAGATACAAATTAATTCAATGAATGCACTATGGAAAGACTAAGCTAAACCAATGACACTTCATACTAGACATGGTAATGGTGCTGTATAAACTCCAGTAGTGTAGGTTAACCCACAGTAAAACTGCAGCTGCCACAAGTGAGGAGTATCTATATACCCTGCTTTGCCAAAAATTAAAACCTGACAAACTGGTATTGCCTACTTTTCTTTCTTGCTCTTACCCTTGGTGCAGGATAGTAACTTCAAATGCAAAAATTCTATTCGAGAACTGTTTCTTTTGCGTTTTTTTACTGGTACATAAATCTGAGCCATCAGTGACTAAAGCTTCAACAAATAAGTTACATAAAGCAGGAAATCTCAGATTTTTTTCTGTGCCTCTTTTCTGCACATAACACTGTGGAATGCCCCCAACTACTTCAGTTATGATCCACCTAAGGATTTTCACAAATCTTAATTTTGACATCCACCCATGATATTTTTAAACATTAGGAATAATATTAGAAACTATTTAATGAGTCATCATTATCTTCAGTCTTTCAAGAGAACACCATTTCTGCTGGCACAGTAAGCCAAGTAAGTTTCAACATGCAAAATTCTCCTTTGAGAAGAGTAATAGAAACTAATAACTCCAGTATAATACATGACATTAAGTGTAAACTTTACTGGTAGTAACATTCCCAGTAGCTCAGACTTTCCATTACATTCAACACACATCCAGTTTATACGTATGTAGCCTGTATTCGAGCAATTTAAACTTTGAGGTGCAAATCACCATTTTGTGCCAATTTTTGAAATAGTGTTAAACTGCGGAGTCTAGATTCTCGTTCACCATCCTTCCACAAAATAATGAGGTGGTCAGCAGAGCATGTAGCCAGTCCCAGTTCACCAAAGTACAGGAACATCTGCAATGAAACCATTACTATTACCATGACGCTTACATGAGACTGGCAGCTTGCTTAAATGTTCAGTGCACAGCTGGACTAAACAAATCCATGTGTCTGAAATGGTTCTGCTTGAACATAGGTATGCAAAATTCCAATGTATACTTCCTATATGTTTGAGATGTCATAAAATCCCTACATGAAAACAACTCTTAAACAGCACTTCACACTGAAAGATCTCAGTTTAGAAAAAGCAGTAAAGCCTTACAGATAGGGAAGCTAAGGTACAGAATATTGAAGAAACTTGTTCCAAGTCAGCAGTAGAAGAGTGAGTGACTTGCATGAACTCTGATCTCCTGGTTTCTTAGGAATAGAAGCCACTGTTCTGTTCAGTTGAGTACACTGTCCCCTTCCCACACAACACCACAGGCTACCATCACCAGGCCTGGAAGGATCAAAGAGTAAACAACTGTGACAGACATCAGCATGTGCCTGGTCACACAGAGGAAGCCAAACCAGCAAGAATGGCGACACAGGAGGAAAATACAGCAGCAGTGGAGGGATTTTGCAAGAGCAATGGAGCTGACAAGTCATGTAGTCATCCCTGACTTCGGACACCTCCACAAGGCTGCCTACAATTAGCCACTAATCACAGTTCAACTCAACAGCCAATGGAACCAGGCCACGTGATGCCACTATGGCAGGCTTGCAGTGTCCTGACTCTTCAGCTTGTTGAAGGGATCTGCCCAGTGGAAGCATTCAGGCCAAGGACTGTGCTACAGCCTACCTGCTCTGGGAACAGCCACTTACTAGCTATGCAGTTCCACTAGAAATACTCTGGCCAAGCCCACATCTTTGACCATCACATTTCATCACCACTCAACACTTCCAGCCTTAACTGCTCCAGTCTGCCCAGAGTTTAAAAATGGAATTTTCCATATATAGATCATTGCAGGAAATCACATCCACCATCATCTCAGCTACTCCTTGGCTCTGCAGCATCCCAGTAAAGACCCAACATGTGCTTCTCACCTTCTTTGCTGTGCCTCTTGCTGAATTACACACTATGTCCTCTTTTTTAGATAGCAACTTTCCATACTGATACTAGGGCCTCTTTCAACAGTTTTTCAGAAAGCAAGATGGTAGAGAAGGGCAGAAAGCCTTGCAGAAATCCCTGCAGCAGAAAGGTTCACCTCAGCTATTAGTGAAAAGCTTTCAGCTTTCGGCAGTAGCAGTTCTGAAATCCAGTCAGTCTCATGAATACTTGTGAGCAAAACTACTCCAGAACAACACCGCTCCTCTCTACCTGCCCTTCCCCCTGCTTCTGCCAAGAATGTGTATAAAAGTTCTCTGTGAGAAAGTGATTTGTTACTCCAATAGGTTTGTCAAACACAAAAAGATGTGGAGGGAAAATGCCATTTAAAACAAAAACATAACTCTATTAGGCAGACAGAAGCACAGAATGGTACCTGATCTAAAATTAAAAGATCCCCTTAAGGCTTACAGCACAGAGGGCTAAGAAATTCCTGAATGGGTTTTGTTTTATATGAACCCTTGTTTAGATTGCGAACTTAAGATGAAACCTGCAACAAACATGCAGTTCCCAGCTGTATTGTCTGCAGTCTATAAAGAAACCCAATACCCCACCAGATTATCTGTAGCGTGTATGTATCTATCTGCACACATAATCCTCAGGCATCAGTGAGTGTTTGAGTTCTCATTAGAACTTTAAGTCAGTATGTGTTATTGTTTTCACACTGCACTAAGTATACCACACAATCAACGTGCTCCCAGCCTCCAGAGCCAGCCAGCTGAAAGTTACAGCTGTTTAAGAAACGCTGCCAAAACTACATTAGTAAGTGAAATGCACTTTTTCTTGTTCTTATTAAAGCTGACCTACCTGCACAGCTGATGAATGACCAATCAAATCACCAACCAGCTCCAAGAAATACATAGGTGTATTCTCCTGCATCTTCTTAGCAGCTTGGTTTGCCTGCTTGTTTGCCCTTCCAAATCCCCACATGTTGAAAAACCCTGGGGGGTGGGGGGTGGGAAAAGTCTTTTATTTTGGCAAAAATCACAAATACAATTTATTTCCTCTAGCTAAAGAGAGAACTACAGGAGTCACTTAAAATCTAAAAGCAGGACAGTCTGCATGCCAAATGACAGAAGCATTGTACTGCGCAGCATTTCTGGATTATTCATCTTGAGGGGCGAAAGAAACATAGTTATTTTGTCTTTTGTCCTTACTAGACATAATTTAGCAAACATGTTGAATTACTCACCTGGATGAGACAATATATGGATTTAGCAAGAAATCCAAGGACTGCCTAAATGAACTAACTGAACAGCAAAGGTAGATGCAGGACAGTGATGTTTACCTTTACTCTGTCATCCTAAACTGTTACTTGTGCAAAGAGGAGAGAAATGAGGTGCCAACCTCTCCCCTGTGTGCACTAAGGCATTAGAGTGCTGGCATACAGGTAACAAGCAAGTTTCTGATGCTGAATTGCCTGGTTTTATACTCCTTCAGATTTAAAACTATCAGCCAAACTGGAGTGTAAAGATAGTACTCTACATGTTCCATTTAGATAGCAAGAAAATACACACCTGTGCCACAGCCTCCAGAAGAACTGTGTAATAATACTGACAGAAGTAAGAAAGTTGGGAACACAATGCAGTTCAGACTTTCTTCCTGACCCTTCCCTCAGCCCCATCAGCACACAAAACCAGTGTGTTAGACCATGGCCCTCATGCAAGGGAGATAACTGGAGAGATGAACAACTACTCAGGRGATTCCTTAGAATAAAAACAGAGCAAATCAACAGCAGCCCACCTGTCTCACTATTGCATATGGTTTCTTTCAAATGTCTCCAATCATAGAAGTTATAAATTTCCAATGTGAAACCAAATACCACTTGTCACAATAAGAAGCAGCTGTCACCAGCAATAACGAAGCAGAACATTCCTGAAAAAGTGTTTCTAAATCAACCCAGGCAGCAAAAAGATATTCAAAAATTAGCATCAACAAGTGAACAGCCAGGTAGACTAGATACATCACGAAAATTATTCACAGCTCGAATAAAAAAAATCCTACAAGAGAGGGTAACAGCTCATTACTGTTCCCAGTCCATAATACTAATTATATTGTCCAGAGCAGCTGTCCAAGACCACAACTACCACTGTCCAGGGAAGCTGCTGGCCTGGTCAAARAGCAGCAAGCACTACACAGGCACACAGGGAAAATGCTTCCTAAAACACTAGCAACTAGCCCTGAGGACTACGATGCCCAGAGGTAGTATGTAAGTGAGATTGGGTACAGCCTCAAAGTGAGTCCCAATGTCATTCCAAGTTCAAGGAGGAGATGTGGAAAACACATTTTTTTGTGCCAGCTGCTCATCTGCAAGCTTCTCTTTAGCTTTCTTCACAAGGTCCTGCAACTATTTACTCTTGCATGGTAGAGGATCCAGCATTATCAGTACAAGGAGAAGTGGATCAAGGTTTGTCAGGAGAGGTCATAATTTTTGTTAAACCAGCTGATACAACTGTAAACTCTAAATAAGCTTTATGGCACAGAACTGCTTCAGCTGAACCTTCTAACTTCCCATATCAGACCCTGGAGGGCTTGTACACCCATGTCTTCTTCAGTTTCCCTCCCACACCTGTTATCAGTTGGTTGAACACAAGACATTATCTCTTCTTACAAAGCCTGTAAGCCTCTCTATTCCTATATGGTTAATATTGGGTTTCCCGTTGTCCTTTTAAAATGTTCTTTTCACCCCCCCACTACTAGCAAACCTGTTGGAACCGGTTCAGCTGGCAGCTGCTGCTTTTCTCGGAGCTCCCAAATGCGCACACTGCCATCTTCTGAACAGGAGATCAGCTGTCTGTAAAAACAGTTGATAAGCAATGCTACCATGGATACTTACCTGCTCAAGTCACCTTGTGATGTTTCTATAAAAGAGACAGCAAGTGCCTCAGGTTCTACACAAGTTTGCTAGAACTCTCAAATGTAGCAGGACATCCAGATGCTCCATACAAAACAAGGTGCATTTGTAGCAGGACAAACTATAATGGACTTGCAAAATAAGTGGAAAAAAATACGCATTTTCAATCCCATTTTAAAAGCATACCACTCTGTAAAACAAAAAATAACAAGTCTAGACTCTGCAAACACAGTTCCACTAACTGGCTTCCGTAAGCTTACTTTCATTAAGCAAAACCATATTTTTTCTTATGGAAAAATAACAAAAGGAAAGATACTCCTTTTCGTTACATGTTTAGAACAGTTTAGAATAGCACATGCATTTACAAGATCAAGGCCCTAATTTTTATATTCTGACAGACTTTTGCTCCATTGAACAAGAGTATAAAAGGATCTAAGATCTAACAACACAACTATTAGATTATATATATGTAGCAAATTGTCCAACTTGGCTGTCAAAATAAGTTCCAGCTAGAAATTCWGCACTAATGAACAAAGGCTGGAAGTTATTATTTTTTGTTAAAACATTTCAACTGTTACAAAAGATTTAATGAAAAATATTTAATGAATATGCCATAGGCCTTTGCTTTATAGAAGTAAAATGCCATTAAGCTATATTTTCACAGTGTAGACAAAAGTGTTTTATCAAGTCTGATTTTGAAAATAGCCAAGGTATTTTACTCTGAGCCTGTGCATCAAGCATACTGGATTATAGTTTTTTCACATTAAAAAACTTTTCAATGCATTTTCAAAAATCAGATCAACAAGCTCTATGTAATAAAAGCAGATCAAACTAAAGATCAAGTCCCTGCCCTAGAAATTAGATGTAGCTTTGCAGACTGTCTCTAGCCACCCTTCCAAGTTCTGCATTTCTTTACTGCACTAACAAAACATACCGTGACTCGTACCTGTTTGGAAGCTTCTCAATGTGCAGCACAGAGGAGTCGTGAGCAGTTCTCTGGCAGGCAATCACACGCTTCATTTGAAGATTATATACGTATATGCCTTTCCCAACAGCAGCAAACACACACTGGAAAGAAAACTCAATGGAACAACTTAGAGAAACAGAGACTGAAGGATCACCCTGCATGTAATGGATTTCCAGCAGCACTATGACATCATCTAGCCCACATTATCTAGCTTGTTTCTGTCCTCATGTTACTGCTTTAACCCAAACATACAGAATCAGCAAGTTATAGGAAAAAATATGGATTTTTTCGGAGGAAATGAGAGATATCCTCCTACACTCTAAGCAGTTGTTTCATTTCTGTATTTTCATCCTGTACCTTACAGTCTAAGCGGAAACCAAGGATACCAACAAATCAAAACATTTCTGCAATTAAACATTTRTGTTCTTACACTACAATAATGCTTTGTGTTTCAACAAACTCTTATTTTATCAAGAAAGACTGAGAATACAGGAAGCTGTTCTGCATTTTTGCCATTTTTTTTAAAATTTAACTGAAGCTGCACAAAGAGGTCTTGCTCAAGCATTTGGGCTCCACTGAGCGTAGAAATGGAACTCTCTGCAAAGATCTGGAACCATTTTGCATTCAATGCTCTTCTTCAGAAAAGTGCAGGGATTCGATCTCATAACCATCACGGCCCTAAGAAGCCACAAACTGTTCACAGATCATTGGACCTGGACCCTCTCATGACTTTGTAATAATTTTAGAGAGGGCAAACGTACAATCGTGTGTACGTACACACGATAAATATTTGGTACCAAACAGGGAAGTGCAAAACGTTTCCATTCAGTACATATTTGAGTTTTTGAACATACCTTGTTTAGGTGATGGTATGCTGGATCTGTTCCCTGAATGGCCTGCTTCCATCTACACAGCCCAAACATTCATGTCTCATAAGCAGTTCACACTACACACTTGTCAAAATCTTGTAAAACTGGTAACCTTGTGTCTTTGACTAAGATTTCCTATATATATTCAACATTTTTTTGACACTGTTCAAAACTCTTTGTCCAGGTTTTTGTTGGGTTTTGTGGGGTTTTTTTGGTTTTTTCTTATGCATATCTGTGGTGGGAGCTCCAATAGCTCTGAAACTAAGCTCAGATTTCTGGTAGCACTCTACCAAATCAAGGAAAAAACACTGAGCCCATTTTTATTATTTTTCTAGTTTTGTGTGAGGTTCAGTTCAATGGCCTTCCACATCACTCTTCCGCTCCTATACCTCAGCCTTTCCTCCCTTACAGTCTTCCACCTTGAGACACGCTCTTGAGTTTCATATAGTCTTATAGCTTTGCAAAAGATGCTCTTCACAGATCTTTTTAAAAAACAAAAAAAAAAACCCAAAAAAAACAAACAAAACCAACCAAACAAAAAAAACAACCAACAAAAAAAACCACAAGCCCCGGCAAAACCCTGGTCATCTCAAACGCCAAGAAAATAACAGATGATGAAGCATAAATTGTACACCTATCTTAACAGGCAAGTTAAAACCACACACACGTATCAGGACAGCAGATGCACTCCTTAGCACTGTTTCCTAGTATTGCCAAACCTTTACCATCCCATTTGTTTCTGAATGATATTTTGCCTACAAGCTCAGTGTCAAACTAGACAAGTGCATCTTCTCCAACTACCTAACTACCAAGCCTGCTGACAGAGTTCCTAACAGAGAAAACATCAAATTTATTTTATTTTTTTAACATGAAGAACAATGTTCTGCTTTTAGATAGCAGGTAACAAAGTAATTCATTATAGGAATACATTTCTTCACCACTTTCTAAGTAGGAACTTTACAATACAGACAGTTCTGCCCTAAAAGCACCTTCTGTTTCAGGATGTAACGTTAAAACCACCTTTTCTTCCCACCATTCAAAAGTCTCACAATAAATAAAATTCTGCAGCAATTTGTTTAGTTCAGTTCCATGAATGGAAGAAAGTCCTCAGCAGCCTCAGATTCCACATTCAATGTGTTCATTCTGAACTTCCCAAAATTCTATCCACCCCTCCCCTTAAAACACATCTTGTGTAGCTTTCAAGCAGGGAGTCAGTATGTTTTGAAGCCAAATCACAGAACTTCTCCTGAACAGACTAGATATAAGGAAGACATTTTTTACAATGAGGGTGGTGAAACACTGGAACAGGTTGCCCAGAGTGGTGGTAGGTGCCCCATCCCTGGAAACATTCAAGGTCAGGTTGGACAGGGCTCTGAGCAACCTGATCTAGTTGAAGATGTCCCTGCTCATTGCAGGGGCGTTGGACTAGATGATCTTTAAAGGTCCCTTCCAATCCAAACTATTCTGTGATTCTAACAGGATTTGCTTTTTGCTCCTTCTAGAAGTAAACACCCACACCAAAACCACTGGAAATCCTACCTTTAGAGACAACTACATCTCTTTCCCCCCACACCCACACCCCCCAATGTTTCTCTCTCCAGTGTTTTAGGAATGCCCTGTTCACAGACAAGTGCATCAGGTGACTACTTGGGCCTCAGCCTACATTCTCGCTTTTCCACAGCTTTTATTCTGTTATAGCTCATATCTCTGAACCCATTTCCAGGAATCCCTTTCTTAATCATTCCCCAGCAATGGATCTACAGGCCCCAAAACAGAATCCCACTGTACCCCAACTATGAAATATCTTTTCTTTTGCCACTAACAGTTGGTTACATTTCACAAAAGTAAACAACAACCTGAGGATTTTTAGTGTTTCCTGAACAATAACTGGGTTCTGCCTGAGTATTCTGACCAAGAACTCTTGGATTATCTCCAAAGCATGATTACAGTAGACTGGATTTTGGACCCATGTTTGTGCTCTTTACAATTGAGTAACAATTGCACAAAAGCAGCAATATTTACTACTAAGCAYAGACATATGCTTATTCTTTAATTCACTTCATAGTACCCTCAGCTATAACTGTTCAAGGAGGCGCACTATTGTGGAAACTGTGTTTCTAGAACCATTGAATACGAAAGATGTATGCCATCAAAACACACACCTCCTGTTTATTTTTCTCTAGTGGTACTATAAACAACTAATAAATCGTCAGTCAAAAAGAAATGCTGTTGTGACAGTCCATTATGTTAGTTCCCATACCATCAACATATTATAACCTTCAGTTAGCTCAATGACCAAAATTTTATATAAAAACTGTTGACTGTATAAAGATAGCTGTGCACATTTTAAAGAAGCCTCTCATATTACAAAAAGCAAACTGAAAACACAAAACACTTGGCCTTCTGTGGTAAGGTCATGCCAGCTCACTTGAATAAGTTTACTCTGTTTAAAGCTTTTTACCTCCTTATCAGATGTTAAGTGTTGAACTGAAGTTTCATTTGGGCTTTGGGATAACTTTATTTCTGGCTGTGCATCTGGATGGACAGAGGAGTCCCAGAAGTTGCACTCAGATGCCTGCTTTGTCCAGTCAAGTGCATCCCAAACTATTAACTCACCCACGTGAGAACCTGTCACAAAAGTCAAGTCTAGAGGGGAGAAAAAACAAACAAACAAACAAACAAACAAAACACAACACACCACACATAGAAATCATATGATACAAAAAAATGCATTTCACACAAGGTTACAACCCTAGAAAGTTAAGAGAGCCCATTTTCGAGTGAAACTATGTAGAATGTGCAGTATGTAACTAACCAGACAAAATCCTCTCCCCTTGAGTAAATACTCATTTGATTACCTAGCATAGCTTAGATGAGCAAAAGGAGATGAGCTCTCTCTTGTAAAAACTAGGAAGGAGAACATTCACTGGCCACAGTGCACAGTACAGTACAGCAAAGGCAAGGAACACCACCAGAAGTACGTACAAGTATTTGAAGTTCATTTGTTGCCTACATACAAAACCCTTCTATTCCTTGGACAAGTAGGTGTATCAGCACCCCTCAGGCACAGCAAAGTATGTCTTTGTCACAAACAGAAATACTGATCACAAATTAAATGGATGAGTTAATAGCAAGATTGAAGTAGCTGCTCATGAATTTGTTAATCACACATGGAAAGGAACCGATTCAACAATATTTAATGCAGGTAGCATATTGTCTTTTTAAGCCCAATATTGCTTCCCCTTCCTAATCAAAAAGGAGAAAATAATGGCAACAGGAAACCCCAGAAACAACTACCATAGAATCCAAGTTTTCTTCTTTCCAGCTTCTTGTTACCTCTGTACCACAGCCCCCTTTGTGCCAACCAGGCTGGCACAAATAAGCCCCAGGACAAATATACACTCTCTATCACACCAGGAATAACTTGTCCTGGGCTCTAGGGGTGCTCCATAAAAAAAGACAGGGAAGAACAAAGTAGAAGGGGTTGGTACCTGTAGAAGAGTAGACAGAATTTCAGGTAATAGCTCAGTATTGCCCTAATGAGCAGCAGAGATCGCACCATCTTCCAGAGCCTCTAAATAATGGTTCTATATGCAGGCCCACATCCACACACCCTGAACTTTCAGTTACCTTGGGACTACAACTGCAAAGGATGTGGCATTGTATATTCCATTTTAAGAATCAGAAGGAACAAGACAAAATAGCATTTTAAACTTTCCCAACAGGAAGACAACCCAGAGTTCCATTCTCATCAATGACATTGCCTCTTTTGAGCCTTTTCTACATCATAACCTGCCTGGTTTCATTTCACTGTTAATCTATAAATAAAGCCATTATATTTTGGCTTTTCACTACCTTTGCAGCTACACAGGAAGGTACATCTACTAGTTATGAAGTTTCACTCCAGTTAAAAGTTTGGTCCCAGTAAAAACTCCATAGTTGAAATACCCCACTGGTAACTAACAAAACTAGTAACATTATAAAACAACTCTTACCATTGACACTGACTAATGACAAAATGTTATCCTGATGGTCAACAAGGCGTTTTACTTCAAGGATATTCCAACCTTCAGACCCATCATTAGAAGCAATCAACCTAAAAATGACTTCAAAGATATAGAGAGAAATTGTCTAAATAAGCTTTATCATTCAGAATAAAATGTAGCTATGCTTAAATAAAACACATCATTTTCAGAAAGACACAAACTAAAACATAAGCCACTATCCATCATATTTGAGAAGTCGTGGCAGTCCAGTGAAGTTCCCACTGACTGGAAAAGGGGAAACATTGCACCCATTTTTAAAAAGGGTAGAAAGGAGGACCCTGGGAACTACAGGCAAGTCAGTCTCACCTSTGTGCCTGGCAAGATCATGGAACAGATACTCCTGGAAGCTGTGCTAAGGCACATGGAGGACAGGGAGGTGATTCGAGACAGCCAGCATGGCTTCACCAAGGGCAAGTCCTGCCTGACCAACCTAGTGGCCTTCTAYRAYRGAGTGACTACATCAGYRGACATGGGAAGRGCTACRGATGTCRTCTATCTGGACCTCTGTAAGGYCTTTGACACAGTCCCCCACAACATCCTTCTCTCTAAACTGGAGAGGTATGGATTTGATGGGTGGACTGTCTGGTGGGTGAGGAATTGGTTGGATGGTTGCATCCAGAGGGTAGTGGTCAACAGCTCAATGTGCAGATGGAGATCAGTGACGAGTGGTGTCCCACAGGGGTCCRTATTGGGACCAGTACTGTTTAATATCTTCATCAATGACATAGACAGAAGGATCGAGTGCACCCTCAGCAAGTTCGCAGATGACACCAAGCTGAGTGGTGCAGTCAACACGCCTGAGGGAAGGGATGCCATCCAGAGGGACGTGGACAAGCTCAAGAAGTGGGCCCATGTGAAGCTCACGAGGTTCAACAAGGCCAAGTGCAAGGTCCTGCACCTGGGTCGGGGCAACCCCCGGTATCAATACAGGCTGGGGGATGAGTGGATTGAGAGCAGCGCTGCCAAGAAGGACTTGGGGGTACTGGTGGATGAAAAGCTGGACATGAGCCAGCAATGTGTGCTCACAGCCCAGAAGGCCAACCATATCCTGGGCTGCATCAAAAGAAGCGTGGCCAGCAGGTCGAGGGAGGTGATTCTGCCCCTCTACTCTGCTCTCGTGAGACCCCACCTGGAGTACTGCATCCAGCTCTGGAGTCCTCAGCACAAGAAAGACATGGACCTGGTGGAGCAGGTCCAGGGGAGGGCCACGAAAATGATCAAGGGGATGGAATGCCTTTCCTACGGAGAAAGGCTGAGAGAGTTGGGGTTGTTCAGCCTGGAGAAGGGAAGGCTTCGGGGACACCTTATTGCAGCCTTTCAATACTTAAAGGGGGCTTATAAGAAAGATGGGGACAAACTTTTTAGCAGGGCCTGTTGCGAGAGGACAAGGGGTAATGGTTTTAAACTAAAAGAAGGTAGATTTAGACTAGATATAAGGAAGAAATTTTTTACAATGAGGGTGGTGAAACACTGGAACAGGTTGCCCAGAGAGGTGGTAGATGCCCCATCCCTGGAAACATTCAAGGTCAGGTTGGATGGGGCTCTGAGCAACCTGATCTAGTTGAAGATGTCAGTGTTCATTCCAGGGGGGGTTGGACTAGATGACCTTTAAAGTTCCCTTCCAACCCAAACTGTTCTATGATTCTATGATTCTATATTACAACTGAGACCGTACAAGATGTGCAAAGCCACTTATGACCACTCATAACACCAAAAAAAATGGGAATAAATTATTTCAGTGTTATTATTAAGGCCTCTTACTACAGCAACTATAGGATAAAACATTTCAACCTAGTAACTCTGAAATTCAGAGAACTGGTCAACATCAGAAGTTGCAGAAAGGAGAAGTGAAAAGTATTAGACATCTTTATGGATAAGCAAACTAAAAGTGAAACATCTTTCTTAAGGGCTCATCTGACTGAAAACTATTATTCAAAAGGATGCAATATCCTCTAGTAAGGCAATCAAGATCGCCAGGAATTAAGACTTTATTTTAACCAGTCTTGAAATTTCTTTTATGATATCTCAAGGGCACTACAAAAGAACTGTGGGAAGTTCAGATGGAAGTTTACATCGTATACCAATGTCTAAACACAAGACGACTACTTTTAATTTGCTCCTGATTCTTTGATCAGAATATCAGATAGCTATTTTTCAGGTGTTTAATCATATTGAGCGAAGTCTGTTGTTTTGCTGATTCAGTGCTCTACTTTTTCTCCTGCATTTTTTTCCATATTTTGAAATTTCAGTACTTTTATAAAACACTCTTATTTAAAAGACTCTCCATGGACAGCTAGTCAATGATTTACACTTTGCATATGTAGAAAACCCTGTCTCCAAGTGAGCAACAGAAACCATCACATTGTCACATTATAGCTTTGGACAGTATAATGAGATCGGCAATATCTCATACTCCTGATCTTGGACAAGGAGGCTCTAGAGAAGCCTAGTATCTGACAGCTCAGATAATGAGTTCCAGACCTTCTCCAGAAGGACAAATGTAGATCGTCAAATCAGATCTGGACAGGTGGCAATAACAGTAATAACAATTACAAAGAATATAGAAAAGTTTTGTCATGCAGATCTCAACAAAATTCCTGAGTAAGATTAGTATTGTCTGCCTCTTTGTCAAATCAGGGAAAAAGGAAGAAGGTTGCTAATCACACCTAATACCATACTTTTCCTATGCAATTCCAGCAGCATGCTCTTTACACATATCTCTGATAAGCAGCTGTTATAGAGGAACATGAACATTTAACAGAAATGCAACATACTCACTTAGCTCTTTGCCAACAGCTGCCGCAACACAATTTTTAGGCAATACAACCAAAGCACTGATACCTTTGAAAAAATACAGGAGATAAGGGAGAAAAGGATATTCATTGGCCACAAGAAAACACAGCTAACTGTTAATTCCTTATTAATAAAGTTCTTCATAATCTTCCTTCCACTTATAAGTTATCAAAATAAAAACATACTGCCTGAAGTGAAAGTTAAACGGCATTGGAAGTGAACAGATTACCTCAGATGGAGGTAGAGTCAGGAGTTTTGGTCCTGAATCCAGCAGAATTCTGAACATCAAACTTGAGGTGAAGCTGAGAATCAATAATCCTTTTATTTTAAACACAGTTAAGATGTTTATGTCCTAATGCTGGACAATATTAAGGATACTGTGGTAATTATTGAGATTCTAAACATATGCATTACCAAAGTTATTAGATACTGGTACTACCACAGTATGCATGATACTAAAATATCGTGCAGAGCCAGCTGAAGAAGAATAGGGCACAAGATAAAATGTCCAGCTTGCTGTTACTCTGCCTTCATCCTGCACAGAATTCCCCCAGTCTGTGCTGCCACACCATTAAAGAAAAATTCCCCAAGGAATAAGCAACCTGTCTTTTTCCCCACAAAGGAAGCAAGAGATTAGGAGGGAAGAGAGGGCCCATGCTGCACATCCCGTTGACCCCTTGTACAAAAGTTTCAATAGCACCTCACGCTAAGCACTACAGCACCATTTCCAACTGGTATTTGGCATGATATTTTGTATTGAACCAAGAGAAGTATTAATATCCTCAAAGATTCAGAAGGTTTTGCCTACCATTACTCCATTCTATGACAAAAATAAGAGGACGTTATAGCAGCCTTCCAGTASCTGAAGGGGGCCCACAAGAAAGCTGGAGAAGGACTTTTTACAAGGGCATGTAGTGATAGGACAAGGGGTAATGGCTTTAAACAGAAAGAGGGTAGATTTAGATTAGATATAAGGAAGAAATTCTTCACTATGAGGGTGGTGAGGCACTGGAACAGGTTGCCCAGAGAAGCTGTGGATGTCCCCTCCCTGGAAGTGTTCAAGGCCAGGTTGCATGGGGCTTTGAGCAATCTGGTCTAGTGGAAGGTGTCCTGGCCCATGGCAGCGGGGTTGGAACTAGATGATCTTTAAAAGTCCCTTCCAACCCAAACTATTCTATAATGCTATGAAAATATTGGTTCCAACTTTGAATTTGATTCACGGTTTCGTAGGTATCTTTGTAAAGTATGGCAATAATATGCGACAATTTTCTTCGCGTGGACAGATAATATATAAGCTTATTAATAGAAAAGCTTGATTGACATTGAGATCTGATTACATTTACTGTATTTCTATCACAACCTGCATTTTCTACACCGAAAGTACTGATTCTTAATAATAAAAAGAAATCTTCACTGCTCTACTACTACAAAGCTTTACTTAGGAAAAATAAAACTCCCGCTTGTTCACAGAGAAAGCCAGCCAAAGGATCTGGTCCACATTACAGCAAACACATATAAATCGGCATCCGAGGTCTAGCCCTGTAAGTCCAAGCTAATGTAGTTACTGAGATTTGACATATTTTAAAATTCACACAGCACAGGAGATTAAAAGCAGTCTTAATTCTGCAACGATTAAGTCTGACATTTAAAAAAATAGAGAGTGGCTCTAATACATAATGTTATCATTAGAATTAAAGAGAATTTGCCAAGTTGGTTTTGCATCATTATACAGATCCATTTTACTTGCACTTTAACAGCTATAATGAGTCATTTACATTTTTACCTGCATCAGTAAGATGACTGGTCTTACACAAGAGATCTAATTTTCGGTTCCAAACACATAGATCACTCCCTCCAGACAACCATACATCCAGTCTTTGAAGAACTGTCAAACACTGCAGAACAAAAATCAGATATATGTCCCCTGCAAAAGTTCTACAGGGAATTTCTCAGTGAAATGATCATGAGCTTTAGCTAGATAAAGCTGTAAGTACTATGAAATACAGTATTAAGGTGTCACTTTCCTGAGAAATACAGATTTAATTACATACTATATGTTATGTTTTTCCATCAACAATGCAAAAACTGATTTTTCAGTGATTTTTTTCTGCTATTAACATTCAAGAACTAGTTTGACTGTAGGTTGCCTTTTCCAACACAGTAACAAAACCAAGCAATAAAATGACCTTTGTTCTACATCCTTTCAAAAAGAAAATTGAGGTATTAGGAGTTCCAAAAMCAAATTAAGTATTGTGCCCACTTCTCAGCCACTCATTATGTACCTGTTCTTAGACCAAACACTGCTGTTCATTTTAACACACCTTCCCATATGGCCCATGAGCCATACATAATAGATTCTTGTATACAACAAAATAACAGACATCCCTAGGGTTTCCTCAGCTTACCTTTACAGTAGAATGGAAACATGATACTTTCTGAACCTGTCTGCCACTAGTGCAGTCCCAAACCTGGCTTTATTCGTTAAGGAAACTGAAAGGTTTTTATATATTATAAATATAACTGCTGTGTTTGTAACTAAATGACAGATTGGTAAACACGTATGCAGAGGCTCAGACTTCTAAACCCTGATTGTCTTTTCAATATTTGGCCAAAATCACATATTAATAAAGGTCTGTTATGGATTCACTTTTGTAGCACGGATTGCATCTACTTGTGAGCAATAACTAGTMAAATCCTAGTGTAATCCAATTATACCTATGGATATTATCAGCCAATAAATTTAAACAACCTGCAGCCTGTCTCAATGCTACCTTTAAAAGTAAAAACCAACAAAAAGCCCATAGAAATTTGAATCCTCTCCAGATTTAAGGATACAATAACTGTTCTATCAGCTGATGCTGTTAAAATCAAATGTTTTTTTTCTTCAGAAGCATCTGACGAAGAAAATGGTGCTATAGCTGTAATTTTGTGTGTGTGTCCATGAAGTTCAAAAAGTTTTTCTCCCGTCTGAAAAATAAAAACATGGAAAACTAAGGGTAAAAATCTGGTAAATGCCTACTGTAGCATATGACACAGGTACCAAATGAATTTTGAAAGCAAGAATTTCTAAGAGTCTAAAATCTCCCTTTCTAAAGTAATTTATGGATTTACTTCTTACTACCTTCAGTACTGTTCAAGATCTTACCCAGAATTAAATAACATATTAGGTATAAGTGTAAAGGAGTATTACATAATAAAAATTACTCTAAGAGTAAAAAAAACCTCTAAAAGCCCTTAAGAACTAAGTTCTGTATTAAACTCATTTCATTTTAATGCAAATATTGGCCATTCACCCTTTTTAACGGATACTACAGTAATTCAGATTTGTTGACAAACCCCCTCTTGAAAAAGTATTTTTTTTTATTTTAATGATCAGAAAAACTTGGCCTATATTTATGGCAAAGACAGTACTGCCAATTTCCTGACAGCTTTATTTAGTATGTACATTATCTATAGCTTCAAACTGGTGGTTTAGATAACTGCAGCTACTTCTGCTCTGTTTAGTTAGATGGCAAAACCCTACACACAAACATGCAGAAGCATTTTAAACGTGCAATTAAAATAGAGGGTAGTTATAACTGTAAACTTCTTCACACTTGTAGGTTAAGTTTTTAAATTAAAACTACAAAAGATTTGCTTTAACAAAAACATAATAAAAATCCTACAGAAGTAGAAAATGGAACTCAGCTCCTAAGCTGATATCTAAATGAGTTTTACATTCACAAACTGCTCAGAACACTGAGTATATATACTCACATACGTGGTTTTGAATATTCAAAAAGAATTTCCTTTTCCAAATTATAGAATTACAAAAGGCCTTCAACACCAGCAAAGCACTAACTGAAACTGCTCAAAAGAGTGGAAAAGTTTCAAGTTCTCCCTTCCGTATTTTAAAATTACACCATCATAAATGTCACATAAATTTTTCAGAAGGTTTCTAAAAAAGTTTACAGTCTGAGATTTCTTTCTTCCTTAATTTGAATGTTTGATACTCACAGTTTAGACAGCACAGTATGTCTCCCTTTTAGACTTCCTACTGAACAATCTTAACTTGTATACTAGCCCTCCTTAACACAGGTCTAATGCTCATCCCTTCTCAATAATTTCGTCAATGATACGGAGACACGGAGCAGAAGGGCAGAACAGTAGCTATCACAGTTACAGAGCACTATTTCCATGATAAATCTAATGTCTTAGTAAGGTTTTCAAAAGTTATAAGAAGATTTTTATCACTGCAAGCAATTAAGGCCTTGTTTCTGCACTGCATGAAATGTTTAACTTCCGCTGACTTTGGTGTCTTTCCAATACAGTTTTCTGTTAGCTCTCCATTTAGTCTAATCAGTTATACTACAAATAGATATTGCTAATAGAACCACTGAAATATACTTAAAACTTAGGTATATATATAAATCTTGGCAGGATTGGGACCTTGCTACCTATTTGTTGAGTTACTAGTCAACATTTCAGTGTTTACAGCAAACACCAAATGTATTTTAAAAGAATTAAAGCCACAAGTTCATACACTCTTCTGCTTTTCAGATCATCATTTAATCTCAAATCTCTCTACAATCATTATGCCTTCCCAAAACATTCTAACTTTTAAAATTTATTGTTCTCTTGGGTTCACGCAACTTTTACTTTCCTAGCTCTCCTTTGTAAACTAAGATTTGACAGACTGCCTCCACTTTTATATTTTCAAACAGTAGCTCTGCAGCAACTCTTATTTATTCTGCTTTTTTGATACTCCTCTCCCCAACTTCTATCCTCTCTAGAGCACACAAGCTACCCCCAAAAAAAAGAGCTAACCTGAGCATTCCACAGAAATATGATTCCATCATCTCCTGCAGATGCAAACCTGAAATGGAAAAAAAAAAAAAAAAGCTGTGAAAACTTCGGTATAGCATAATGTAATGGAAAAGCCATAAACAGTTACGTAAGAAAAATATTTACAAGATATATCAGACTCTAGCTTTAAAGAATAAACACGTATTTGTAAATCCCAATTACAGTTTATAAACTGAAGTCAGTACATTTAAATAGGTGTTCATCAACATACACTTAATATAAGAACAAGGCTTAAGAATTCCAATACATACTATTATAAATAGAATCCCACATTACAGAACCAATTCTCTTGTTTAAAAATATGAGATCTTACGTACCAAATAACAGCGAACTCTAAAACCAAACACTATTAGTCAGAGCCAACTGACTGCAAGACATCTAACAAGTGTTAGATATGAGTTCAGCCCAGGAGTAGAGGAGCCCAGTATTTATCGTGATACTTTAAACTGTGGCTTAAAGAAACTCCCAAAGGGAGTGCATTTAAGGTGCTAAATGTGACTTCTGCTAAAAATCTAGCTGGAAGGCATACCATATGAGGAAAAAACAGGTTCATATTAGCATGTTAATCTCACATTAACAAAGTCTGACCTAAATTCAATCTTCTTCCCCAGGCTAGAGTGAATATCTAACCATCTGCCTACATTTGCACCTTATCACCACCACAGCTACACTGTAGCTGGAGCACACATCCTAGCCATCCCAGTAAAGGCGTACTATGAGTTGAGAAAGCCTAGAATAGAAGCAAAACCTTCCATAGAAAATTGAATTCAGTTGTTACTTGCAAATACACCTACCTTCTAATTTTTTCCTTTTGTTTTAAGCCTTCACCAAGGGGTTAAACAGTTAATATTTAGAGAACTAACTAAGATTTGTACTATGTGCATGAAAGTCATGAAGAAGAGAGGTTACATCACTTCTGAATATTTTTTCTGTTACCAGCTGTGAATGGTTTCATTAACTATATATATGTCCTTTCTTTTAGACTCTTTGCAATTACAGTGTTTGTGAAACTTGCTAACAGAGGAAGTTTTCAGGCAGAAAGCCATAGGGTTTTTCCCTGCTCTTTCTTCCACATATCCTCCTGTTTTATTCTATTATAGTTAAAAAAAAAAAAAGTGTAAGCTGTACTTTCTTCATATCTTTCATTATTTTATACCTAATCAAGCCCCTTCTTCAAATAGATAAGAGCAAAAAACAATCTTCCATGCACACCTCTGATAACATTAATTTGTTATCTTTAGTTGCCTTTTAGCTCTATTATACCTTGTTTTGTCACAACATCAAGAACTTAAAATAATAAGACTCTCGCAATTCAGCAATAACCCTTAAATTCCAGCTACTTTCTTGAGTAATATTGGAGCTGTGTGCCACTTGAACAAAATTCTGGGAAGAAAACTGGTGTTTGAAAGAAGGCATGAGTGTAATTCATCAACAAAGAAGTTCAATAGAGTGCTGTTTTGTGTATTTTCCTCCTAATCTTCTAACCAGGATTTCTGTTTAAATATAAAGGTATATTGTAGAGTCAGTTATCCTACAGTTACATTCTGTTCACCAAGGTGGAGATTCATGGGTCACCTGATTCTTTTCCAGTCGTGATCGCCATCATCTATAACCTTGTCTGTTTCCTGAAGGAGCAAGGAATGCTCAAATGAGCAACAAAAAAAGCTATTCTTAAAATGTGTTATGAACTCTGTTTAGTTTAATGTGTCAAATGCTAGAGTATTACATGCAATTTTATCTCAGTCCATTTTTTGGAAGACTCTTGCTGAGGCTTAGCCTTCTTTAGTGATCTTCCAATCAATATGACCCTTACTTCATGTTCAAAGAGTACAAGAGAAAAGAAGAAAAAAAAACAGCTTTCTGTTACATTTTTACAGGATTTATTTAGTATCTTCAAAAACCAATCTAAGAAAATTTTCCACTCACTGGTTTTAGCTGAGCCACTGAGAAAACAAGAAAATCCTTCTGCAAAATTCTCAATAAGATGATATTATCTAAAGACCTGAAGCGTGAAACTTGGCTTACAAGTTGACAAAAAGCACACAATGGAATAGCTGCAGAAACTAAATAAAAACATTTCAGAAGCTGAGTAACAATACTAATTTTACTGAAAAGAATCAAGTGAAAAATATTATCAGCTGTTTAACAATCCAGAAACTACCACATTCTTGATAAATAAAACCTTAGAATTACTGTCCAATGAAGCGACTCTGTTAAACTCCTCAAAATCCCAGAATATTAACCAGCTATATAACTTACTCCTTATCCATATGCTATTTTATAACCTATCTTCAATGCGGTCATCCAGGCTTTAGTTTTACACTGATTATCATTAGTTTAGCTTCAGTAATTTACCTGCTACCATACAATGAGGCCCAAAATGGTAGAAGATTTTTTTGCATCAGACAGTGCATGCAATCTAAGAATACTCTGGTATTTCTATAAAGACCAATTACATTTATTGAGTATGTGTTTTGGGAAAAATGTACTTTGAGGAAAGGTTATTTTAATAACTTGTCTGGGAAAAGAAAGGACTGAAAAAAGCTCCACAAGATTCTTCTATTTTYATATGAATCTTCTGATGGATTACTATAATGTAGAAAAACAAATTTTATGGTAATGCATGTAACTTTTCTATAAATATATATATATTTATGACATTAAGAATGAAAACTGACAAGCTAAAAATTCTCCATGGAGTCTTCTGTGAAATTTTTATCAATATTTACAAAATCAGAAATATCTACAAAATTATTAGAAAATAAGATTCTGCAGGCATTCCAAATTTGGAAGACACCACTTGCCCGATCAGTGTGCATGGGGAAGGAGAGAACCTTCCTTCACAATACACCTGCTGTACACTTGCAAGGATATAAACCAAACTCTTACCCATGTTAACCTTGTGTAGTGTATTGATGAATATATTAGAAATCCCCTTCCGTGTCTAATCCATAAAAGATATAAATTACTACAGCTCCTTAACAGAGAGACTCTCGCCTATTACTTACGTTCTTAGTTTTAAAGGTTTTCTATTTAATTCTCCACATCAGCCAAGAGTCACTACACTTATTATTGACTAAAGGCTTCACAACCTTACTTTTAAGGCAGATAAATCCTTCCTCTCTTGCAGGATTAAGTTAAATTAGAGAACATGCAAGGCTAATTTAGATAAAGCTAGGATAGAAGCCAGGTCGTAACATAAAACTATCATAATTCATTCTCTCAGTCACACTTCCAAAGTGACAATGGTAAATGTAGTGACTTCATCTTCACTTCATAACCCGTTTTCCAGTTTTTAGATAACTCTGTCCTCAGAGTTCACAATAAAGTTGGACCTAGCTACAAGGAACTAAGAACAGAACAGATAAAGATTGTCAGGGAACATACAAAAAAAGTGCACAAAGCTAAAAATTGGAAGAGAAAAACAAAGGAACTGTCAGGTTTCAAAGAAGAAGTACAGCAAGTTGAACAAGGTCAAATTGGAGGAGGTATGTAACGCAGAGATTAGGCATCTGTTGAATTTTATAAGTAGTCATTCTGAATAAAGTGGTGAAAATTTCAAAATTTGAGAAGTTCAGAAAAACGTTGCATTAGCCGAAGCTCAAGTGAATTAAGCACTAGAGTTTCAGAAGAAAGTGTAACAAAAGATTGGAAAGAAAGGAACAGCAACATTCAGTATTGTTGAGAATGTTATGTTCAATTGCTACAGTGTATCCGTAGGAGTCTGTTACATTCTTTTGTAGAACCAAAAGGTGAAATAACAGCTGTCCTCAGTTCAACAACATAAAACACATGCATCTACTCAGAACAGAAACAGACACTGCTGCACACTGTCCTGGGACAAGTGTGTGTATGCGTGTACAGAAGGGAGCGTTCAACCCAGGAACAGCCTGAAAAGGAACGACTGAATTAGCTAAAGGCATTTCTTTCAGACAAATTAATTCGTATCAAGAAACATAACTCCATCACCATTATTTTCTCATTAAAGTATTACTTACAAGAGAAGCCAAAAGATGTAGTAACATACCAAGAAAAGAGAGTGTTCATCCCTTGCCTTTTTTAACTCCAGGCTTTTCCTGCCCCCCCCAAATAAAAGCAGAGGATTAAAAATATTACTACATTTTCATAAATATTCCCTGAAGTATTGGCAAGGATGCTGTGAAACAATTTGAAATGCAATTTCATACCTGCAATCATCTATTTGCACTAGAAATCGTACTATATCTTGATGACCTTTCAACACAAGGAGCTCCGTGTAAGGATTCTGTATTTGTTCTTCACCAATTGTCTGTACAGATGATTTCTAAAATTCATAAAAAAGGAATGAAATTTATTTTGTACTGACATAATTATTTTCATCAGGTCTTTGTAATGTCTAACAATCTACATATAGACTCATGTGTGAATATATAGTTATATTTGAAGTCAAATTAAGTTTCTGAAATATCATTTTGCCTTAATGAAAATCATTAAAAAAGATCATTTCTTATTATTTCAAGTAAATAATATATTTCTATAGCATGTATTTTAAATTATAATATAGCATTTTCTGTTTAACAAAAACATTTTGTACTGCTTTAATCACTGATACACCAAGGTGAAAACCCAGTTTAGTCATAAGCTGTCATGTGGAGCCAGCTTCATGACTCAATTCACCATACATTCAGTTTTTCATTAAATTACACCTCTTCCGAGAGGTCTGTGAACCTCTCGTATCTTTCATCTACCGTTCAATTTTAAAATCCTATATAAAGATGACATATTTAAAATAAATAAGAATAAATGCTGTTCTGTTACATAATATATAAATCATCCATTGGGACTCTATTCACAACATACCAAAGCAAACTGCTTAAAAAAAAAATAGAGAATGATTAATCATTCTATAGAACAGCATCTGCAATTACCCCCAACTAGACTATTAATTAAAAGAACAATCAATCACTCAGGGCAAGCTGATCACCAGGCAGGATCAATAAAATATTGCATAGGACTGCAGTTTCAAGGCACAACAGTTCTGCTAATCTCAATAATCAGTTTGTTTCAACAGAAGACAACTTTTTTGTATTTAAGTTCTTCCACATTCTGGAACAACTTGCTATTGGACATTATTTAAAAAAAAAAAAAAAAAAAAAAATCTAAGTAGCTCAGTAGTAACTCAGTGACAGCACTCTCCTCCTCCTAAATTTATTTTACACGACAGTCAACATCATCTTACTTCCAGGACTGTCTCTTCTTTGAGGACTTCAACAGAACTTACACTGTGAAACAGTAATTACTGAACACTGTACAATATGCAGCATACATGACAGGCAATCCTACGTGAAAGACAAACATATTATCCTCAGAAACGTCAACATTTTCTTGCAGGAATAATAAATTATTTTCTATTACTTCTGTATTGGTATTATGATACTATTCTTCAGAAGTTATGAATGACAAAGTTAATAAATAGGGAAAGAAATCTGCGTTTATTCTTAAAATGAAGAGGTTGTCAAAATGCTAGTTCTTGTGATTTTATCTTGGTTTTGTGCTATCTGATGCATTTCATAAAGCAACTGTTCCTCATTTTATGCAATTATRTGAGAATAGCAGTTCCCATTTAAAATAATGCAAGTAGAGTCTGCATGGTTATAAAGAAAAGTTGGACAAATATGGAAACTTGGAGTTCAGCTGTCAAAAGCTAATCAAAACATTCCTTACAAAAATTGAGAGTTCTAAAAATCCTAAGAAAATCTCAGCATCACTGGATGACATTAGCAATACTGTAGTCAGACTTCCATTTTTATTTACTAATAGAACATACATTCACAAAACAATTGTAACACCACTTTGAAAAAGTCAGAATTTGTAACATTAACATCCCAATTCTATATTCTGTTGTTGCTTCCTATTCAGTACAAGACAGTGCTACTTCTTTTGAACAATGTGTCTAATCTTATTTTTTCCTAATTCTAAGAATGCCTGTGAACATTGAAAGGCACAGTGCTGATTAAGTACTATAGATAACAACAAAATAACAGTTTTTCCCCCAGTACTGTCATAAAACAAGCTATGCTCTCTTCAGATCTTCATTAATATTTACCGAAGTGTTGGGTTACATGTGCATTCTTTCTCTGAAGAAATCTATTTTTGCTATAAACTATTAATTGAACTCTTTTGTAGGAACACCAGGTTTTTAGAAAAGAAAGCTAGGTGGTGATGCTAATGGAATCCATTCCCAACTTGCATGTTTTTGTGCAGGACCTGTAAGCATCACTACGATATCAGTAAAAAAACCACAACATTCATCTCAGCTTCAGAACTTCCTATAACCCCCGTGATCTGAAGCATTTAAAAGTGGGATTTTCAAAAGCAATTCACCAAAAATATGGATACAAGAGTACACAAGCATACTTATGTATGTATCATGGAGCATGGTAAATTAGCTTATATGGACCATGATGCTACTGCAGTTAGACTGCTCCCATTACCAGAGCCACCTTGCTTAAGACATGCACCATTGCCATCAACTGAAGAGATTCAGGAACTTAAGTCTAAATGATTTTCAATTCCATAGTAAAAAAAGAAATGGGTAAGGAGAAATGTACATTTCATGAATTTAGGACAGCTTTGCCAGAGGCTTTCTCTATTGACCCAGTGCAATGTCACTCTAATTCATCTGGCCTTTTCATGACTGGCTGAAGCCACAGCATATGAAACGAACTCCAAGTCCACTACCCACACACTGCTATGGGCTTCCTTATCTATTTAAGAAGAGTACAGAGAGAATTAATGGTTATGAAGATGATCTTTAGATGAAACAATATTACATAATGCAGGGAAACAATATTACATAATGCAGGGAAAAAGAACAAAAAGAGTTTAGGGACTAACCCTTACCAATATTTGTTATTCAATTTTTCCACAGAGAAGCAGAATGATCACCATCATTCAGCAAACCAGTGGTAGCAATGGGAACAGAAGTCCTATGGATCCGGTTTAACCAAGCTACGAATGGCAGAATAGAGGAACTGGACCACACCTTGACTCATGTTCATGCTTTATTAAATCACAGTATAACTAAACCATAGCCAGAGTTTAAGCTTTGGAGAGGCACAGACACCAACATAGTTTTCAAGTACATCTTAGAAAGCTGTTGCATATTTCCCATCTTCCTTTTAAAAACAACTGCACACAAACCTGCTAAACATGACTGCAATACAACCAACATTTTGACTGATGACAAAGGTCAGAGGCATTCCCAGACATCATCATTCCAAATTGGTACAGACTCAAATTTCCACCAAAGTAACTGCTAGTATTTTAAATCAATCATGATAGTGTCATAGCTTGCTCACATACAGCAGCTGAAAAAGAATTACTTCCTCATATTTGTCGAGATTACAAAAGTACCAAGTGTTGGGAGCTCAGTAATAGTGTTAATTAACTCTTGTTAAATACAGGCTGAGAACTTCAGCAGAGTCATAGGGATGAGAAAATCCCAACAATCTCTTCCTCAAATCCACTAGAACTCTTTTTCCAAGTAAGGTAACAGCAAGGATGTCAGTGTTCAGTGCACTACATAGGACTAGTTTATTTTATGGATGAGAAACTGAGAAGAAATGCTAGAAGACTACTACAAACTACAACTAGGCCACATAACTAGTAAGTTACTACCTATAACTTACATTACTACCTATAATTTACATTATCGACTGGGGAGTCCCGAGGGCGGGACTCCACATGCTTACAAGCTATACAATATAAGCTCCATTTGCCCAGGACGCGCTGAGCAGGAGGAAGGAAGCCGGGACGCTCTTGACAGGGACGGCTCCCAAGTCCTTCAACTCCTGGGCAAGCTCAGCTTGGAGGGTTTTGCTGTTTGCTTTTGTGTTTTTTCACCTCCCCTCTTTCTCTTCAACGAAGCTTGTAACTTTTTCTAAAAGCCAGAATCTCACAGGCTGCGAGCTAGTCCTGAAGGCCCCTTGCTCCGGAGAGCCCGGCGCAGGGCCCAGCCGCGCTACCACGGGACAGCAGACCCACCCCGACGGAAAGGCCACCGCCCAGCGCCCCCTCTGCTCATAGCGCTGCCCCCCCAACCCAGACCTAAAGCTCCCCACGGCCTTCCACCAGCGCCACGCTGCGTGAGGGGGCTGCCTGGCCGCCGGCTCCTTACTGAGGGGACAACGCTCCCCTCCCCCACCCCGCCAACGGCCCTAACGCTCCTCCTGGCCCCGCCTCTCGCCACGAGCTGCTCTGCCCCCTTCTGCCACGCCCGCCCGCCGCTTTACCTCCGCCAGGCCCTGCGGCTCCCGGCCGCCGCCGATCAGCCACCGCAGCATCGGGAGCGGCACCTGCGTCCCCTCCACGGGCGGCTCGCTACGGCAGCGGGACTGCCCCTCGCCGCCCGCTGCACCCGGCGGCTCGGCGGGATGGCCGGGGGCGGGCGCTCCCGCTGAGGGAAAGGCCTTCTCAATCGAGCTCCTCGCAGAGAGCAGCCCTCCAGCGGGCGGGGCCGAGAGGGGCCTGAGCAATCGATCGCCGAGTGGGTGCCGTGCCGCCGCCGGGGGTCGCTGTGAGGAGGCGGGGGGGTAGCGGGAGCCGTGAGGCGGCGGCGGGAGGCTAAGCCTGGCTCGGGTTGGCCTGTGGGCGAATTCTGCAGTTTAACTGCCAAGCGTGTGAATTCCGTATAATGGAATTTACTAGCTTTTTACTTGCTGTCTTCCAATTTCAGAGGAAATTTATGTTACAGCAAAAGAATAATTATTACCATTTTATTGTGACCATCTTACCTGTTGCCTGACGTAAATGACCACCAAAATTTTCTGTATATAACAGATTTCTCTTGGCTGTGACTGTTTTCATTCTCCTTCGCTGAACCTCCTTTGGGTCTGTGATATCCTCGTCAGGATGGCGTGACAAATACTGTACAAATGCACCGCCTTCAAAATGCGGCTGCACCATCGGGCTAAACAACGGCCTCGCGTCATTCTCAGTCCAGCTCCTCATCTGTCCTTAACACAATGATCTTGGGAGCCTTTTTGACTTTTAGGTGCACGTGGAGCAAGATCACAAAACCCAACCCAAAAGGCCACACAAACCCCGTTCTTGAGCAGACACAGGTAACAAAGAAACCCCTAACATGTGTAAACCTGTCCAACGGGCACTGCCCTGTACATGTGAACCTACACACTTCACTTGTCCTGTTGCCTTCGCACCCACGTTGTTTCAGGTAATCAACACCACACAGTATCATGAGACATACCTGAGATTTCCCAAACACCTAGAGCAGGAGATAATGGTGGTTTGCTAAAACCTGAACTTCTCATAGTAACCAACCTGTGTGTGGAAGGCATGGGATGTGTCCTGCGTTTGTGACGTTAAGTTTGACAAATTTTGGTGGTGTGCAACCTGAGTATTGCCATTTGTTAACTTCTGTGAATTCTTTGCAGCTTCTCAGCAAACTAAAGTTGATGACAACCATAAAGCAGTTTTAAAGTAGGAGATGTTTACTCCTACTTCAGCATACTCCTGCTTTTCCATTTCTAGCTGTGCTAGATTCCCACCTCAGAGGTGCTGTTCCTGCAGACTAAGGGCACAGCTAGTGGGATTACTTTGTGCGTGCAGCTACATCTGCCAGGGTTTCCATGGTAATATTTTGTCACCTGCTCTTTGGCAGTCTCCCTAAATAATATGGTATCTTCTCCAAACTGGCAAGTGTTGACTCGTTTCATTGCAACTCATTTATTGAAAGGAAGCACTGCACAGCATAACACTATTTACATTTGTATGACCTGTAATCCTCAAATACAGTACCCATAGAGATATACCCTCCAAAAATGAAAAAGAGAGGGGACAGCACTTACTACACCAGATGCAGGGACAGGGAATGCTGCTTATTCAAGTTAGCAACATGAGTAAAGATCTTCTTTCTTCTTTAATGCAGTGAGGAAAATACACTCTGCGACTTTACCTCTCCCTTCCTGCCATACCTACTTATTTTAACCTATGCTGCTGTATCACAATTCACACATCTGGAAAAGACAGGATAGAAAAAACACAGTGCAGTACTACACTGAACAGCATCTTTGTAGATAAATACAGAGCTTTGACCTTCATGGCAGTATCTGGAAGGCTGTAAGTGGTGTACTGTCTTTGTAAYAACCGTGCTGGAATGCGTTCTTCAAAACAGGAGCTAGAAATGCACCAGGTCCCTGCATGGTGAACGTGGAGCCTTGCACGGCTTTGATGGACTTCAGGAGAGTGTCTTTTGTCTTGTTAATTAGGCCTGCATTCAGAACTCTGCTTCTGAGCATCTTTGAATTCCTTCTTTAAACTAACAATGCAGTCTGCTTCTGGCTCTTTTACTCTGTTTACCATTTCCCTACCTTTGTATGTTGTACGAATTACTGTATACTTCTTTTTTAAATCCTTCCTGTAATCTTAAAAAAACAGTTGTTGTTTTTGTTGGTTTTGTTGTTATTCCAAACATCTAATGTATTGTACACTTCCTGGAAGCAGAAACAACTTCTCTATTTCCCAGTGTAGTTTGTACAAGTGCTATGTTTGTCGTGATGTCTAGGTAAAGAGTGCAATCCACCACAGCATTCCAGTCACCAGGCCAAGATGCAGTGTCTTCTGCAATGTAATGGCCTGTTGCTGTCAACCGTTGGCCACTGGCGAAGGGTTGCATTAAGGCTCTTAAACAATATGAAAATGATGGGTCTGTCTGAGGACAACTGTCACTGCAGGAAATTTGCAGYACATGTTATGGTTACACTTACAAAAGGAGACTCTCTTCCACAAACTTGGCATTTCTTGTCCCTGGGCCTTTGTAGCTGAATGGAGGAAAACTTTTTCTTTCTAGCTTCTAGCACAATGCTTCCCTTTTAACTATCCCCAACGAGATCCTGGCCCCTGCCATAGCGATTAGGCACAGAAACTGTCACTGGGTTATCTCTTCCTCTCTGTGCCCTCTTAATAAGCATTTCTAATATGTCACTGTAATTGTATAGGCCTTGCCTGGCTTATTCTGTTAGATCAACCAAATACCCCAACATAAACCTCTAAAAATCCCAAGTCTTCAGAAACAGTCGTTTTACAGTCACCTCGTTAGACTGATAACATTAATGTTCCTATGAGCTTTGCATAGTGAAAATACTGTGCAGCAGTACCATGGGGTTTGGATGCTTAGCATTTGTAACTCTCCCCCAAACATTGTCACTTTTGTGTCACAGTCATATATGCCATTTTCATTTTCCCGTCATGTTATCCCTGAAATAGTTATTAACAATAAGAAGCTTTTCACACAGTCATCCGCAGTCCTACTAATAAACTGCATAATGCCTTAGTTTACTGTAGGCATCAAGATGCTTAAGCAAATGGACCAATTTGCTGCATGAACTTCCATATATGTATGTATAGGTATCTGTATGTATACACACACATACAAAACACACAGGTATAGATTTGTGTAGCTAACATATGTACCTCAGAATTTTATTTTATATAGGAGAGAGAAAAGCTGATTAATGCACTGACATTGCTTCTCTCTTACAAATTGCTGAAGCCTATTACAGTTCCCTCAACTCACACGATGCGAATTTTTCTGTAGATTATATTCATCGAATAGAGTAGCTAGGAACAAATAAACAGTTCAGAATCAGTCTTATTTTAAGAATTACTTAGATTTTTACAAAGAAGGTACTAGAACATGTTATTTTAAAGATGACTTCTCTAAATCAGGCTATATACCTTTGAGATATAGTTATGTATGATTCAGTTTCAAAATCCATGCCTAATCCAGACAGTATTTTCCCTTATGTCTAATAAATATATCAGCTGAAAAGTGTCTGCAGGGATTTCACACTCTGCCAGGATCAAAKATAGTTCAAAACATTTCACATATTAAAGAAACTGAGTTAGAAGCAGAGTAGTCCAGCCAACAGATGATATTTCAATGGACAGCTTCTGTTACACTCCTCTACAAACAGCATACGTGCCTTAAAAATCCATTCTGCTGTTCCTTATATTCAGCGGCTGTTAAATCCATCCTCTTAGGAAATGGCTAACAGGTCATGAAGTTGCATTCCCCAGGTCAAGTGAGTGATACAAATGCCCAGAACATTCGTTGCTCCTGCAGAGAAGTTATCCCTTTCAATCCATAGGTCGTCTTAGAGGTAGGACGTGGCCCTGGGTGATGGACACAGCTAAGTGTCACTTGCATCATTCTGGTGCTTGAGGCCATGCTTTCTAACCATCTCACTTAGTGACTGAAAGTATGAAAAGGGCTGGGGAAAAAATGGATCCTGTGGCTCTTGCCAGCTCAAGGTCACTGTGGTAGACCASGGCAACCTGGGAGCATTCCTTCAAGGATTTGATGCATTTTGTCACGTCACCACCTATCTCGCCTCTAACCTTCAGCATATAGAGGTTTAGGAGGAGGGCAGGAGATCATCCAGCAATGCCAACTGAGTACATTGAGTTCCCCCTCCTGGCCTGAGTCCAGGTTGCGCTAGGCCTGGGATATTAGCTTGATCTAGGTGAACCTGGATCTAAACTCCTCTAGAAACTTGCTAGGGAATGAAAGTTCAACCACGGGTGACTCTATGTATCCTGAGAGGGTTTCTGTAGTGCCAGTCACAGTGTTGTCTCTGAGAGCAGAAATGTTTTTCTCCTGAAGAAGGGATTGGCTACTTCCATCAAGAGTAGCTGAAGTTGCCCATGAGCCAAAGAAGTGCATGGATTCAGATTCATAAATGCAATTAAATAATTTTGCATTTTACCAGATTTTTGGGGCTCCAGGAAAAGGCTTTGTCACCCCTACCAGTCAACAGCTTTGGCTACCCTTGAAGCCACATTAGAAACTCATGTGTTGCCCAATTATATGGGATCCCCTTTTCATGCTGCCTTCTTTCTCTGTTGATCAGGTGATCCATGATGTGGGTAAATACACAATAACTCTGCCCCTAGAGATAGACGTCCTTCATGGTCCACCTTGCCACAAGGACCACATGGAATAGGACAGCCAAGTTACCAGGTCTTTGGCCCTGGAGCAGCTCACTCGACGGAAGGAGGCAGCAGTAGGTACTTGAGTGCTTCAGGGTCTTAAGACTGTGATGCAGCTCATCATATAAGCTGAGAAGGAGTCCAATAGTGCAGTGTTCCCATCCACCCCTTCRTGGAGAATTTCAAGAGGCTGGGGAAGAGTGGAGAAAGGTATGGCATTGCTCCTGACTGAAGGAAAACTAAATGTTAACTTGGTAAAATTCTCAAGGAAATGGGATCACCTCTCTCCCCTTGGCTTTAGATTTAACATCTAAGTGTGCAAAATGTGTATTAAGTTCTCCTGTCTGGTGTGAATCATAAAAGCTCACCAAAAGTGCAGATGACTTAATAGTTGGGAGAGGTTACCCACATGTTTCTAACAGCAAGAATTCGTATTTAGTTGTAATTTCTGGCAAAGATTCGGGTCAGTTCTCACTTTTGTCACACTGGGTTCACAATCCCCTAGTATAAAGTCAAAGAAAGACTTACTTTTATACTAATTTAATGGATTAGAAATTTTATATATGGTCTGTATATTTCCATTTTTAATGCTTTGATTTATTGCATTACACAGGGTTTTTTTGCTTGAATGATCACTTTTCTGCCTCCACGAACTCTTTGGCCTTTTCTGTCATATGGCTGATGTAATCTCATGTTTGTACTGCATGTTGTGAATAAATATGCTTGGTTTTGTGTATCTTGTGTTTAGTTTACATGTATTTGTGAAAAGAAGCAGAGTATCCTACATTGAGCCATATTGCTGTGTTCCCCTTTGCAAAGCAAATTGGGTTTGCTTCTTCAGTGCCCATTTCTTCTATTATATTCTTACTAAAGGACTAAGGAAGCAGTACCATAAAATGGAATAACACTTTCATGAGTTCCTAAAAGTCTGACTGTGCTTTGTGAAGAAAATGGAGAGAACAATTTTTTTTTTTTATCTGACAGTACAAATTGCAAGTTGCTCTCATCTTAAGTAAGTGAAGTGTGATGGCAATATAAGCCCCCAGGTGGCATTCTAACCTTGTTTTTCTAAATCATTTGTTTTCATAAGGAATGGATCTGATTCTTTTGTTTAAAAAGAAATTTTCCTCACCCTGATAGTAGATTTGAACAAAGAAATTAAAGCTGTACTCTGATCCCTTTATTTTTTTTAAGTTTCCGGTTTGTATACTTTTTGGTAATTCAAATGCAGTAGCCTCAAACCCAGCTTGAAATCTGATAGACATTTAATGGAATCATGTAAATTATACTATATTCCAGATATCAAAGTCCGTACACTGACAATGCCCTGCAACAGCTATTCAATAAAAGATACCATTCAAATTTTAAAGATCACAATTACAGTAAAATTAGTTATATTTCAAAAACTTTATGAGAAAAATCTAATTACGTCTAATATTTTACAACACATAGGTATTAACTGATGCTGGGTCACAATGAAGTCCAGGCAGAATTTGATATTATGGCTACATGAAACCAAAGGGATTCTGGTGGGATTTCCATTCCCTTCCAGGAGTAAAAACAGGCAGCCCTTTGCAAAGAGCACGACTTGCACCTCCTAACTTAGGCATCCAGTTTACGTGCTGAGGGTGCTGATGGTTCCTTTTCAGCTACCTCAGTCTTTGGAGGAGGGATGGCTCCCACGGAGATTGACTCGGACCACCCCAGGTAGCTCCTCATCTGAGTTGCTCCCTGCTGAAGCATTTCTCTCCCCATCAGCTTCACAGTCCAAAGGCTGGGGTCTAGTGTCACTCTTGTAGTGTTTTTTCCCTTTCAGCCATCTCATGCCCAGTTGTTACTTTGCTGGTGAACGCCTCTGTGCTTTCTTCCACACTGTATTGAACGTGTGAGAGGAGTGCTCACAAAAAAACCTCGCTGCCCCCCCTCGAATCCCTTCTTCCAACTTTCCTTTGCAACAAAACCCACAACTTCCTTAGAAACTACTGGGCTGATGTGCTGCAAGTTGTCCTTATGACACTGACCAAAACTTTCACCTAATCACATGCACCATGGGCTGTCCCATCTGCGTTGCCTTGCAATCTCTTTGCTTGTATTTGGATTACAACATCTTTGAAAGGTGGACCATTTTAGTTTGTATTTGTGCAGCACTCAGACAAATGGGATCTTTGTCCCTCTTTAGGATTCCAGTGGGATACAGCAGCACGAATACACAGTAATCATATTTAATAAAGCAAACAGAGCTAATTTAAATTACTTCTTAAAATATACTGGTATGTAATAGGTCATAAATAAAAACCATACCTACACAGTGCCCTGGATACATTTCAGAGTGTACTTTAGGAGGAGACAGTAAGTCAGAGTATCATCAACCACACTTCCTAAAACAGCAAAACCCAAATTGCTGTGGCAGTGTAAGACTGTGGGTAGCTAGGAGACACAGAGGGAAAGTTTAAAGTTCAAATTTTCATCTATCCTGTTGTGTTTCAGCCTTAAAACTCTCAACAGCACATCTGAAAAATCATTTCACTATATTTTTAGGGACTAAGCTGTAGTTCATACTAGTCACTTGCAGGTGCTATCACTGGGCTTTGGACTGGACAAATGAAAAACTCCTTTGAATTTAAACAGATTTTGAAACAAAGCAGTGCATATTTATGCACAAAGACTTATGAATAACCTTTTTAGACTGTCTTGTACTGTGCACGTGACATATTTCTGTTTAGTTATCTTCCTATTTGTCGATAACATTTTTTCATCCTGTGTTTTCTAGTGGCATTTAGGTATGGGTATGGTTAAGTGTTAAGCATGGACTTAGAATTTTAATAGCCTGTCCCCTTCACAGTAAGTGCAAAAATGATCACAGGGTATTTCTTTCTTCCCTAATTCATAAATGGTTGAGAGATCCCTTTGCTCTTACAGAAAATTCCTCTTGAGAGGAAAAATATAGCCTGACAACTGATCATAGTAAGTTTCGTGCATGTAGCAAAGAGGTCCAAAATGGAAAAAGCCTCACTGCCTTAGCTGTGGTGAATACTCTGGTGGCTATAGCAGAAGCCTTCAATACCTGCAGCACATTAAGTCATCACAATGAGAGAACAGGTCACTTCTTGGTGTCCTCTGGGGCCTCGCCAAAGAAGTTGTTGAATGTCCTCTACTGTTAATTGTTTAATTCTCTTTGGGTGGCACTCAGTTCCTGGCCATAGGAATACATTGGCAGTGTGACGCCACTGTGCAACTAATCTATGCAACTGCAATGGTGGGATACTTCTAGTATAGATATGGATTTATAAAGACCAGTGCACAGGATGCTAGCAAGACCTCACTGACTCTGTTATGTACAACTCTGGCCCCCCAGTCAGAAAAGATTAATTCACACCCATATGTGAGCAGAGAGCAGTCACTGTAACCCCCAAGGCTGATCACACCAGGTGACACCAGAAATTCAGCTCAACCAAACACAAGTGGAAATGGGAGAACAGCTCTCCCTAGAGTATCACAGAGACACTTGCTAGAGGGTGACTGGGAAATGAGAAGGATTTTTGATCAAAAGCGAGGTTTTGGTGGGAAAAGCCCTAAGTGGCTGCGCAATGACACATGGGCAGCCTCAGAAAGGGCCTGTAGGGACAGAGGTGGTGGTTGCTCTGAGAAATCCCTTCCTATGCTCCTGTCCTGGTGCACCAGGCTGGCACAAGGCCACTAGGTACCCACTTCAGCTATACAATTAGATGGGATTAAAAGATGCATATACCTTGCTCTGCTCTCTGAACTGAGGGAGGGTGGGATCAGGAAATTTCACGGTTTATTTGCCAAGGTCCAATCTGGCAAAGTATTTCCATCATATTTCCAATGTGTACRGCTTGAATTGACTCACCAAAATATTAAACGGCAAGTTTGTGTTTAAGTATGTTGCCCAAACACTATGCGGGCCACATGCTGATAACTGGTTTTCATGTGTCATGTCCTTTCTATTATTCAAGAGGAATCTTCCCACTCAGAAAAACAGATTAAAGCCAAATCCTTGAAAATATTTCATTCTTTCATTCATTCATTCCAGTCAAGTTACTGGGAAGCAGCCAACTAAATATCTGAAGGAGTAAAGACTCAGTCATAAAAGGTGATATCTGAGTCTGACTGTAAAGTCCAGCACTCCAGTTAAGAAATACACTGGAGTGTAGGTTACATGAGCACCATACACTGAGGTTTTTTCTTTCACATTTCAGTCTGCACAGTTCGAAATGAAATGTCATTCAACTTTACATAATAAGTTCAAACAAAAATTATAATTGATGAGCCATAATGATTTAGAAGATTAGCTAGGGAACAGTTCTTTTCTACATGTACCATGGTTAAAAAATATTGCTGTATTAATTCATACTATGTCATTAAATAAAATGGTTTTCTAATTCTGACTCCCTTCTCTGAATGAAACTACTGAAATGCCACAAAAGGACAGCAGTATTAGGCCATATCCTTTGCTCCCTTTTCATATAAATTCCCCCTTGAAGTAATGAGTAAGGTTAAGTTAGGAGAGGGCCCCATTTTCTTTGGCCTTGCTCTCATAAATCCTTGCACGATGTACAGCTGGAAGCTTAAGAGTGTTGCTCTCAAGGCTAAYTTTGTGGCAGAAGAGTCTGGATGGTGTAGCATAGTGTGTTTGAGTGCCAGCTAACCAGCTGTGTCATTTGTCCTGTTGCTGTGCTGGCTCTCCTGGCCTCCTCCAGTATGAAATTTGCCTTGGTTGTTTTTCAGAGCAAGTACAGGCTGTAATCTGGGCTGTAAGGAAAGTTAGGTGAGAGCTGCAATCTTCCACTTAGTGCACAAATGATTCCCAAGAGCTTGTTCACTTACACTGTTCTCTTCATGACAACAATGGCAAAAAAAGGGCACAAAAACAGTTAAGACGGGTGACTGATGGGACCAGAAGCCTTGGTCAAAAGAACAAAGCCAGTATAAAAGCAACATGAATTTCAGGAGAATCAGTTCCCCTGTCTAACCAGGGATCCTCAGAATCATACTCCTCCTCTCTTGCTTTCCCCTTAGAATAGGACAGGCTGTGTTGATACCAACACTGGGCCAGGTTATCTCTTTTTTCGATACTGCTTTCTTGAGGAGTGCACTAGTCTCCATGGTGTCCCGGCTCGAATGACATTTTAATAGGCTTTCAGTCCTTTCTAAACCTTTCCTCTTCTTTCCTCCCAGGCATTCTTCCTGCAAAAGTCCAGCTCTTCAGAAATACATTTTAAGCCAGAAGGAGCTACTATGTTTGGTAACTCTCATCCTCCATGCAACACAGACCAGAAAACTTCACACAACCATTCCTATAGCAAGCTTCCATGCACACTGCAGCAGGTCTTCATAAAGGCAGCTGCTCTCCACGTAGGGATCCCATGTGACAGAATCTGGCACATATGTCATCAAGCTACTCCAGGGCTTGATTCACCTCACTGTTTAAAAATGTTTAAAAGCATCTTGAAATTTGTCTGACTATAACAACCAGCCACCGGTATCATGGTGTGTCTTCTTCTGCTAGATTTCAATAGCTAATTCATTCATTCCTAGTCAAGTTAGCAAAGTGAGCAACTAAATATTTTCCTGTACTTCTATGTACTTTCCTGTACTTCCAATTTTTTTTTTGTTCTTTCCCACTATATTCTTGCTCTCCACCTCAGCAGCTGGGCTCTCCTTTCTCACCTCTTTAGTCTGCTAATGCTGTGAGCTTGCACACCAGTTTATACCTCCTCTTTTGTCCACAGAATTGTGAGAGCACAAGCCCTGTGGCATAGTCTCACTTTGTCTCGCTATTCATCTTCAATTAAATAAGGACTCAGAAGATGGTGTCTACCAGACACCATGTGAAATTTCGTGAGAGCATTGTACTTGAGGGAATCCACATAAGTAAAAACTGACTTCTGTTTCTGAGATGACCAAAATGTAGGCTCTGAGGACTGCTGAGCCCAGTTGATAAAGATTAAAGCTCATATCTCAGCTGAACACAAGTTTCTAAAAACCAATAATCAGCTTCTTTGGTAGAGCCTTACATATCGTGAATTCACCAGGAGGTAATATGGCTCCTGTTTCAGCTGTGGGAACTCAGCCACAGTAAAGCGTAACCCAGTTCAGATGATAATACACTAAAACCATCAAGAAACATTTGTGGATGCTTCTGTTCTCAGTCAGATAGTTTTAGCACTTTGTCATGCAGGATGCAGCCAAAGAAACAAAAAAGCATAGTCATCGCTGTTCACAGACATGAGCTGCTTCTTTACAGAGAGCCACCATATAGGCAGCCTCAGCCTGACTGAATGAATTAGGGCACAAATGTTCCTACCCTGGGGCTAGCCACAGCTCCTGTCATTTGTTGTCAGGGAATGGGAAAATATCAGGCCCATAGCTCCTCTCCTGCCTCTGAGGCCCTTCAAAACTGATGGAGAAGGGGTGGTGCTCTTGGCAGATCCAAAAGAGGTGGTGCTGTGGCCATGTTCAGCACCCGGGTAGGCTCAAGGGGAACCTCCTGAGCATGAGCTAGGGAAAGGGTGGAGGTGAGAGAGAAGTGGCAAGGACTCACTCATTTAAGAGCTTAAAAAGGGAAATCTTTAGTCAATCTCTTGCTCTTCTCTGCTAGAGACTTGTTCAGCAGTTAGACATGTTTCCCATCAAGAACTACCAAGTCTCTAAATACTAGTGGACCTTTCCAGAACAAAGCTTAGTAGCTTCCATCTTAAATGAACACATTTTGGGGTGCCTTGATTTGGGGTGCCAGGCTTTAGGTCCAATTTCAGAAGTTCTGAGCACTGTCCACCAAAGAAGGGTTGTCCACAGCTGTCAGTGCTCAGTGCCTCTGGAAAACACGTCTCCAGGGAGCTCTAAACAGATATCAAAAAATCAGGAACAGCTTTTGAAATGTGCAGGCTTCCAAAGCAGCTGAAGCAGCTCTGCCACTATCCAGCCAACTTGCTGCATTGCCAGTCAGGCCTTCTCCAGCAGCAGCTTTTAAAATCGCATTTGATTGCTGAACAATTTTATTCATTGCAATTTCTGCAAGTGCTACTTTGTAAATATGGGCTTGGAACCACCATCTCTTTTTTTGTTGTCTCAGCAATTGTGTCCACGTGGTATCTTAGCTGGATCAGTTCTGGATCCAAGTGAGAATTCAAAAGAAGCAAAGGAAAAGGATGAGGGAAATTCTTCTTTTGCCTTCATACAGCAGCCAAAGAATGGCCAGGCTCCCCTGCCTGCACTTCCTGGATATCCATCTGGATTTCCATGGATATCCACCTGGATATGCATCTGGATATCCATCTTGGCATTATCTGCAGTTGATGGCGCAGCTTTTTTTTATTTCAGTGGGGCCAGAACTTCACGCAAATTCTTGAAAGAGTCAAGGAAAATTGTGAATGCATCCCTGGGGACAGAGCTTTACCTTCTTGTGCAAGGTATAAGAATCCCCAGTGGATTTGCACAACCCCCGAACCAACCCAGCTGGGTGAGAAAAAGGACAGGATAACCTTTCCTGAGTAGCAGTGTGGTTTGGAGGTCAACGGTCAGTGTGGGTTGGAGAGAAGACTGGCTCCTACATGTGGTCCTTGGCAGCACCAAGACACCCAGCTCAGCCTTCAGACCTCACCAATGCATTGCTGCAGTTGATACCAACGCTGCCACCACTTGCACTCTGTTCCCCATGACAGCCTTTGAGTGAGATGTAGATGCACAGTTTACTGGATGACCTTTTTGCTTTCTCAGCTCTGGGTTAGAGACAACCTTTGTGATGAAAACAGCTGTGAAGCAAAATGGAGTTACTGGATTTGTGATTTAAGACCTTTCTTGTGTCACCCTTTTTGATACTGACTCAGGCTGCTGCTTCTCTCTCCCTGTAGCTGCAGGCAATGGGGAGTGTTTTCTCTAGCCTCAGGCAGTCAAGAGGTACGAGCAGTTAAGCAAATACAAAATGACGAATACATAAAGCTTGCAGCTTCGTGCAGACAGACATCCCCACCTTTGCCAGACAGCTCAGCTCCTCTTGTCATCTCCCAAGTTAGACAAAGAGCCTGTCAAAGCCAAACAGATTGGTACATTCAACAAAAGCCCCCCTGACCCACTCTCTTCTCCCAGGAGGCTTCAGCTCCTCTCAGCTTTTACATCATTAGCACTCTCAGGGCAGGCAGGGGGTCATTTCTAATTTGTGAATGCCCTTGGACCACAAGCTGGGATTTTTAATTTGTTTACCTTGCATATTAAACAGTACTTTCAAAGGTACTGTCAATAAATCCTCTATGAATAGGGATCTTCATTCCAGACCTAGTTGTTACTTTAATTTTTTCAATTTGATTGGATGAGATTACAAAAAATTCCTGGAGGGCAATCTCAGTCACCAAATACAGTGCCATCACCGAAATCCCCAGAGGGCTGAGGGCAAACCGCAGGCTTTGTGACATGAAGGAAGAGCACTGCTTTGCGAAGAAGCAGTCAAACCAAGCTGCTACTTTGGACCCAGAAGTGGGCACTCAACTTACAGGGTTGTGGCAGTGAAAAGTGCCTCCTGGGAGAAGCTCAGGAATGGCTTCTGCCCATCAAGAGGGACAGGGGGCTGTGTCACCTGCCCAGGGTACCCTCGGGAGTGCCTAGACCTGTGCTATCAATCCCCTAAGTGCCACACACAAGGAACCAACAGGGAAATCACAACTAGTTCATCAGTTTAACCTTCCCTCAGAGCTTCATGCCATGTGGGCAAGTATAGCCCTCATCCCTATAATCCAGATGTTTCTCTAACAGGTTTGCATCCTCTTGTTTGTACACATGTCCCTCTTGTTTCTTCTCCAGGAGAAAGTAGGTGTTTTTATTTACTTCTCAGCTTTTCATTTCCCAAAATACTTTTATTAAGCTTACAGGGCAAAAAGGGGAATGTTTCCATATGTTTGAACATAAATGCATGACAGTAGATCAGTAGCGCTCACTCTCTCTCCCCCTCTCTGCCTGATACGTAGCGTTACAGGGCTATTGAGCTGTAGCAGTGGTGTCGCAAATAGAGCCAAGTGGAACTCAACAGTTTGGGTTCACATGGTTTGTGCTAACCTTGCTCCCACTTCTAGCTCGTGAGAGGTTTGCTCACATATATAAACAAGACCAGGTCTGAGTTTCCGGACATCTAAAAAGTTAGCAAAACTTAGCTACTAAGTCATCTGTGCTCAATTTCTTATGGAAACCGTGGCAAAGGCATCAAATGTTTAATAATATGTCATTAAATGTTCATTTGAAAGAGGTCCAGTCAAAACTGTACCAGATTTGCTCCTTCTTAGTCCCAAATTCATTCAAAATGGTGCCTACATTTCCAAAAGGTGTGGAAATTACAGCAAATATGTGAGGATCCAAGAGATCCCCATCAAGCACAGGTGAGTTTACAATAAATTGGTCTGCTGGTCCTTCTACTCTGGGACATCTCAATAAATTACACTGGCTGCTTCATAGGAAGCTGCAAAAAGAAAAAAAAAGAAAAGCAAACCAGGAACTGCCTCACATGCAGTTATGACTTGACCATCTCCCAGGGTAAGGGGTAAGTTGCCTTTCAAACAACTGTGTTTAGAGGTTGACTTACATCCTGAAACATCAAGGATTTTCTATAACACATCATGGGGAAAGAAAAAAAACGTGTTATCAAACTAAACACAAACTGAGCAAATGCTGCCAGCTGGGGGAAAACTACAAAACTACCAAAAGATAGTTTCCATTTTCAGGGAAGGATGGGATTTGCAGTGGTTGCTCTCAGACAGGCAGCCCTAGCCATGGAGATAAGCACCTTCTGGGCTTTCCCCCTGCCTTATTGTGAACAACTGCTGCAGTGGTCACAGGTCTCTCTCCTACCTGCCCTTGCCTGCGGTACCCAGGGCTCCCAGGTAGGGCTGCTCCACCATGGAGAAGTGATGATTTCATCAAGCAGTCTGTCCAGTGAGGGTAGCAGGAGTGTGAACAAGAAAACAAGGCAAAAAGAGGCAAGAGAGGCAACCTGCCGGGCTAACCTTGGCCCAAGAGCACAGAGGACCACCTCTGTTTGCAGGACATCTCAGCACGTTCATCGTCCCAGCTGGATCTTCTCTCCAATGCTCCTCACCAGTGTTTCCTTTCCTGCGTTCAGGGCCATGAGGCTGGGCGCAGGAGTCACGTCCTGCCTGTAAACTTTGTGCACTTCCATGACCTGCAACACTGCTGCGCCATGGAAAGTCAACAAGTGCAAACAACCCTCTACTGTATGTCTAACAGCAGCACAAGCAATGCTGTAGGGCCTCTGTGAGCTGGGGTGCGGAGCCACATTGGTGATAGGAGCAGCATCACAAGGGCCCTGCGTAGGACCCTTCTGTGAAGTGACGCACTGGTGTGGAGATACTGTGGCCACACCATCAAGGACAGCCAGCTTGATAGACCAGGCCCCCCAAAAAGGAGGAGGAGAGGCCAGAAGAGCCCCTTAGACAATGAATTATCTAAATCAGGCACTAAGATGTAGCACTGATTAAAAAGCTTGTTCAAATTGCTTTCACTGTGATTCATAAACTCTTCATGCAAATTCATATGTTAGGATGAGCACAAAAATTAGAAAGCTGGAATAAGATTGCTTTAATTTAAATAAGAGACATGGTTGTGAATATTAGGCTTTTACACTGTTAGCAGTAACCCATCAGATGTTAACAAAATCTGATATGCAACAGTTTTACATATCCCCTTGTGGGAGAAAGATCAACTTGCAAACCGCTTTATAAATCAGCCACACTGGTAGAGTTAGGCTACTGTATCTAAATGGCTTTTAGATATGCTTCCTGTTTTAAGCTACCATATTTACAAATGAAAGCTTTTTCAAACCACGTCTTTTAATATAATTTGCATATTTAGTAATACATTGATTAACATTAAACACGGATTATTGCAATTTATTTCAGAAACAGATGGGATGCATTAAGTGAAAAGCCAGAGCATTTAAACAGAGCACACTCCCAGGCTGACTCCTGATGAATGATGAATACAAAAACTTTATTAACTGACAAGAAAAAGGAAAGAGGAAAGGACACTTCACACTGGCTTCTTTTCAAGCGCCTCCCTCGCTTGAGAGTCTACGAAACTGCCATTAAGGAGAATTTAAATCAGATAATACCATTCAGAGATGCGCATGGGTTTAGCGAAAGCTCTGGCACAGCGAAGACAAAATCCTGACCCTGGGTCTCAGCCGAAAGGAGGAAAAACCTGCCCCAGGAGCCGGAGTCTCGTCCCCCGCTTCGGGCTCGTCCCCCGGTGCCACCAGGTGGCAGCCGCCCACAGCGCACCTTTTCCCGGCACCGTTTCGGGTTTTCCCGCGATCCTTGGGAACTTCTCGGGCAGGGGAAAACTCCGYCGGGTTTCCCTCTACTCGCAATGGCTTCACAGCACCTGGTTTTCAAATACGCTGCCTTTAGTTGGCAGCGGGCAGTTGGAACACCCTACTATRGGTTGCGGAGCTCTTGTGTGTGTTTGTGTGGCCAAGTATATAGATGACATATATAATTTTGACACAAAAATAAGATGTACATAACCTGTATAAAATGATCTATTAATCAGCCACATGTACACGGATGTGCATAGTTTTTTAATAGCAAAATGAGCATTTAAAGCAGCAACGTGATGTAAACATGCTATTCATGTTTACAAATATTCTCCTCTAAGAGAAACCTTTCTTTCCCAAAAACATGTTGGCAGGTCTTTTATCTTTATTTAGGAAAGTACATTGAAATAGTTTCAGGCAAGGAATAGGCAGTCTCATGAAAGGTAGGTTCATTGGTGGCTTTTAAACATGACGGTTCAATATCTGGCTGAGGCTGATTCCCACAGCCATGGAAGTACGGTACTGGAGGGATTACTTCTGTATGTGCCTTGCTTCTTACACTCTTTTCTTAAGAAAATGTATCCACTGCTGGGCACCAATGAACCTGTAGCCTGACCCAGTGCATTGGTTTGTATCTTATTTAAATTAGCTTTCTGTGTAATTAATGATGCAGCCAATTAGTCTGTCAAAGGCTGAAATACCATAGCTAAAATAAGCTTGGACACTTCAATAGATCTGTTCATGTAGATTACATAAATGTTATTCCTATACTACCCATTCAGAGCCTTTCTTTTTGTTTTACACATTTTACATTTCTAACAGGAATGGTCCTTCCCAAAGCGGGAGGTGGAGATCTCCAAGGGGAAGCAGTTCTACCTTCCCTCTTCTGGTCATTTTATTTCCAAGGGGGCCTCATTCTCCTTTCACGCAGTTTCATATGAGCTTTTCAATTTAGGATAGTGAATGAAGGGAAACCATCCTGCCCTCCCACATGCCCTGTATGCCACACACACAGACATGCAGGCAGCTATTTGTATTTTTTCCTTTTTAGCTGTAGAACATAAGTTACTGTAGAGCTGGGGAAATAAAGACTGTCCATCAGAGCACATAGTGCATCCTGAGGGAATGCGAACGGCTCCCCTTGAGCAAAGCCTGAGGGATGGGACCTGGGAAAGGGAAGGCATTTTTCCCTGGAGTTAGCTTAGGGAGTTTGCTCCAAAATATGTCCAAAGAGAAGAGGCTAAATCAGTGGAATGATGCTGGGGTTTAGCTCCCAAACCCCCAAATTTCCCCAAGCTCTCTGTGAATCCAGGGGGAACTTGCAGAAGGCCAGGGCACCCCAAACAGAAAGCTGTGGGCTCAGGTCCACTGTGGGTCAACCTACCACCCCAGTGGTCAAGCCCTCATGGAAGGAGAGGAGATTCCAAGCTCCAGCCCCCAGGGCTGAGCAGGGAGATCAGCCACTGGTGGCCACAGTGGAAGAAGTATTTCTTTTTTCACCTCCATTGCTGTTTGTCCTTCCGTGTCCTCTTGACCTGGAGGACTCCTGTAGAGGGAAACAGTTTTTGGTTCCACTTTCTGCGGAGGAAAGATGGAGAGCTATGTATAACACAGGCACCTCCTGCGCAGACCCCAGTGAGATCAGCCCGTACATGTCCGTACCAGTGTGGGGGTTCATACGCAGCACTGCTGGACACTTGGTACCCCTCCTGCAGCCTGGCTGAGAGAAGGCACATGGCTTGGTCTGTTCAGATCCTGCTGTTCAATCTTTCTTCATCTCCTTTCAACTCAGGCAGGAGACTACCTTGACTGCCTTACTTAAACCCCTTAGTCTCCCATCCCTCTATTTTCCCCTCATTTAGCTTTGTTCTGCTATTACAGTATGCAACTCTGGACATTGCTTTGTGTTATGATTTTAGGAAAGATACTGTGCACAACTGTATCTTCACTCAAATCTCTCTCAGATTAATCGACTGCTTAAGGATAGTTGGATAAGTTTCTTAGCATTCAATAGAGAAAATTATTCTGAACAGGGAGCATTTATTTAGGGAAAAAACTGAATATAGAGAATTAATTCATGAGCTTTTTAAAACATACAAGCTCTCCCAGCACTGGGAGAGAAATTCTTTGTTAACATTTTGGGTTGCTGTGGCATAGAGCCAACATTTCAGTTACACTACAAAAAGCACCCAAAAATTACCAACACCTCCTTCCTCCATCTTCAAAGTTTTATTAAATACTCAAAAGTATTTAAAAGGTCAGTTACCCTTTTCACTACTATCAGGGGATTACTCTAACATGATGTGTTTGTCTCCTATTGTGAGTAGCGAAAATCCCCTTGTATCCAGCGTGTTTTGTTTGGATTGAGATGGCATGCAGCTGATGGCTGTGACCTTCATGGTGGCTTAGATCCCTGGCTGGCACTGATTTTTGATTTAGTGCCGATCTGCTGCGCTTGTCACAGGCTGCAAGGTGCTTTCCATGCACTAATGGAACAGCTCAAGGGCAGAGGGGCCCTGTAAATGTCTATCTTTCACCAACACTGTGCTAAATAGAGAGCAGAGTTTTCTACATGTGAATGACAGACCCTGAGATTATATACTGGAGTGAACTGGGAGTTCTTCTGCCTGGGCTGATGCCTGGCGGTAAATAAATGTCGCTGTAAAATGGGAAGTTTTTATTTTTCTGAGTGGTAATGAATATAAGTGTACAGTGTTAAACAAAATGCTTAATATTGCCTATATATCCATATCTGGTGGCAGGAACTAGCCATATACAGACCACGTGCCCAGTAAGCAGTTGTGTATTTCCTTTGAATCCTAGAGGATTTGCACCAGAGCTCAGTTCGACTCTATCTGCATTAATAGGTCATTAAAAAATCCTGTTCTTTAATGACATATTCAGCTGAAAATGAATTCACCCTGAGCTCTCCCTAGCAGGAAACCAGCACACTGGATTGAAAATGGCAAAGGATTCCAGGTTAACTCTGCTTATTCACCAATGTTAGGAACGGATGAAGGTCCAAGCCTACGGTGTCTACATAGGGAAAATCTCCTATTAGGCTTGGTGGAAGTTTCTTATGCATACRAGTGCAGGGAGAGGCCATTAGGTTTGCTTCGACAGTATAGGGAGTAACGCAATGCAGTTTAGTGTCATATTAATCTTATCAGTCATTTTTAACAAAACAGGTCTTTACAGGTAAAACATATTCCTTGCACTCAGACCATCATATTGAGCTGATTTGTAATTTCCATATATTAGATGCAAGCTGGAATATTCAGATTACATAAACAAATGGTATAATAAATGCGTGCCCTCTTAAGTATAAGGGACCAGATCATACCATCAGCTTCTGCACAGAACTCCCAAGTGAAATCAAAATGAAGAAGAGCTCTGCATGGACTTGGAGAGGAATGAGGAATTCTGTTTACGCGCCAGAACCATCTCTCAGCCGACCGTCTCTCTCCTTGTTATTGGAAAATCATCTATTTATTAACTACTTAACTGCTTTTTTAAGTTGTTGGTTTAATGATTAAGGTTGCCACCACTGATTTCTAAGATGGGAGAGGAAAGGAAAGAGACTGCTGCCTCCTCATTCTGCCTCTTGACGCCTAAGTGCGTTCTCAAGGCTACTTGAAACTGCGTTTCGCTGCCCGTTGCCCCACAGAGAAGCAAGGGGTAATTGAAACCCAGGAGAACTCTAGCCATGGAGCAATGCTTGGGACCAGCTTTGCTGACTTTAGTGCATGTACTGGGCAAAGCTACATTAAGCCAGTTTTCCAACCAAAGGGACACAAACAAACTGTGGTAAAAGGAAATGATTGAAACGCTTTTCCTACTTGAAAACTTGAAACCCAGTTTTCCTACTTACGGGAAAAAAAAAAAAAAAAAGAAACTGAATTAGGATATTCTCAGTGTGTGAATTATGAAATCAACCAAGGAATTTTTATGGGGAAGGTAAAGGGAGTAACATCCACTATGGAATTTTGTAGTACAGGAATTTAGAGTAATTTCCCCAAGCCCTTTTATTTCCAGCAATAATGAGTTCTTTATGAGTTTTGTCTATAGRAACCATTTCTTCCTTTGGGCAAGGATTGTAGTCCTCTCATTTAGCCCAGGAAAGTATTTTCACTGATTTTGACAGACAGAGGCCAAGCAGCATCAGGCTATAGGCTACAGAGCCTCAGTTTCCTCATCTGTGACAGAGGAGAAGTGCTTTTCCTAAGGGTGTTGTTGGGCAAATTAATTACCATTACCAGACTGCAACAAGAGTCTTACATGGACAAGAGAGAGAGAGAGAGAGATCAATCCCACCTGGGGCTGAGCTCTCTGCTCTGCTTCAGCCTGAGCCTCGGCTCAGAGGAAGATGATTTGGAGGGACAAGGGTGGAATGGTAGGGCTTCGGGCTGTGGAGGACCAGGGTTTCCCTCCAGCACCTGCTGCTGCCTGGGGTTTGTTTGAGCATTGTGGTTGTTTGGAAGACCTTGAAGAGGGACACCTGGAACTGTTCAAATCATACACCACCCAGAGCTGCCAGGGTGGCACCTTGCCTATATCCAGATTGCAGCTGGGCACTCAGATCCCTCCACTGCCCATAAGGGAGCCAGTGTCTGGCAGCCCCACACCATAGAAAGTCTGAATTCTTCCTCTCCACTTGAACTTAGACACCACAAGAATTTCAACACCTCACAGTTTTGGCTGCCATGATGCAAGGTGTTAGTGTTAGTGTTTTTAGGGTGCAGTTCACGTAAGCAAAGGCTGCTGTGCTCGGCCAAAACCCTGACCCACTTCCAGTGTGCTTCAGGCTGAAGATATGAGGGCCACCTCCGCTGCCCTGATATCTTGTCCTGGGGCTGTGCCCATGGGCCCAGGACCCCCAGATATCCGAACCTCTGGCCGTGCCTGTTTGAAAGCTGCTGGGAGAAGGCTGGTTCTGGTGGTGGAATTGGGATCCTGGAAATAACTGCTATGAGAAAGGCTTGGACATCAGTAGTCAAGACTTGATGTGGAATATCATAGCAGCTGTTGGGAGACTGCGGGCAGGCACGCTTATTGATGGTCATACTTAAAAGACAATATACTTTTATCTCTGGTGTGAACATGATGCTCTTGCACAAATTAGCATCCCTGGATACTCTTATATATTCCATAGCATGGGACTAAGTTAGGGTGGAACCATAAAATGACCCAGTTCACCTCTTAATTTCTTCTTATAATGTAAGAAGAACTCAGATCTAGAGAGTAAATTTTATTTGCCCCAGCCACAATAAAACTATCATTGGAAATTCAAGACTTATATAGACACAACGTAACAGCGTGGATTTACCTAACGCATAGATGAAATTTTTTGAGAATACTTCATCTTTATGTTAAGTTTTCCCCTGTAAAGCTGCCCAGGTCAGTGAAACCTTGGTTCATCTGCTGCATAAGTGCCGGTTGCTTAAGTGAGAGCTGCTGTGGGACAAGTCTCTCGAAACATTCCTACCTCCCAAATTTGTGAATCAGTGGAGAACCTCACAGGTGTGTGTCAGATCCTTCTCCAGCCCTCCTTATCCCCTATTGCCATTTAGGTTTTCTAACACAGCATATTTCCACGTGTTTCTCTGAACACACTTGCCCTCTGGGGTGAGAAAACAGAGCACTAGCTAAAAACTTTCTTTGCAAAATTTACTGGAAGTGTTCATTATGCTCTTTCTTGTTCAACTGAAGAGTGATACGTACAGTACTTACTGCACGTGAACCGTAAATCCCTATGGCTAATCTGCTCTGCAGAGGTGTCGATAGATGGGTAATGCCATCATCGCATCCTGTGAAAGACCTTTTGTTTTTGTAATCTTTTTGCAGTTGGCTTTTTTAAGTTTTTAACCAAGGCTCACGTATGTAAGACCGAATTCTGTGGGAGTCTCAGGGCCTGGGGTCTGAGCTGGCTTTTTGCGTGCGTGAGGCTGAACACTCAGTTGCTGAAATGGCTGGAGAGTCCCAAAGTGAAGGATATTAAAACCTAATTTTCAGTCTTAATTTTAGAAAAAGCTGCTTCAGTGTTATGTGGTACAGAGATATCTCATTAGCTCTTACCAGATCCCTGCCTTTGGAGGGCTCTTTCACTGTGCTAATGGCACTTTGACATTTTGTGGATTACTCTTTCAGGTTCCATAATCAATTTAACATTAACATTCATGTAAACTATTAATGAAATAATATTAAAAAAGAAAAATGTTCCTACAATACTGCAACATTTTAATGCCTCATTAAAATCATTAGTAATGCTAATATTAAAGAACTTACTTCATCTTTCAGAGAACCCCAAAATAAATCATAATCAAATGTTTGCTAACGTACAGCCAGAGAAATAATTTATACATTGCTGGCATATAGGCATCACGTACACTAAAGATGACACTGTAAGGTCATATTATTAAGCACTCGCAACTAGTTCTGGCTTTGGAAAATCATTGTACACAGTATTATTTTATAATTATCATTAAACATACTGAATATTGTTTGTGGTTTTTATTTATGAGAAAAATATATAGTGTGCCTCTCAGACAGCCAGTGCTTTCATGGAATTCAAGTTGCAAACAATGACATGCTTCACTGACCTCAATGACTTACAAAAGCCATTTATATTCAGCACTCTCATTTATGCTATCTTTAAAAATGAGTAAGAGACATATATTAATAGCAAGAAACTAGGAGAATGATTGCATCACTACCCGTCTCCAGACTCACTGCAACACTTCATTCTCCATCAGTTGAACCGGCATGGGAATGTAAATGTTGTATATAACAGTTATACAAAATTTTACTACACGTGTAAGGGGAGGTCTGTGGTCCCCACTTTGTTGGCCAACTTTTGCACCCCATCCTGAAGAGCTGTAGCCACAAGAGTAGCCTTCACTCAGTGACTTGTAAGGGTGAATCCTGGGACTGGACTCCCAATTTGGGGCATGCCAGGGTTTTAGCCATGTAACAGGGACTTCCTTAATGGTGGGCTGGGAGGAAAGCTGGCGCAGGACGGGTTCAGCATCGTTTCACACCAGCACCCTCTGAGCACATGATCTAGAGACGCGACAAGACAGGTGCTAAAGCTGAGCTGGAAAGCTTTGCCAAATGGGTGTATCGTCTGGGGTTTAAACCGGTGCAGACACTCACTTGCACTGACATGCCACCCACTCCCAGACTAGCAGTCCTGCGATATAAAGTGGCAAACAGTTGGGTAACTGCCCATCCAAATCTGCAGCAAGGAACCAGAGAGGGAGACCCTGCAGCCCTTCCCCAAAAGCCCCATCCTGCAAACCAGCTCCGTAGCCCAGGTGCCAGGATCCACCCTTCTGGACTTTCTCAGGGTGAGCCCTGTCAAGGACACAAGCTGTCTCTCGCCCTGGGGGTGATTCCCCCAGCACAGGCTGGGTTGGGCAGGGCTGCTGCAGGGGCAGCCACGGCTTTCCCTGCTGCAAGTTCAGCATAGCCGAGGTCACCACGTTAGGCTGGGGACAAGCCGAGTCCTGCCGCACTCCAAGGAAAAGGGAGCTTGGCAGGGATGCTCCCTCTGTTAAGCCACAGCGTTCAGTCAATCCCTTGATCTGGAGCAAAACACACTTGATTTTAAAAATCGCATTCTCACTGTTGGGGTTTGCTGGTTGCTGTGCTAGTCATTTGGGACTGGATCCACTGGACTAAGCCGGAGCTTTTTTCTTAACTTCCAAAAATGAGATATCCGACCTTTCCCAGACCGTCCCCCAACCCACTCACTGAACACCACCCTCCTTTACAGCAAAGGCAGCTTGCACGTCCTCCCATTATTTTGAGCATTACCTGACCCAAGCCCTCGTTGCCAAACAGGTTTTGTTTTGCAAAGCCCCCTCAAGGAAGCTCAGCAAATAAATCCAGCAGTGTAGCCTTGTGAATTCAAAATCAGAGGGCTGATTCTGGCATGGTTTGCATTTTCTGTTTTAATTTGTCATTTGGTTTAGATGAAAGGTTAATTGCGTTTTCTCTTAATATATTTAATACATTGTGGTAACAAGCAAGCTCTAGAAATGATAAAGTCATTTGTTAAAAAACTCAGCTACATCATCTTTAGCCATTCATGTTCCCTTCAGAGAGAAAATTAATTGTTCCAATCTAGTAAGCTACAAAAGAAATACAGCCGACAAAGGGTGAAATATGAACATCAATGGTAAGTTTCGAATTTACCCTATTTATTTTGAATGTAAGATCTCATGACCCACTAAAATTCAGTTCACAGTGTTTTATGAAAAATAATGGCTGAAATTGAATGTCTTAATTTACATTTAATGCAATTAAGAATGGTTTAAATTATGACTGATGAACAGCACACACAGATGTCAGTCAGTTTCATCAGAATAAATTGAAGTCAGTGTCAATGAATGCTCCACTGATAAATCCCACTTTACATAAAATTAATAAAAATAAGGAAATATAATCCTTAGCTAATTGCAAAATGTTCTGGAATTCCCCTGAATTTTGGAGGGGGGGGAAGTGTAACTAGAGAAAGCCACAAAGTAGTGTATGAATAGTGATTTATTTTCAAAGGTGCCCTGTGTGAAATTGTGAAATGGTCCAAAAGTTTACTACAAAGGGCATCTCTGTGCAGAAATACCTTGCTGTACTGAAATGAGTCATGGTCAGGGCAAGGAAGACATCTGTACCGTGCAGGTGTGAGTGATCGCAAGAGTGCTGTGCTCCTCGCAGCTTCCTGGGAAGGGAGATGTGCTGTACCTCCATGCAGGGTGCAGCATCTGAATTGGCATTTACCTTGCTTTTTCAGCTTACTGGGGACCTGACTTACCTTCACCGAATCTGATGCCAGCAAGAATTAGCTCAGAGTTTTCAACTCATGCAGTAAACACGATGCAGGTATCATTTAGTGCTCTCACATATAATCAGTGTCAACTCCTCCACACAGGCATCATCTTTCAGTTCTCTCTTTGCACAGGGCCTGGCACAGCAGGATCATGGCTCATTACTGGTCCCCCTAAGCACTTCCACAGTATGGAGGATAATTTAAAAAAAAAGTAATACAAATTCAGGCTGATTTACAGTATGGTTTTGAGATAAAGCAAGTGTACACTGGAATTTCACTAAACATTTGATAAATGTTTTTCATGCTAACACATGAGGGCAGCTTTCATTCTGCGTTCTGCATAAAGGAGATGTTGTTGCTTTCTAAACGAATATAAAACATATGAACCATTTTACAGTTTGTCTTCCAGCAGCAAACATCAAACATAGGGAGTGCTGAAAGCTCAATATTCAGCTCACAGAATAATTATGGTGTGATCCTGCGGTCCTAGTGCAGGAGAAAAAAAGAAATCCAACAAACATTGAAGTCAGTAGGCTTCTGAGCATTTCTTCCATCTCTGTAAGGACTGCAGAGGCTGATTTTAATAAATCTAAATTCTGAGGGTAAACAAAAATTCTTTCTGTGGAAGGTGAGGGAACAATATTTGCATGCAGGAAAATGTTGGGCTTCCTCATCACAAAAGCCTACACGTGCTCATGACAGTCACAAAAGCTTCATCACCTTTGTGCAACACCCTGTGAGAACTCAGTACACATTCTGATTCACTGGCTTTTAAAACTCAAGCTTGTCCTCCAGAGCTTTCCTGGGTACAGGAGCTTATCTGAAACATATGAGCTATTCCCAGTGATTTGAATGGTATTTAACTTAAAGTTATGCATAAACAATTTCCTGGGTAGAGGTCGTGGGTTACTGAACATTTGTTTGTGTATATACAAAGACAAAAGTCTCCGAGATACTTCCATCTGCATGTCAAACTATTTTTAGCCAAGATGCAGTTGTTCTTTTTTGTGAGGGAAACCATGATCTCCTAAGACCAAGATGCCACATCTTCTAAAATGTATGCAAAGGCAATTTATGATGCTAGTATAACTAAACCTCCTAATAATATTTTGCAGTTAGAAGCTTTTCCTTTCACAGGGCAATTTTAGAACAGGTGGCAACAGCCCAAGTTTAAATTGGCACTTAAATGCACATGGTATATATTTTGCATAGGTAGATAATTACTCTTTACCTCTTTCAGGATATGCCTATTCCCCCTTGTATGTCTGTTCTGTGATATCAGATTAATCAGAATGCCTTAATTGTGTATTCTCTCTGGGTGCAGGTGTTCATTGTCTGTATGTTAAAGAGTTGAGTGTCCTACCTGTCCTTATACAATATGGCCACTGGGCCAACCTGTGCCCTAGATAGGTCAATTGAAAAATGTATTATCCCAGGGGAATTGGAATGATTAATGCGGCCCCTTTCTGGTGCCCAAAAGCAAAGGGATAAAAGTTTAGGCCACCACAGCGTCATGCAGTCCTGCTTGCACTTTCTGTCCCTGTGAAATACTTGCCTGCAGTGCCGAGCTCAAAATCCTGAGCTTGTGTTTCTGTAGCCCTGTGCAAAACAAGCCGCTGACGCAAGAGCCATGGGAAGGACCTGCCACCAAAGGATGCCGAGCACCGCCACTCCCCCTTCAAGCCAGTGGGAGCTGTGGGTGCTCCACACCTGTTTTTAGCAGCATCTTTCACTCCACATGTGGAGTGTACAGTGTCAAATGCAGCTCATTTAACCCTTGCCAGAGACTGCAAAGGTACCAGACTAAGCACTTACCTAGGGCCAAATTCTCAAAACAGTGATGCCCAGGACTGCAAATCAAGAAGTGAGGTATGTTCAAAAGTGCACTCAGAATTGCATGCAGTATTAGTACAATGTGTCTTTGCTATGCCCTTATTATCTTGTAGATATATAGTGTAATTTATGCTAATAGACTGACTCCCAAATTTACCCTTGCTGTGCTAGTTACTTTTCTAGAAAGTACAAATGGCACATTGTTAGCAAAGAACCAGAAAAAAGTGGAAATAGACCGTGGGGGTAGCAGCCCCCGGTTATCCAGTCCAGCCTCCAGTGCACAAAAAAGCGCCTTATATTTTATTCTCCTTATATTTTCTAATGTTTTTCCAATTTAGTTTCAAATGCATAGGGCTTCATGTGATGGGGCTTCTCTGCTTCCCATGAGAAATTGCTCCAGAGCTGTATTATATATATTGCTGTCAGGAAGCTTTTCCTGATTCTTAACCTAAATTTTTCCTTTGTTAACTTCATCCTATTACTCCTACTTATATCTCCTTTGTCAGCCTAAATAACTTTCCCACCCTCATTTGATAGCTGTACCCTTCAAACATTTGTAGCATGCCATCCTGTCCTCCCTACTTAGTCAAGCTACACATATTTTGTTTTTTTAACCCTTTTTTATCAGTCATTGTTTCCATTCCGTTACTCACATTTGTTGCTGTTCGCCACCAGTTTGCTCTTTTGTTCAGACCAGAAAGCAAATGATATTCCATACGCATGTTTCTCTCAAAAATAAATGCTATGCATTTGCCTGCTTGCCTCCTGCATCCACAAATTTTCCCCTCTGCAAACTAAACATATAGAGAGAAGCACAAATGAAGGAGGCAGGTTTTGCATAGGCATGGAGACTGCGTTGGAGTGACACAGAATGCCAATAAAACYGTTTTAAGCGTTTTTTTTTAATGTACATTTTTTTTCCATTTGACTTTAAGAGATCATCACTCAATGTTATTTCTTAAACTGAAGAATCTAAGGCGAATGCTTTGACTTGATTTTAAAGACATTGAATTTTTTCTGCTGGTATAAATAGTATGGACACAGTAAAAGTACTTGAGAGAGCCTAATGAACCATTTCTTACACCCCATTACCTTTAGTCTGATATGACTGAGAGTACGGGCACTAATTATCCTCTCTTTCACAGGCACCGACATAGATCTACAGTAGGTCTTAAAACACAATATTCCATACAACTCTTAGCAGTTCCTCATGTAATACATTTCTGTATTTTTTTCTAATCGAAATTTAAATTAGAGGCATGCCAATTCCCATCTACCTGCCACTTATATATGTTTTATGAACAATTCTTTAAGATGATTTCCTACCAAAAAAGTGCAGGTAGCACACGGCCAGTCACAGGGTGAGTCCTAAAAAATTAAAGGATTTTTCTTTGAAAGAAGTGAGGCAACCATACTGCTCTAATGACAGAGCAGCTCTGCACGGTGGAGACTCGCACAGAAAGGCTGCCAGTCCAGGGAATCAAGGGAGTGCGAGATGAGCACTAGATCAGAGCTCATCTCCCCTGGGTCCCTCAGAGAATGGAAAATTGCTTTTACTGGTTTGGCTCTGCTCTTCTGTACAAGAACAGAGCAAGGCTGATCTAGGGGGATGGGAAACCATGCATCTCTCCGCATTGCTTTGCATTTCGCAGAAAGCCTCGCCGAGGCAACGCAGTCGCATCAGGCAATGTGTATGCCCTGTTGTTACCAGTGGCTATGCTTTTGCAAATTGTTTGTTCTCCTGTTGGACTTCCCAGGCTCAGCTCATGTGAGGAAGCCTGCCAGCACACTCCAAATCCTACCCTTGTTGATCCACCTGGTATGCAAAGCGTAAGGCACCAACACCTCACTGCCCTGGGCTAAATGCTGCTCCCAACTGGAGTGCTGCTTTGCACCACTGTAACTGAGCTTGAACCTTTATCTCACGTTGGACGGAAGATGAAGTTTTCTTCTGGTTAACGAGGAAACACTTGGAAACATATGAGCTGCATATTGGGATGCAGATGGCTCTATAAGACAGTACATACATTTATAAAGGAGACATGTAAGGTCATTGGGAACCATCTGCTTTAAATATTTAAATGTCCTTACACTAAACGTATGAGTAGTTTTGCCCTGGACTTGTAATATTGGCCGTCTACCAATTTTTTATAATAACAGCGAAACAAAAGAAAAATGGAAAGGTGAGAGACAAGGTATGGCAACCAATTTACAACATCTGGGCTCTACACGGCCAGCTCAGAAGCAACTCAACCTGTCCAGGAGCAGCTTGCACTCTGTGCAGTGGCTCACTCCCGTGCAGAGTGTGTCTTTTGGGGGTGTCCTGGAGTCCTACACCCTGGACACAACACTGCTCTGACCCCAGGAGGAGGGCAGGCACTAGGCAAACTAGATATCAGGAAATCTCAATGATCTTCCTCCTCCTTGTACAGGGTGTTTCCATAGAGGGTAGTTTTGGCGTGGTTTGTCTCGTCCAAACTGGAAGATTTCCAAAGCTCCTTTTGTTCTAGTCAGTAGCCTAACACAAGTGAGCACTGGGGAGCTATTGCTCCAGAAACCCTCACCTCTAATGACTTTGCACCGATTTCCCCAAGTAGGTTCCCACCGTCTTTCGGTTACACCCAGTAACAAACCTAAATACACCTGCTGTCTCCCCCTCTCTGCATTGTACACCTCACATGCTTTGAGAGTGCTATCCTTGCGGGCAATCATACCAGCACTCAAAGAAAGCCACCACTCTTAATTGTCCTCAGTTGAAGCTATGCAGACCCATGCTATTTGTGAAGACAAATATAGTGCTAAATCACTTTGGTCCTCTTTTTCTTTTTGAAGCATTTTCCACTAAGCAGAACCCCCCATGTGGAGTGAGAGGAGCTGGAGGGCTCCCGGGAGCACAGTGATGCCCCAGCCCTGGCTCTTGGCTGCACCTCTGGGGCCAGGGAGGAGGATGCCCACAGCCCTGCTGTGCTCCCAAGAGCCTCCCAAGGAGAAGCAGCCCAAAAAGGTCCATGTAGACTGGGTTTAGCTCCTTATTGCAGCTTCTGGTACCAATGTGTGAAGGCAGAGAGCACCAGCTTCTTTCCATCTCTGGGTTTCTCATCTGCGTCTATCTAAGCCACATGCCTTGGGCTTCCTGGACCAGTGCATCCCATAGTGCTAGCTAACACCATTGAAGGGCCGTGCTGGGACAGGCTGGACACACTACTCACAGCTAGCAGAGCTGTTGCTCCTGCCTGTGCCCTCAGCAGACTAGTTTCTTCATGTACTTTCTTTAAGTCTCCTCCACAATCTGAGAAACAGCATCAACACAGCAGTTACCAAGCTACTATTTTTAAATGGTCATCTGGATTCATACCCTTTCCTGGGATTATACATATATAATATGCATTATACATATATATATTATTCCTGGGATCACACGTTCCCCAATGTCTGTCACTGCATCGCAGTTCTTCCTCACCAGATTCTTTAGCAAACATATGCAGGCAGGGGGATTAATGAACTCACTGGGACAGATGGATAACTGTTGATGGTTAAAATCTGTTACCAGAAGAGAGAAAGCTGATCTATTGCTCTCCTCTGGAGAGGGGTGAGGAGTAAAACCACAACCTAAACCATTTGTGGGTTTTTTTTGTCTGAATCTCTCTGTCTCTGACTGCCCTGGACTGTAGGAGCCGCTCTACCTGCAGTTGCCGAAGTCTAGGAGCAGGCCAGGACAACCTCCTTCCACAACATGAAGCCTTGAATCATGCTACTGAAAAACACAGTCGGTTGTTGTTGTTGCTATTGCATTTCACTGATATTGTTATTTAGAGGCTTGTCTTGCACCTACTGAAGAGAAAAGGCAAACTCCAACCAGCATTCTGGGAGCCCCCATGCTCTTCCAAATTCTCCCTGAGATTGCTTTTTTTTCTTTTTTCCCACGAAATATTAGTCTGTGTTATTACAGATTCACTACATCTATCTTATTATCTTCCTTTCAGTATTTCTGTCCTTTTTAAAGATCCCTTTACAAATATTGTTTGCTCCATCTTGATAGCAGCTTTCAATTCAGAGCAACAACGTGACTTCTTAATGAAATGTGTGCATCTATCTATTCTTGGATAATATTCATAACGAGCCCCAAATGGCTACCAAGAGAAAGAGTGAAGAATCTGAAGAGAAGAGAAGCAGCAAAAATAAAAGATGAAAAGCAAAACTGTAAGAAATAATTGCACTGCTCTGTTCACGCAATTAAGAAGCATATCAGAGGAAAACAGTTAAATAAGCTTACTGAGTGCTTACAGGAGTTTTAAAGCTCTACTGTCAGTTCAATTAAAAAAAATACCTTAACAACAGCACACTGATTTCTAAAGCAGGTGACATTCTCCAGCAGCCTGACATGGTCTCTGTGACACTGACAGCCTCCTCCTCTCCTTGTCCTTTGGAGCATTATAGCCTACCCAGGATGATTTCAGACTGTCAGGGCTCAAACACAGCTGTTCCTTTTCTGGAAACCAAACAGCCCAGCCTTCCACTTTCTATGGCAACAACAGTGAGCGCTTCGCAATCTGACCTGCCGAGGAAAACGTGCTGTTAATTAAATGTTAATTGCCTTAATGCAGTCTGCATTATGTGGAAAAACGCAAGTTATTTTTATCTGTATTTTAAAGAAAACATCTGAGGCTTAAAATGCCAGGCACCTTATAAATTGACAGATATATATTTCTCTTGCCCCTTTGGTATTAGAAGAGATTCCTATGAGTTTAATAGACATGTTGTTCTGTTATTTTGCAGACATTCAGGTAGCAACTGTTTCAGACAATTTAATTTTATTTCTGCAAAAACCACAAATGCAGCATTAATAGCCAATTTTAAATGATATTAAGATTTCTTGATATTTTTTATTACATCAATTATTTATTTTGATTTAAAAATACATCAGAAGTCAGTTCCTTTCTAATTTCAACAGACAGAATGTGTGATTTGATCGAAGGATCTTGATGCCTGGATACACACAAACACCTTTGTGCTGCCCACTCTGTGGTGGGCAGATGCTCGTGCAACCTTCCTCAGAGGGACCGTGCCACACTTGAATCACTGACAGGACCCCCAAGAAAATGGGGTTGCCCGCTTCCCAACTCCGAGGGTTTCTCTAGACCAACCTGCCTCCCTCCTGCAACCTGCTGCTTAAACAACTCACCTTCCCTTAAACTACTTAGAACCTGGACAAAGAGACCTCACCAATTACCACAGCCAGGTAATTACCTGCAGTTTTTCTGCTGGCTTGGCCCAAGCTTTGCAGAGCCTTTCTACCCCTGAGTCTGGGGTGATGGGGAAGGAAGGAACTAGAAAGCACAAAATCCTCTTTGAGGTGACACAGGAAAAACCTCTCCCTACCTGCTTGCACTGGCCAAAATTCAGTTTAATGGCTGATAGAGCCTCAGCATTATTAACCAGCTTTTAGAGCCAGGAAATGAGCAATGCTCACTCCAGCCCCTGCGCTGTCCCCACTTGCAGGGCAGATGTGGCTTCTTGGGTCTCCATAGGAGGAAGTCAAGACCCACCAAGAGCTGCGGGCACAGAGGTGGGAAAGGTTCCTGGCTGGGGTTGGCTGAGTCTATTATACTGCGTTTCCTCCAGACCAAGAAAGGAACCTTCACCTTACATGGACTGCTGTGAATGCTGTGATGGTTTGTGCATGGGATTGTAGGTGACTCAACCACAGAGTGCTTTGGAGATGTTGGAATTCGCTAATGGAGCTATTTTCCCTGTGTTTGCCATGTGTTCTTTTTTTGTCCTGATGCCAGCCATGGTGATATCTGAGACTAATTTCTTGGATTTCACTGAAGACTGGCTTGAGCTGTACTGCAACATGTCTTCCACACTTTGTGTACAGCAATGTCAAAAAACAAAAAACAAACAAACAAACAAACAAAATATGGTTTATTCCTATTTGCCTTTAGTTGAGTTGAAAAGCAGCATGAATGAAACGAGGTACCCCACAACTGATGCTTGGGTAAAACCACTGATCGTGTACCTATATTGCCCAAACTGTCTTTTGGGAAGAATAATTTGAACAGGGTGTAACAGCACCAGCCACAGATGTGTAATTCTCTCCTTTCCTTTTTTACTTATCTGCAATTTGCAAAGGCAAAATATCAAAGTTGAATAACAGTAATGAAGCATCAGCTTCTTTGCTGGTGCAAACCAATGTAACACAAAGCTGATGAAGTTTCACCAGTTTACACTGGCAGCAGATGCCACTTAAAATAAGCTGCATCCATGCTTCAGTGGTCTCACAGGGATATGGGAATACTGCTTCTGCGATTTGATGCAAAACTGTTTATAGCCTCAGAATTTAACCCCCTAGAAAGGAAGGGGTTAAATTCCCTAACAGAGGGAAGAAGTCACTGGAGGGAGTGCTGTCGGGGAAACGCCAGCACTACCAGCGCAGTTCAGGGTCCCATCTAAACGCAGAGCCAGCATCCGTGGTCACATTGACTTCCCAGAAACCTGCCCCTCCCTCGACCACATCTGGATTTGATCCCCAATGTTTACAAAGCTGGGGAGTGTCTCAGTGTTTTTAGACTGTATGTGCATTATTTTTCTCATCTTAAAGCTGCCCATGTAGAGAAAAATACAGGACTTCAGTAACAGTTACCAGCATGATTTGCTTTTATTACCTTTCTGTTCAAGACCCTTGTTTCCCCTTGTAGCATGTCAAATTGCCCCCAAAACCATATTATACAGCAGAGAAATGTCGTTCACACTTCACTGGCTATTGATTTACTTTATTTATTGGCACAAAATCAGCCTGAGATAAACATTTTGTCCCCCATTTCCACTATTGTAAGCGATATAGTTCACTGCAAGATACGCAAACCCCAATGTGCTAGGTCACAATTCGACATGGCTTTCTAATCAATGTGTGAAAAATTACCTAATGAATAATGGGTTGCACATTTCCACAAACAAATTAACCAGGGTGAGACTGAAACTAATGATTATATTTATCTAATGTAATTTCACATCTGTTACTAGTGCTAGTAATTTTTTTTTCTTCTTTCCATGGCATCCTTAGAATTACAGCCCAGCTTTTGAGACAGACATTTTACATCCATTTAAACAGATAACGTTCAGATTTATTAGATACATACTTTTAAAACCACAAGATATTTGGGGAGCATGTTATTATTTTGCAGTACTTCGTGGGAGTTGAACTGCCTTTTGAAACACAGTGTGGTTCTCACACCAAAGCCAGGGTGCTCAGACTCACAACATCTCCTGTACAAGGAATAACAAAAGTGACTTTTTTCCCAATATACAGCCAGTTGAGATACACCCTGATAATTTTTGCTGGAGTTAGGCTAATGTCATTCGCAGATGAAAAAGCACGACAGTGGGAAGGAACCTCACAGTCTCATTCTTTATCTCCTTCTTAAAGCAGATTTGTGTCTTCCTGGTGAAATGATCAGTTTTGTAAAACAAATGTTCCCGAAGTCCAACTGCCAACCCCACACGGGTTCAGCAAGCACCTGGGGCCTGATGTGGCAGTTGCTTCTCAGAATGGAGAAAGCAATTGGCTCTGTGGGGTTTATTTTCCACTAGATGTTTTTATTTTCCAGGCACGTTAAAATGTTTTGCTTGGGCTGTCAAGAGTGGCTTGAGCACCCTCCCCCATCTCCAAAATATAAGGCATTAAATCACCTGTCTCTGTCCCTCTCCTAAGAGAAGTGTTTCAAAAAAGGGCTTGTAAGATGGGCCAACAGGGAAGGGGAAAGAGGACAACGCAGGGGTTTCCTCCCCCTAAAGCTTATTCCCCTCAATCTCCATGGGGGATATAGAGCCCCTGTTGCTGCAAACACCTTCCTTCCTGCTGCTGGGGGCTGTATCTGCTCTGTCACATCCGGCAGCTCACAGTTGTCTTTAAAGATGTTGCAAGAAAACCAAAAGTCTCCAAATTATGTCACTACTTGAGTCAACATTATTAAACAATTTCACAACCTGTCTCAGTCGTGGTGGCAGCTTTCATAAGGATTTATTATCCAGAGACAGAAGAAGGGAGGGGGCTGAGAGTGCACAGAGGTTTGAAAGTCATTGTACCGAGAGTTTAATTATTGTATTTTTCACTGAAGTTGAAAGTATTGAGGAAAATCTAGCCAATTTCATATTACCTCGTTTGATTAAAGAAGTTGTATGATTGTTCAGAATGTGTAATTGCCATTCAGCACAGCTAAGCTGAAAAAAAACTTTTTTGACTTCACATCCTTAATACTTGGCGATATTTAGTAGCCTCATTGGATTAGCCAAACAAAACTTAGAAAATGACACCAGCTTTATTCTGAAGACATTCTGATGACTGATTCAGCTTAAAATTACTCAATTTTCTGTGTATTTCTGTTTGGGGCGGGGTGTGTGTTTATTTTTTAGTAGTACACATTTTTCTTATCAGCATTAGGAAAAGTCCTCTATACAGCCATGTCAGATATGGGACAATATGTAACTTTATGTGCAAGATTTTCGAACTACAGGACATAAAGCATGACACAATATCATGTTTATTACATGGAGCAAGACATGCAGACATCCAGCAATTGTGTGCCTCATAAGCCTACAGTACCAGTTTGTATTTGGCTTCTTTATTGAGAAGGGAGACTCTAAATGTGCACCACTTCAATTTTTTTTTTCAAACTGCAGATAGCCCTCATGTCCTTTCAGCGCTAGTTCCAGAAATAAATTACCTGGTTCTACTCAGAAGCTTGTGGAACAGCTGAGGAACATTCTGTCTGGGTCAGTCTTAAACAGTTTGGTTACAAAGCAGACCTCTGGATCTCTTGTTTTGGAGACTTCTTGTTTCCCAGATTGCAGAAGACATGGTCCATGTACTACTAGCACATGGAGAAGCAAATGCTTCCAAGTGTCAGCCAGCCTGGCAATGGTTGAGCTGCTCCCTTCCGTGGTGGCATCTTCTGCAGCAGCTTGTTAACTCCCATCTGTGCCATGAACAACTCTGGTGTAACACCTGAACAGGAGTGTTTCTGACCTCTGGGGTGCGAATGGAATGGGCTAACACCTGATGTGTCCATTCCAGCTGGAGTCAGCYCATGGAAATTGAGATACATGTTGCAGCTGGGGGAGCCAGGGACGTGTCGGTGCCAGATGCACCACTCTGTGCCGGGGTGGCTGAGCAGCTTGGCAGCCACCTTCAGGGGTTTTAAAACATGGTGTGGTTCAGGGCTAACTTTGGTGGAGTTCTGGGGCACATGAGATGGAAGTTGAAATGGAGATGAGAGTATTAAAATAGTGAGCAACATCCTAGAGGTCTGCTGTTGTATAGCCCAGCTGCCCTGAGCACCTGATTGCCTAAATGTACCATTCTTCCTAAAATGTCTTTTCTTCCCTACCCTGAGTGTGATGGCTGTAGCATGTCCTGAGCTGCCACAGCCTGCAAAGGCCACCCAGCCGGAGGGCTCTGACAAGGCACTGCAAACCCTGCCTATTTCTCTACTCCTAAGGACCACCTTGACAAAGACAAAGCAACTGTAAGCAGCTGTAGGTAGGGATGTTTGGGGACTGAGCTCAGGGAAACGTTTGATGGTTGCTGATAACAAGTACCCCATTCAACATACTCAGTTATTTTTGCTTCTCTTTTATCTAGTGCATTTGATTCTGTTAAAGCCACTTAACCTAAGTCAGGTTAGCTCAGTCCTGGAGATATAACTCAATACATGCAATTCCTGTTTTTATAATAATTCACTGATCACTGCACAGACATCTGTTGCTGAAGAAAGAAGTGAACTCTGTCAACCAAAAGACACAAAAGATGATGATGGAAACACAGGGCAGAGCTGTCCAGAGGGACTTGGAGCAAACTTCAACATCTATACTGAAAGCACACATGACAAGATAAAATAAGCATCAGCTTTTCTAGCATATGTGGTCTGAATGTCTCAGCCTGAGTCCAGAAGGAGGTCACACTGGAGCGGCACGGCGTGACTTCAGTCTCCATGCCCTTTCATGCTAACCAGGCTGCACCGTTTGCATTTCTCATTTTCCCTCTGGTAGAAATTTCTCACTGAGGGTTTTGACAATTTTCAGATAATGTCGTGGAGAGTATGACAACATGAAATGAGAGTAGGGCACAATGATGCAGTAAATAGTTACATTATTAGAAAGGCAGATGCTGGCATTGAAGCAGGGTTGTTGGCCTAAAAAAATAGATTAGGAGGGAGAAAACAGAAAAAAATCTGTGAGGTATCAGCAGCAGCTGATAGCATAATAACATTCATATGCAAGCAAAGGTTTTCTGTGGCAATGTGAATCAGCTCACGTGTTAATATGACCAGTAAATAAACCATACTAAGATTCTAGAATTGATATTACTACTCACCAAATACAACTCCAGGCCAGTGAATCATGTCTGGGATTGCATTTTGGACTCCAAGCCCTGGCACTGGTTCCCAGTGTGCAAGACAAAGTCCTGCAGTGGCACCCGAGTCGCACCCAGCCACCTACAGACAGCCTAAATTCAGCATAAACCCAGTGCTCTGTATTTCCTGTTGGCTTATTCTTGTCACTCCTTAGAGTCCTCAGAGATATGCCCCAAGTGAGTGCAGGGATACTGGTGAAATTTAGGACATTTGAATGCACTATGGTACCTAAACTGAAGTCAGTAAGAAGTGATTTGGAGCAAGGCTGCTGCAGCCTGGTCCCCCACTTAGGCAATGGAGAGGAACAGGGTCCCCTCACCATGCTGTGAAAGCCTATCACCCACCTCTTGTGCCTATTGTCCTCTCCCCAAACGACTATAAACTGCAGTCTGAATTCAGCCTGTAAGAATAAAATTTAAGAGTATGTGAGGATTTTCTGTGTGCTTCCAGGGTCCAACGACCCATGCAACAACCTGAGAATCTGATATTCAGAGAGCCTGGGCACCAAGAACTCCAGCATAAGGCTCGAGGAGTTTCAGATACCACCTCCTTGAAAATCAGCCCCAGCTGCATCGATGCAGGCACCCAAACCAACTGGGAATGTGTGAAAACATAAACCCACCTTTAGCAAATGCAGGAGTGCTGCTATAACCCTTGGTAAAGCCACAGTAAGCGAGACCCGCTTGTTGCCTAGGATAATGCTGTAAAGCAGAGCAGTCAAACAGCAATTCAACAAGTCAGGAATGCTCTAGCTGCCAACACGTCAGCTGCCTGTGCTTAAACGCAGCACAGTGTAGGTCTCCACAACACTGCATTATGGCTATTTCTCCACAGGAATGCAAAACTGAGAGAAATTTTAATATGTTGCGTTCTTGTGCAAGGCAGGGCAGACTCAGCCATAAGCAGAGGCATCCCAGCCAGGTACTCCCAAGATGATGTTAGTCTCTTGAAAGGTGTGGAAGCAATGACATGACCCCGTGCACAGCTACTCCAGCCAGTGCAGCTCAGCTAGAGCGCAAGTGGGACTCCGATTGCCTTTGTCAGTCAAGCTGCTCCCCTGGGAGCCTCTCAAGAAACTTGTGCTGAGGCAAACAGGACACCTTCGGGATTTTCCGCTGCTGCGCAGACCCTGATACGAGGCAGGACCGACTAAAACTGCCCTGAGTACGTAGAATGAGGAAGCCTTTTGTCACTGAACGGTTTACTGATGGGTCAAGTGCCAGCAAATTTGAATTTTTTCTGCCAGTTTGGAAATGAGAAGACCTAGATGTGACCTCGATGTATCAAAGTCATTTCGCGGAGGTTCACTGGTGGATTGGCACACATGATCGCAGAAGGTGAGGGCGAAAGGCATAGCCAGGAATGGTGAGCGAAATCCTTTTTCACCTGGTGTGATTCACACAGGTAATCAGAAGAGTACGTGATGTGTCAAAATCCTAGAGGCATCAGTGAAAGCAGGAGCAGGCAGGTAGATAATCTTTCATATGGAGGATCCTAAACTGCTTTACTCATAAAGTCATTCTGAAGCTAGAGGTAAAATATAAGGATCAAGATGAGATTTAAAGCTGAGATGGGACTTTGTGGCTTGGTAGAAAGAGCACTTCTAGAATGACTGGGCAACTCTGATGTCAAAGGTGGCCAGGATCAGAACAGTGCAATTAACAGAAAGAGAAGATTTGTGTATTGGTAGAGACTTTGGACAGAACAAGTTCAGAGGACGTTATTTGATAAAGAAGAAAATTCTGAACCAGTTGTGGAGTTTGGTAAGAAGCTGGTGAAGGTAACAAGAGGATTAAAACTGATGGAACTTGGCAGCTTACATTACTCTGAAGAGGAGACATAGGTACTAAGGCACTTAGACACTTTTCAAAAAAATGCCTGCAACACTGGATGCTTTCAGTTAGCAAGTAATGGTGTAACCAGCTGCTGTCAAGAGTTATAACATGAAGACGGATGTGTATGGAAGGCATCAACAAGTAACAGGCTGGCTTTATATTTTGGGTGTAATTGATTGACTATAACATCCACGAATGAAATCTACAGATTTACACCCTACTGGAGAAGCTAAGAGAGGAGGAGATAATGAATGAAGGACTATTAGAGCAATTTATTGTAGATGGGACAAGAATCATCTCCAACAGAAATGAGAAAGGTCTGATTTAAGTGAGGATACAAACCACGTGATGAGCGGGTCAGAGGCAGCAGCTTCTTGTGTGAGATATGAAGAAAGGCCAGAGCAATCAGCTAATAATACAGGATCCTGCATTCTTTAAAAAGCAACTCCATTGTAGCTGTCTTTACCTAGATGGGGTCCCTCAGAGCCCAGCAGGATTCTCCACTCCTGTGGGGACCTGTCCAGTCACAGTTTGGGCAAACCCAAGCTTAAAATTGCACAGAAGTTAAAACAGAAAGGGCAAAATGACAGTAATATAAAATACAGTGGAATTGTCTTCGAGTATTTCTTATAATAATTAAAATTTCAAGAATAAAGCATGAGTCATTTATTTGCTGCCAGGACCTGAAGATAAGAACACAAGCTGACAACGAATACAGTTGTGGGTGTTAATTATTGCTTATAATAGACACAAAGAGTAGAGCCACCAACTGTACCAAGTGTAATTCTTTACTTAGTAATTTAATATTCTTCCCTGTTCATCTCAATGCATTTTTATATGTCTGACCTTCTGTAGACTTCTCATTTTGTTCTCCAGTTGAAAGAGCAAAGCTGGTTAATTTCTGATGACATTTTGTGGCCATGTAGCTGCTGAAATATCTTTTTACACTCACTTTTGTTTATAAATCTGAATTCAGTGGGTATCAGCCTAGCAACACAAGCCTGTAAGCCGGGTGACATTGCTAAAATGAGAGCCCCCTCCCTCCCAGGGACTCCCTCAGCATGTCCTGGCCTCGGGAGCCCAGGTGATACCAAAAAGCACTGTGTAATGGCCGTGGCTGTGGCAAAGAGTGGCTAGACCACGCTATGCCCCCTTCGAATATCACGTCTTCTGCTTACCTGGCGTATCATTGACTTACATTGACTGTGACTGTGGCACAACCAAATCCTCTGGCTACAATGACACGGGGAGTCCTCATGTTACAGTCAAATCAAGTTTTGCCTGGGCTGTGATATAAGGCAGGAAGCTCAACATCATAGCCTTCCAGTACATAGGAATTTCATTATAAAGTAATGTTTATGCCTTGAAATGGGGCATGGTGCTTCCTCTTAATTATTAGATACCAAAAATAGGGGAGGGTGCTCATAGTCATCCTGAAATGCTCTTTAAAAAGTTAGCAAAAAAATAAACCTTAAACGCTTGTAAAGGAGCCACAGGGAATCATAGCTGCCACTTAAATTATATTAAAGGGCAATAAATTGAAACCAGTAAAAAAGAAATGTGTCCTTACAGGGTGCATCGTCAGCTTATGAAATTCACTGTAGCGGGAGGTCAGTGAGAGAAAGTCTGTAGTTTGTTTTCTTCCGAAGTACTTTTTGGATCACTACCATGATGCTTCCAGTGCTGCAAGAAAAGGCTAATCAAACTTCATACTCCAAGGCACAAACTGTGTATGGGGGTCAGGAGAGAACGTCACCCTCACAGACAGTGTATTAAGCATATTCTGCATTTTCTCTCTCGACCTTTGAAGGAGGGTAAGGATCGCTGCAGAACGGTTGTGTAACCTCCAACGGCAAATCCTGCACAAACGTCTCTGGATTCCTTCCTCCCAGGGAATGATTCGCCTCTGGCAGATTTCAAAGCTTGTAAAAGCATAATTTTAGTTCTGAAAAATGTTTTTAAGCATAAGCATTGATGAACGATGCAACGTAAAAGTGAAGCAGAGCTCTTGAGCCTCAAAGATGGTCTCGGGAGAAGCTGAAGCAGGCACAATTTATTGGCAAATAAGAGAGGTGACCTCCCACCCATACCATTGTACAACATCCCAGGTGGAAGACAAAGATGGGCTGATGTGTGCATGATCCCTGGCTGCGAGGAGCACGAAAAGAGAGACACCCTCCTGCCGTTTTTTCCCTGAGGAGTAGAAGTAAATCTCACAGAGGGCCTTACGTGGCTATTAATGCAGCCCCTTGAGCACTACTCAAATAAAAGGATGACAGTTAATCAAAGACAGTCCCCTACCACATCCCAGGCATGACCAGCCCCTCTGGCTCTTGCTGCTATTCTTGCTACTCTTGTCATGATGAGGTGAAAAATTAAAACCATGCTGTCCCAACTCCCCCCCTCCACCACCACTACCTCTGTTTTCCTCTCACAGTTGCATCATTGACATGATGGGTGATGATCAGTCTGTGATGTTTAAAAGGAGCCTGTCGGTCTTACATCTTTTGGAGCAAATTCTGCTTCTCTGAGTTAAGCCATGGCTGTCAGCTGTCTTGCCCAGCAGATTTCAGGGTACATTGTGTGTGTTCATAAAGTCAAACTGGCTCTCAGGCCCTGGATCTCACCTGTGACTGAATGAGCCGATGTGGCACAGGCTACGGTCAGACATTTGAATGCGGTCCGTGTGTGGTCATCATTTCTTTTAGAAAGGAGAATTTACAGGATGGGGGAAAGTGCTCTGGCAGAACAATTTCGAGCACTGATCCTGCAAATCTTCACATATGCATCTGCTGAACTTGCAGCCAGGTCGGCATGAGCTTTAAAGGCTGCAGGATCAGGGCCTTTGCTTCTTTGTCCCTTTTGTCCAAGCTGTAACTCTATTACAGCTATCAAACAGTTGAGATAGATCTGTGACACTACGGGATGCTAATTTCCGAGGACTCCTCTTCCTTTTCCTTTTGCGGCGTTTAGATTTTTTCCTATGTTTACAGCACACATGAGGGAAAAACTAAAATTCCTTTGTTCTCCCTTTTGTCTTTATGCTGAAAGGCTAAATAGGCCATGCTTCCCAGACCAACCGCTCTGATCTCAGCCTTAATGGCAGGCGGGAGGTGGTCGCCTCTGTGTCAGGGCTTGCCTTAAAAAAAAAAGGATCTTAATTCCAGCATTGGAAATGAAGTGGAGTTTGCTATTAGCTCTCATATTAATAATTTAGAAAATACATGCCCAATCACTTGTGTTCTCTCGGTTCTCTCTGAACACAGCTGCAAACTGCATTAGGTGTTAGGGTGAATGGATATATTTCAGATGAGATATTTGTACTGAATTATTAGGGTAGTCTGTATTACAAAATTACTAATAAACATTGCTTCTGGCTCAATTTAACCTGAACTCAGTGAACCTAGCCAGTGGTGAGAAATCAAAAACTCCGAAATACCCGATGAATGAATCTAACTAATCAAGAAGCCCTGCAGGAAGTAGATGCCAGGATTAATGAGCCAGTGGTTTCACCATGCCATGCTGTTATTTCTTCACATAAATGCCCTCGGATGAGATTACCTTTGTCATGAAAAGGAGAAAAGGAAGGTTACATACTTTCAACTGACAGGTTAACTGCCATACCTCCATTACTGCAAGATACATTTTCATGTGTGGAGATTTTTATTCTGAAAAATGAAAATTTAAAGACCACAACACAAATTAAACCACATTTTCATTTCTAGGAGCAGGGATCATTGCTGCTAGCACAATAATATAATCTGTGCTGCAATGTTTTCTGATCCCTTGGCTTGCACAAACTTTCTTCCGATGTTAGTAATTGCTCAGTGAATGCAATCTTCAGCAGCGGTTAAGAGCAGATTCTGCCTTCCAGGGGGATTTGAGGGGAGGAAGAGAGGAGAGAGAGAGTGTCAAAGCATTTCATCAAGAGAGCAAATGAAAGGTTCAGTGACATTATCGTTATGTATATTCCTCAGACATTAGGGGTGATGTTGTGTTTAGAGGGAAGTAAACCTACATGGGTAAGTGCCAGTGTGGAAATGAATCCATATATACAAACGTAAATCTGAGTCTATTTACACCCTAGGTGGAGTTGCTCAAAAGTAAAACACACCTTAAGGTAAGCAAATAAGCCCAGCTTGTAACAGCCCCTGTGCCTGCTATTACCTACTTAGTCAGTAATAGGCTAATTGTTATTCAGCATAAATATTCCCTCTCAATTTATATGGAATTCACTCGTTTATTTTGATCACTTATGTGAATGAAGCAAAGCTGTTCCTGTTGTTAGGTAGAACTAGTCAGTGCTGTTTAATTTTTATCTTTTAATGTCAGCGCGAGTGAGATTTTGTAATAAAATCATTCACACACAACCTGTAACATGTATGAGTGAAACCTGCAGAACCCTTCCTTTCATCCATGTTAAATACATAAGAGCATCAGCTTAGATGTTTTATGTTGCAAAGCTTCAGCTGGTGCTAGGGGTACATTTCAAAAATCTCCAGGACTCAGAACGCGAAGATCTATTGCCATGGAAACAAATGTTGTATCAAAGTTGGATAGGATCAAAAAGATTTGCTCATAACCAGGACAAGAGTTGCATTAGAATATGGAGGAAATGGTGGATGTTTTAGGAGCAAGAATTCAGCCAAAGGACCTTTGTAAGGCCCCTTCCATAGAGTTGCAGCATTTGGTGTCAAGAGTTGGATCTTACAGGTTGCATCTCAATCCCCTGCCCCCAGCCAGAAAGAGCATTTTTCTCTACCGTTAAGAAGCACATATTTTTTAAAGATCTTCCATACCACACTTTACGACATTCCTACATCATAAAGCTGTCTTGCTTATAGCAATATAAAGCAGCTGTAAAAATTACATGCTTGTAAACAACCTTCCGTACATTTGGAAGAAGCAGAGTGAGATTTGCACTCCTCTGCATGTAAGTGGAGAACTGCTTTTCCTGCCAGCGCACCACGGCATGGGGAAGGGACTGCTGTGGGATTGGGAGGACCAASGGATATCCTAGCCAGGCCACCGCTCCTCTTGGACCATGCAGGGGCACCCGTGGGATAGGGGGGCTGGTGCCACACTGACCAGCCCTGCTCCATACGCACCCCATGCACCTACATCTTTGAAGGCTGATCTAAATTATCATGAATTTCAAACTCAGCACCAAGCCTGGGTGCTTGGCCCAAGGCCAGGCAGGGGAGTAGAGGGAAGGCTAGAAGGAGGGACAGGGCGCAGTACCTTCTTTCCCCAGGCGTTACCATGGATTATGGTATGGGACCTGTCTTGCCTGGCCTGGGCTACCTCAGGATGAGTGTCCTGGGCTGGTTTGGCACCGAGGCCAGCAGGCTCCTGCAGAAGGGCACAAGGCTGCTTCCTCAGGTGACCCCCAGTGGACTCACTCTGGGCCTGGATATCCAATAATTTATTCTCTTTTTATTTCTCTTTTAAATTAAATATGCATACGTAATATGCACTTTGGAGCAGGCAAGGACCCTTCTGCGGGTGCCTATGGAGCTGGGCACTCTCAGGTGTGTAATTAAGAGGTGTGTAATTGATGTACAAGAAGAGATCTCACTGCATTGCATAAAAAAAAGAAAGGGGGTGTGGAGGAAAAAAGAAAAAAATGAACCCAAACCGGGCTGTACGATGCTTGCCAAAGTCCTGCACTTTTTGTTTCATCCGTGTCAAAGTTTGCACGGGAGTAAACCGAGCGTTTTCTCTTCCGGGGGATTCGCCCCGCCGGCAGCCCCGTACTCATTTCAGCGCCGGCAAAAAGGTCTGCGGCGAAGCCCCCCTCCTCCCGCTGCCGCTCCCGCTGCAGTCCCAGCCCTCGTCCCCCCGCGCTCGCTGCCGGCCCGGCCCCGGGGCAGGTGCCCCCGCTGCCCGCCCCGGCCCGGCCTCCTGCCGCCCCGCTCCCCCTCGCTCTTCGCCTCCGCCTTGCTTCGCAGCGGAACGTCTCGTGTGTCGCAGTTTAAAGGCCAATCACACAGAAAGATTAACAAAAGTTTATTAGTCATGAAGTATTAAAATCGTGACAAGTGAAAGGCTTCAATGCAAAATTCAAGCAAGCAAACTATCCCCAAAATTGTGACAAAGGACTGAGTGAATCCCACAGAAGGAAGTCCCGTCGTTTTTTTTTTTTTTTTTGCCTGCGGTTCAAGACACCTCTCATATCTCACACGCCACATCAAAACCCATAATTCTTCATATCACATACTGAAAATGATTTTATTTATCCATTTACATTAACTTGATATAAACGTGTCCGGAAAAGTTAATTAATATGTTTTATATTAGCTCAAACATTCATTAAGAAACCCAAAATGCAATAAATAAGCACAGACAATAAGTTAAAACATATCACGAATCGACCAGCATGTAACAAGAATGCTTTATCTACACAAAACATCCTATTTCACATCGTTTGTTCATTCCTCCCGCGGCCCTGCCCGGCGGCGGGGTGACCGGCACATGCAGGCGGGCGGGCCGCGGGGCCGGACCGGGCCGGGCCGGGCCGGGCCGGGCGGGGCGGGGGCCGCGGCGGCGCCTCCGCCGGCGGCCGCGGAAGATGCAGGAGGGACAATAGCAGCAGGAACGTAAATAAAGGCATAAATAAAGGTGGGGCGGACCGGCAACTCAACTGTCACGAAATCAAAGATCCGAAAAAGGGAAGTGCTCTTGCTTTTTTTTTTTTTTTTTTTGCCTTTTCCCCCGTGTGTTTTACTTTTACAAAAAGAAACTTTTTTTTTTTTCTTTTTCCCCATCTCTCTCGCTCTCTCTCGCTTATAAATGCTTTATCAAAACGGATTTGATTCTCTCTGGGGTCTCCGTACCGCTCCGCGAACACGCCCGGCCGCCCCCCGACGGCGCCCTCGCAGCGGAGGGCGCCGGCGGCAGATCGCTGCTCTTAAATAAAATAAATAAAAATTACGAAAACAAAACCAAAAGGCATTTCTTTGCAAAGCCGGCCGGGCGGCCGGCGGGAGCGCCGGGTCGCGGCGAGGAAGGGAGGCAGGAACGGGTTCGGGGGTGTCCCGAGTCCTGCCGCCGCCGGGGAGAGGCGGCCGCCGGGCGGGCCGGGCCGCGGGGGGCGGAGGGGCGGCGG
>JAYKAV010003102.1:143904-146404 GCA_035582835.1 Phoebastria nigripes
CGCTCGCCGGCCGCCCCGGGGACCGGGGCCGGGAGCGGCGGCGGAGACCGCGGCCCGGCTCTCACCCACCCGCCGCCTGGCCCCGACCGCTGCTGGGCGCCGAGGAAAGAGGAACTTCGGCGAGTTCCCCCAGCGGCCCGGGCCGCAAAGGCTGCCCTGGCCCCCGGGGCTCCCCGCCGCCCCGTCCCGGCCCCGCTCGGTGCAGAAGCACACCGCAGCTCGGGGTAAAGGGAGCCAAGCACCGCGCGTTCCGGCGGCCCGGGGAGCGCTGCCTCCCTGGCCGGKGTGTAAAAGCCCGTAAGCCCTATTTTTTCGGGTAAAGTTTCCAAGTTCGGCTCGCATACAACCTCAATTTAAAGCAGTAAATAAAGTTAAATGCTTTTTATTTTCCTCCTGAATATGTTAAACTACTTGAACAATTTAAAGTGCTTTGCACAAGTGAAGCGAACCATTTCTAATGTTCTGATTTTTCAAAGCCAGCCAACAACAAAGTTTAGATTAGTAATATATTTCTAACCAGAGTAATTTTCAAGATCATTAGGCATTTATGTAATTAGTGCCAAATCTATAAGCTTTTATTACGATTATTAGAGTAAAATCAGTATAAATTTGTACTAATTTACTACTGTTTAGACTTGGCTGTCAAGCCAAGAGGTTCTTATTGTAAATGATAACTGAGGAAATTAAGTGCAAAATTCTGTACCATTTCTGATCCGCTCCTAAACAATCCGTTTCAATTGTATTTGTAGCAGAACATAATGCCCTTTTAAAGTTATTTGACTTGTATTTTTATTTGCAAAACAAGAAAAATACCCTCTACCCGGGCACAATGAAAACTGATATTTACTACTTCCAACTTGATTAACATTGATTTTTAATTCAAAAGTGATGCAATTAAGGTTATTCATTTAGTGCAAATAAAGCTTCCACCAAAAAGGGAGCCCAGTGAAGTCTGTGTTAAATAATACAGAGCCAATGGCTTTTTTTTTTTTTCCGCCATCCAATTGACTTACACAAAACATTGTAAATACTGCATGCGAACAGATGCAAGAGTGGTTTTCTTTGCAGCTCAGATGTGCAGGGGTTTCGGCAGCGACTGAACAAGGAGACAAAGGAACCGGCCGACCGATCTCTAGGGCAGTTTTGCTGCCTTTTTTTTTTTTTTTTTTTTTTTCTTCTGCCCTGCTCAGGCTACATTGATTCAATTCAGCTTTCGAGACGTCGGGCTGTTGCAATGAACCTGGGTGCCCGTGAACGGCCGCTAAGAGCAGGGAAAGACACCCAGAGCCGGGCCACAATTTAGCTGGAGAGAGAGAGAAAGAAAGAGGTGGAGGTGGGGTGGGAGTTTCGGGATTTTTTTCTTTTTTTCCCGGTTGGATGGGGGACGGCGGAGGTGGCTCATTTGTTTTCCTTTTTTCCTTTGAAAATTCTTGGCTGTGTGCAGCTCCAGGGCAGGAGGGGAGGCCCCGGCGGTGAAAATTCCCGAGAGCCGCCCCCCGGCCCGCTGCCGGGCGCCGGGACCCGCGGAGCGGAGCCCGCCGAGCCCGCCGAGCTGCCGGCGGGGAGGCGGGCCGGGGCCGGCGGGAGCCGTGGCGGGTCCGGCCCTACCCGGGGCCGGAGTGACGCGAGTGGTCAGGGGCCGGCCGGGGCGACTGGGATTCAGTTTTAGCTCTAGCTACTGGCAAAAATGTCCGGGCGCTGCAGGTGCCTGCAGCCGGCTTCTGCCGAGCGTGCCGCGGGCAGGGTGGCACGGCGTGCGTGTGCATCTATTCCGTGTTGTTGTATGTTTCAGGTCGATAAATAAATGTGTAATAGTTAATGTGCAGGCACATCAGAGTAATAACAATGGGATGAAATCAAAGGATTATCAATCTCTGTTAGTAGCTGCTGAATAACAATGTTGCGGTGTGATTGATAGCGCGCTTCATTTTATGACTTTTCTATTGCTCTTGATTTTTATAGCAGTATAAACAAACTAAATCATTTCTTCCAAGACTTCAGAGCGCAATCGTCTTAAGGGAAAGGGGGCAATCAGAGAAGGAAGTCTGCGGGAGAGAAAAGAGCGGGCAGGGCTGACACTTAAGCGTGTCAGAAAGAAAATGGCAATGGGGCATATGTAAAATACCCTAATCACATTCCGCTTCCGCGCGCTCCTGTTTTGTCAAGTGCCTGAATTCACCTGGGCAGCGTCGGAGATGTATTTACAAGGATTTTATTCCCCGTCATCTTTCCATTTTCCCAGCGTAGCCAGAAAACTGCCAGTCAAGTCCATTCCCTGTTACAATTTACGGTATTCCCCACATGATCATAGGAACTGAAGTTCCTAACAAGGAAAGGCTTTAGCACAATGGCCCAAAATCTTCAGAGTGACACGAGTGTCTTCAGAAATCACTTCAGAGCAAAGTAAAAGGATTTTCTATGACGGATCCAGTGATTTTTCCTCAATAAATAGGTTTTAGATTGTTACACACACGTAGAACTGGAACAAAGGGAACTACCA
>JAYKAV010003102.1:151404-181404 GCA_035582835.1 Phoebastria nigripes
GCCAGCCAGACTGTAGTTCAGGATATCCCATTGGTGGTACTTATGTTTATGACCATAAATGCATTAGAAGTTCCAAAGTAGCCCTGAGGGACAGCTCTCTTARCATTGTAGTTTGTTTGGGTTTTTTCTTCTAGGAAAAAACATTTTGGGTTTTTGGATGATTGGTTCTGTTGGAAGAAATTGCAAATCATGTTTAGAGAAAAAAAAAAAAAACAGGATTTTCAGGAGACTCTGCTACTGGCTGGAAAGAGGTAAATAAATGTTTTCTCAAAAAACCACTCTTTTTCAGCTTTCTGTTTGGGTTTCATTGTCAGACCTTCTACCATTGTTTGCTTAATCTGTATGCTCTGCATAGACACAAACTCTTCTGCCTGCAGGCCTCTCTCCTCCTGATTAGTCTGGCCAGTGGCTGATATTTCAGTCATGGTTTACGATGTTTGAATTGACATTCTGCAAAAAGAAGCATCTCTGCCTCCTAAGATTGTCATGAATGTGGGACAGTTTTCTCATGTTCCAGCTGTAGCGAGGAATTGTACAAACCTCAACATAAGTCTTGTGGATTTCTTCACATTTAAACCTAGCTGTCGCCTCTCAACTGAAAGCACAGGCTAACTATAGTAGATAGTAAGCAGGGTGCTATAAGGGGAGCTGAGACTCAGCACCCAGAATTTCGTATCCTCTGTTGCTAGAGAAGCTAGAGGACTGAAAGCCATTTTTTCTTTATGCTCCAGTTGACAAGAAGGTATCAAATTTTGTAATGGGCAGAAGATACTTTGTGTGTTGGGAGAGATAGTGTGTTTGGGGATTAGAGTACTGTACAGAAAAAGTATTTTATTTAGCTGTAGAGTAGTGACCAGGTGTGAAATTCTTAGGGCCTTGGAACCTCATTTGCTTCCCTTATTGAAAGAGCAGCATGTGCTCGTGATTGCAGCTGGTCAGACTGCAGGTGCCTCATCCACTAGTGACAAGCACTGGGGGAACTGTACTCACCTGATTAATAGAGGCTTCCAACCAACACAGTGTGCAGTAACGTGTTGCAAGTGTGGTAAGTGCTTGACTAGGTTTATCTTCACCTGGCATAAATTAAGTCTGCTCTAGGTTGGGTTACTTTCAGCCTAGAATAGTAGTTACTACTTAGATGGGTAAACTTGCATGAAGGCACACCTGAGAGTCATAGAATGAAAGAGTTCAGCCTTGTAGCCACAGAAAATGCAGAACATGATGGCAGTGGTGGCATCTTGTAAGACTGGGCTGAAAGAGGCCTTTTGGGTCAGTGAGTCCAGCAACTCCATCATAATTACTGCCCTTTTCATACTCTGATGATGGCAGGTCCACAGATGGGCAGTGTGAGAGTGGTTTTAGACTGGAGGTACTGGGTTTTCTTTTTTAGCACTGGAGGSAAGGGTAGCAAGGATGGTGTTATTATTTGTTTCCACTCTTTGAGGGTGAGGAACTAGAGAGAAAGTCACGTGTTGGGGTGTCCAAACTGGGGCGGGAGCCAGAACACAATGTGGGGCTTGGTTGCTGGTAATCAGCAAATTGAGTCTTCATGTGCAATGCTGGCCTCTCCAAATGTTAATAAAGTTCTGCTTCCTTCCTAAGCCACATCATTTACAGCTAATGAAGTGGTGGGGGGTTGCAGGAGAGAGAGCCTAGTATAGGGGATGGTGACATGCTGGGGGAGGAAACCTCCTGCAAATGGCCTTCTTTACTTCAGATGGCTCCCAGCTGTCACTGCCCTTATCTCCTATGCTGTCTTCAGAGTATGCCTGCCTTCAGCTCTGCAGGGGGAGAATTAGAGAGGCAGAGATAAAATAGCCCAATACAGTAAGGATAAGTGTGTTCCTTTTTGAACTGAATGTTTGAAAACAGTAGCTGGCTCCTTGGACCGCTTATTGAGATTCCTAGTGGGAATAAGAGCTCAAAGAAGGCTTGTCTGTATATAAGCGTTGGTAAAACTTCTCTCACCTAGTTGCAGCTCAAAAAGTAGCTGACAGGGGGTCAATGTTTTGTCTTGTGATGTCTTTATAAGGTCTTTATCCTGGATTGCAAAGCATGCTGTCCTTTGTGATCATCTTGCCACGATTCCATTTTTAGCACAGTGTATGTGCTTTCAGGCAGCTGTTGGGTTTCGGAAGGTAGGGTGTAATTCTCTCTTTGGCTTGAGTTACGCATTTGGATTCATTCTCTGCCTGGAGCCCAACTCTTGTGCTTCCAGAGTTAGTCTAACTACCTGGCAATAGGGTCTCCAGCTCTTATCCCTGTTCATTCTGCCCTCTCCACCTGAGTGCTTCAGTGTCAGATTTACCACCATTGACAACCTGAGTTCTAGTGCAGAAGACTTTAAAAAAACAGCTAGAGATTGAAAGTACCTTTTTCACATGTTGATCTTGCAATGCACGTGATTTTTCCCTTGTAAGACAATAATTGCTTCTGCTTGGTTAACAGTATTAACTACCTGTAATACAACATACTGCATACTTAAAATATCCTGGATGATTAAGTTCTGTGCTTAAAACTGTCAAGGAGTTCTGAAGCTTGTGTGTTTGAGTGTAAACTTTTTAACAACAAAGTGTTTCTTGCTTCTTCAGTTAACTGTAGTTTGTTCAGTTAGCTTTCACCAGAGGGCAGAAGTACTAAATTGAAATAGTCCTGACAACACCACTGGGAGACCAAAACTTAAAACAGTTAGGTTGTTTGTTTGTTTGGTGTGTGGTGGTTTTTTGTTTTTTGTTGTTGKTTTTTTTTTTTKTGTGTGGAAAAGTGAACTAAAGGTTGGAGAGACTAATTGATTTGCTGAAGAACAACAAAACAAAACTGCGGTGCTGTTGGTAACCTGGCCCCAGTAGCGGTCTACTGTTCTGCCTAGTAATCGCACTAAAACAAACTACGGTTTGTCTGTGTCTGGCTCATCAAGCATCTGGCCAGTGTGCAAGTTTTGCTGTTGCCTGTGAAGCTACAGAACAACATTTTTTACATTTTCCTGTTTGAGCTTCATGAAGGAGAAGTAAAACTTGAAAGTAGATTGTGTATTTCTGAAGGACCTCTGTATGAAGAGGAGCACATCTCTTTGAAGTTAAGCCAGCTGTGAAGTGCTCTTGATCATAGGCAGCTGATGATGTTGCAATTTTTGAGTATTTTTGATATTTGGAAGTCTAAATAGAGTATTGGTCTAGCTCCAGCTGAGTTTTTCATTAAAAATTAATAGGAGCCTTTCTGAACGGTGACGTGTTTGGTGCAGAAGGGACTGGCATCTTCTGTTTATCCACAGGACCTGCATAGTCTTGGCAAAACTGACCCTTCTTACCTTGACTCCTAATTTCTGTGATGTGTCTTGACATTGCTCTGGCAGTACTCCTTTTAATGATAAGAAAATATTTTAATGATAGGAAGGTAGTTTAGTTCCCATGTCAGCTCAGTTCTAGGCTCCTTTGAAGGGGTGCCTAAACCCATATTTAGGATATGGGTTCTCCCTTCTCACCCCTCTGTTACCCATAAAAGAAATGGCTCTGCCTTGGAACCCTTCATAATTTAGCAGTGTCCCATTCTCCATATGATATTACAGGATTTTAATTGTCACCTCTGCTCTCCCAGCTGTTCTTTGCTCCTGTAAGAGTGTACTTTTTTTTATTTGTTGCATGTAGCTGTTGTTACACAGAGGGGCTTGAGTTGCAAGCCGACTGAGAACACTGGTTGTCCCCCTTCCAGTTTAATGCAGTCTCAGCTCTGCCTATCTGTGGAATGAGACTGATTTCCTGTAGTAGCCAGGTGGTGTGGCCACCATCATTTCCTCCTGGCTAAGACTCTTGGTTACCTCTTTTTTTTAAAGTTTTTGCTTTCTCATTCATACGCTCACATGATCATTGAGATCATAAACTTGTTTGGATTAGTGTTCTCCTTTATTTGTACAGCCCCTGGCACAGTGAGGACCTAATGTGATGGCTTTTTAGATGTTGTCTGTGTAAATGCTGAATAATATTCAGAAATGGACTAGGTTCACCATCTCACTTTACCTACACACTGTTCAGCAGCCTACATAATGTTGATAGTTACTGATTTAAAATTGGTTTGTCCAAGTAATCTGAGGTTTGTTAGCTTTACTGTGAAAATTGCTTCATTTTGATCACTCCAAAAGCTGCTGCTTCTTCCCCCACTGTCTCCATTTACGGTGCCTGAGAGTACATGTGGAATTTTAGATGTCTTCAGCTTGGGTCCTCATGAGCCCACATTAGCCAGAAATTTCCAGTTGACTCAATATTCCTCAAAGCAGGGGTAGTACTCCAAAAGTAGCAAAGGCAAACAAAATGACAGTTGGTCTCTGGATCCTTTAAAAACAAATCGGTTAAAGAATTCAGTATAGGTAGTTGTATCTTTTTTGATATCACTGTTTAAAACTTCAGTTTCATGTATACCTTCTTAATTTAAAGGAGTATAAAACTTAAGTTTACAGCTGTTTAATTTGCTCAACTAAGAGTTGGGGTTTTTTGTGTTTGGTTTTTTTTGTTGTTGGTTTTTTTTTTTTTTTTTTTAACACTGTTTAGAAGGCAGCTTGCTCTCTTGTGTGGGTTGGAGTTTTTATTGCAATTTTTTTTGAAGGTCACAAATGGTATTTGGTGCATTCATGGAGGTGGGGTCCATCAGTAGCTATTGGCCATGATAAAGCCTTTGATGGAGGAAGTCTCTTAACTCACTGATGTCCCTGGCAGAGCTACCTAGTTGTCGTCAAGGATTGCTGTTATACTTGTTTCTTACATTTTTCCCTTGAGTGTTGGCTACTGGCTTTTGTGCTCCCCATCTGTCCCCCAGCTCAAGAGAGTGAGAATACAGCTCCCTGCTGCCACAATGATGCAATCGAGTTTCCTGCATTTGGGGACATTGTGGGAGTCAGCACATACGGAGTGTGATCTTCACCCTGAGAAAACTGTATTCCTGCCCAGGGTGTTTCCCCTGGCTTCTGCTGGTGGCAGGATGCTTGGGGGAAAGAGCCCTTGGTCTGGTCTTGGTATCAGGAGCTGTTCTGACTTCTTACAAATCCTGTGGCGTGCTGGATGATAGCTCTCAAGCCTTCCTTTTCCAGGTTCAGCAGTGGTTCAGCTTGGCACCTAGATGACATGGTGGGTAGGTATTGTGTAAATGACCTGAGAGAATGAAACGTAACACGTGTTAGTCCTTTTGTGGAGACATTGATTTTTATGCAAAAATATGAAGTTTATCTTCTGTGTTGAAAACAGAGGACAAATTATAAAATTGACATATCCGATCAATTGTTTTTGAAAGGTACCATCTTTGTTTGCAAATGGAGTCTTTTTTTTTTTTTTTTAACCTACTCCCTTGGAAATGTGTAGAAGCTGTAAAACAGCAGGAAGCCAAGTCACTAAAAGCATCCAGAGGAATTTCATTTTATTTTCATAAACTAATCTACCCACTCACATCTATCTGTGTAAACTAATTACTTTTTTAATTAGGTAGCCTTTTTGATTGCTTATGGAGAGCTGTGGTGAAATTCACTACTAATTATGCTGGGGCAGGAGGAGGCCTCTGGATTGTTAGGAAGGATGAGAAAATTTTATTTCCTTTTGTTGAAATGGGGAGCAAGAGGTAATTGATACATAAATAATGTGCTTATTTTTCCAATTTCAACCTATTCAGCTTCTGTTAACCCTACTAATTGAGGCTCTTTCTATGTGTCATTGAGTTTCCTTCCACCTAATGTAACATCTACAGGAACTTCAGAACAATAAGGAAACAAAACTGTTGTAAAGTTGAAGCTTTCCTTCTTCCTGTTAAAGGTAATGTTTATGCTGAGTGGTTCTAGATTTTGGACTTTGAGTTCCAGTGACATTTGACCCAAAATGCTGGATCGTAGGACATGCTAGCAAGTAATCTGCAAAGTTCAAGTGTTGCTTTTTTCACTGTGGTTGAATATGTATTTAGAAAACTGGGGGAAGGTGGTGGTTTCACATTTCTTGTGCCATCTCCCCTGAAGCCCATCACTTGGTTTTATCGTGAGGCCTGTGTTTATATATAATAACAGAGTATAGCCGAGATTGCACATGGAAGAGAACCCAGTAAGTGGTTCTCCTTTGTGTTTTCTGTCTGTGGTGTAGTCCTGGCTCCTTATAAAGAGTGAGTGCCCTGAGAGATCAGGTGGGAGGAGGGCCGTTAAGATGGTTAGCAGCACGTTTTCTTCTCCTTTCCCTCAAGCTTGTAGTCCTGCTCTCAGTCTGTACTGAGGGTGAGACTTTCAACTGAATTTGCTACTTCCCTCCCAGTTGCTTCCAGCAGGCCCCACAGTTCACTTCTGGTGCCTTGCAAGCTCCATCCTTCAGTTTTCAGCTTCAGTCCAAACTTCTGGCCTCTTATCTTTGCTTGAACAAGTCACTTGTGCACAAAATAAACACCACTGACAAGTGGGAATTTGAGGTATTTTTGGCATTGCATTAGTGGTGGGTGTTCGGAAACATGAATAAAAAGTGAGAAGCCAGACAAGTGACTTCATCTGGGTCATAACCTAGTCCTTTTGTTCAGGAGGACCATTTTCAGCTTCTTTGAATCCACTGCGTTGTAACATGCAGTGCATGGTCTGAAAGGTCTGGTATGTAACACTGAAATCCTCTCCTTTGAGGGGGCTCTAAGGATCAGCTCTTCACTGTATTCAGAGTAGTTCACTTCAGCTGTGTCATGAATCTTGCTTTTTTTATATTTCTGTGTGAGTGGGTGAGCCTAAAGGGATGAGTGCTGCTGAGGGAAGGATGGCTGCTCCATCCACCTTAGATGCCTTTCCCTAATGCGTAAGTATGAGGCAGGATCAGCTCTTCCTGTGTCACGTGTGACAGAGCTGCCTGGTCAAGAGAAGACCTCTAGGAATGCAACTCTGACAGCCTCCCTGGGCAATCTGTTCCAGAGCTTCATTTGTCTTAGTCATTTTCTGAGGAGGGAGGAACCCTTCCAACTTTTTTTTTCATTGTAACTGAAGCCCATTGCATCTTATTCTTTCTGCCAAGCAAAAGTTTATTCCTTTCTTCCATAATCTTGTATATGCTTGAAGACTATTATCATTACCACCCTCCGTATTCTCCAGGCTAAAACATCTGGATTTGTTCCATCTTTCTTAGAGACCATTTTTCAGTCTTTTTGGTAGTTTTCACTGTTTTCCTCCGAATCTTTCTTATTTGTTCATTCCTTTAGTCGTAACTTCTAGCTGTGATAATGCTTCTGGATGAAGCCTTACTAATGTGCATGAGAGTGTAAGGGCTGTTGCCCATGTCTTGTGAGCTAGGCTAATATTTGCATATAATTCACTAAAACCCTTACATGTCTTTCAGAAATGTTGTCTAGCTTTTACCTTTTCCTGTGTTTGTGCAGCAGATAATTTCTGTTGCCATGTAAAAGTTTGCATTTTTCCTTATTTAAAGACATTCTTACTGAAATGCATTTTTTTCCTTAAACTTTCTCCAATTTGTCAGAAACCTTTTGATTTGTAAACTTGTCCCTCAAGATATTGAACAGCCTTGTATCACCCACATATTAAATACACRCACTTCCTCTTTCACCTCTTTTGCCATACAGGTCAGTTGAACAGAACTGCACTTTCTGGGGTGGTCAGACCATTCAATTTCAGTCCTACTAATGAAGCCCCCAGTCTGTTAGGAATGAGTGGCAGGTATTGCCCAGTAGTTAAGCGTTTTCCTTGATTGGAACCCCTCTGCTTGCTTGCTTTAGACCAAGGACTTGAATTCACTCACCCCCCTGCCCCTACCTCCCAAGAGAATGTTTTGAACCATGGCTGCTAGGTATTCTGTGGGAGAGCTCTCAGTCTGGGCTTTTAAAGCCAGTTCAGTCAGTGTTACAGGAGCGTGGGAGATTGACTGCAGCTCAGAGTTGAAGGCTTTCACTAGAGGTGCGGGAGGTGAGTTGCCAAAACAGTACATTATTCTAAGGAAATAGAGCAGTTCTGTGTGTTTTTGGGTTTTTTAACTGGCAGATCTGGATTCAAGCCTCTGCCCTAGGTTAAGCAGAAAGGATTTGAAAACAGGTCTTCCAGATGGCAGATAAAGCCTTTCTTTTCCTGCTCCTGATCTTGACATTTCCTGCTGGCTAGAAACTTCTTGCTTAGTTTGCCTTTTGTGAATGCCATTCTGAAAGCCCAAGCTTTTCCCTTGCCGGAAAGTCAAAATATGACAGAGCATGTCGGAAGTGTTTGTAGCATGGGGTACATCATATTCTGCAGATCCATGAGCATTAGACACTTATGAAACACTTGCCCTTGGATTCAGTGGCACTGCACTAATTGGCTCTGCACTCTGCAGTCAGTCCCTTTTTCCTACCTCAAGGTAGGACTTCTGAAAGTGATATGCTGTACCACCTTTATCCTTTTTGTGGATTTAACCCAAAATATCTATGTACAGTTAGCTCTTCCCTCCTCTTAAAGGATGTCAGAGCCTCCTGCCTGAAGATGTACCTTGTAATCCTTTTTTGTAGCTAATTATGTGTGTACAGGCTTATTCTGTTGGACATTAACTTAAGTCTTGGATCTGATACACATTCTGTCCCTTCTGAAACTGTGTTTCAATGGATAAATCTCCTTTTAACCTATGCTGTGTGATCTTGGTGGAATTCAGCGAATTCAACTCAATGAACAGTATTTTGCTTGGAAAAAAATAGGTTATTCAGTCTCTTCCCTTTTATGCTAGTAAGCTATGGCCAGGAATGACCTGTACACAGTGATGCTCCCTGTGCAAGTGCTTTTGGACCAGATTGTGCTTTCCCCTGCTCCCCATTCTTCTTAAATAATTCCAAAATTTTTTTTTTTTGGAGTATAAAATTTCAGTTGGCAGCCGTTTCCTCTGCTTGTGTTTTGGAAGAAATAACTGACATAGACATTGGATTCTAAGCAGAGGTTCAGGGTTGCAAATCCCAGACAGAGAAAGATGCAGCTTAGTTACTGCAATTAGAGCCAGAAGAATAGGGGTGAGGAAGGGATTTGTGGCTTAATGGTGTGCTTCCTATGGTTTGTGCTGAAGCATGGATGTTTCTTGGATCCTCCTCTTAAGTATTCAACTACAACCTGTGCTTTTCAGAAGAAAATTAAGTTCTCTTCCTGGATGTTGCTCCCAGAACATYATAAAATAACAACCCAAAAGACAGTGCTAATAAATTGCAAGGTTTGCTTTTCATGCAGACTATTTTGAGGGACTTTATTTTGAGTTGTGTTGTATTAGAGGCCCATCAGAAACATTGTTTTGGAATCATGGTTACTTTTATGAATATAAGAAACCTTCAAAGAATCTTTGGGAAATTATCACTGGGTAAGCAAATGCTTTGTATTAATTAAAACATTTTTAGTAACATAACAAAAGCAACTGGCCTGTAAATTAGCCAGTTATAAGAAATTACCTGAGTGTTGTGGAAGTTTTTCAAGTGAAGGAAGGAGTTTAAATTAGAAGACAGAGTTTTGACACTACTTTCAGTTTTGATTATACAGTATAACTGAGGACTTAAGAAGTATTAGTTTCCAGGTGAAGGTACCAAGTTTGTTCTGTAGTTGTATTTCAGATGCAGCACATCTTCTGAACCAACGGGCAACAATCTTAATGGTGCAAGGGTAAACTTAAAGCAGGTCATAGCTAGCAAGCATGTGATCAGAGCAATGGGCACAGAACTTAAAACTGTAACTTACTTCCCAGTTATTTTCAGTCTACCTTTTTCTTCTCAAATCACCTCTTTTGTTTCTTCAGTCAGGGTGTAACATGGACTCCTGTTCTGCTATGACCTCTCAGCAAAACAAATGCTTTGTTCAACTGGCAAGTAACTGAGAAACTTCTTAAACATACTCTGCCAGCAAGAGAGGTATAATTGAAAGGATAGTACCTCTGTCCAGGGTGTAAAAAATGCATTCATGATAAGAGTGCAGCATGAAAACTGAGTGATAAATTGACATGTATAATCATATGAAAAGGTAAACACAGCTCATCAATCTTAGGTAGACTTTGAAAGGCATCAGTAAAGCTAGTGACAAGGTTCAAAGAGGACAGAGGTCAAAAATGTTGCCCACAGGATTTTTCTTTGTTGGGATGRTCTCTTGTATCCGCTAATGCAGACTATGTATCTCCAAAAAGAGTAGATAACTTTAAAATTAGAAAGAACATGGTATCACTTGATGTGCTACTGCCTTTTGAGTTTGGAATTTGAGAGGGTAGTAACAATACTACTGCTTATGCTTCATTTTCTGTATTTTACTTTGCTATGGAACTTGGATCCAGTCTAAATGATAAATGTTTTGTCAGCAAAAATAATCTTCTTTATGAATAATCTGCATCTGGCCACTCAGAGCACTGCTGGAAAAATGCAGTCTACCATAATRTATCACTGGATCAACTGTTATGCTAGCATGAGTAATGCATTATCTGCATGGCTTTGCCAATTGCCCTTTGGGGCCAGCCCTATGTTATTGCTGCCTTGTCACAGTTTTTTGGTACAGTTTTTACAGGTATCATGCTGCTGTCCTCTCAGAAGTCAGACACTTCCAGAGGCATTTGGAGACAAGAGAGCAAGTCCTTTCAGGTACGAACATACCTTGATTTTCATCAGTGAGGCTGGCTATTTTCTATACAACAGAACATGCTCAGTCTTTTGGAGAACTTAGTAAGAGGGAAGAAGAGACAAAGAAACTTTTCCCTGGAGTCTGGTTTATATGGTAGCTGCTCAGTCCTATGCACCTTTAACTCTAAATGCCAACTTAAGTCATACCACAATGCTACTTTACTTCAGCCACCATAGGTCGTGCCTCTGTTTAGCTTTCATGCTGACCTGCATTTCTTGTGGTACTCGGCAACTGCGTATCATTTTTCTGTGGATTTGTTTTCCAGAAGCGTGTATTCTTTCTTCTGAAGAAGAGTAGTTTTTATTTWAAATTCTGCTTTACCCAGCAGACTTGACACCTCCTCATACCTCCTTTTCAGCTCAGCATTTATTTGCCACACTCTGCTCAACGGCTGCAAGCACAGAGTTACTGTTACACTGACTGCAGCCAGTCAGCTAAGACATGCAATCTGCTTTGTGCACTCCAGCTACCTTTCCTGGTGAAGGTCTATAGAAGAAGCTGGCTGAAATGAGTATTCAAAGACTATTCTCCTCAATAGCAGTTCATTTGTGCTATGAACCAGGCAGTGTCTGTTTGGCAGTTTGTCCTGGTTCCGGCTGGGACAGTTAACTTTCTTCCCAGTAGCTGGGGAGGGTGTGCTGTGTTTTGGGTTTGGTATAATAGGAGCGTTGATGGCCCATTGATGTTTTGGGTGTTGCTGGGTGGTGCTTGCACTGGGGACTTTTTGGCCTCCCATGCCCTGCCAAGTGCATGGGAAGCTGGCGGGGGGAGCATAGCTGGGGTGGTTGACCCAGCTGGCCAGTGGGGTATTCCATGCTCAGTATAAAAACTAAGTGTGTGTGGGGGCTCTGGGGTCACAGGATGGGCTYTTGTGTATTGATTGGGCTATGTGTCAGTTTGGCGGGTGGTGAGCACCTGCATTGTGCGTCACCAGCTTTGTATATTGTTGTTGTTATTATCACTGTTATTATTACTGTTCTACTTTGTTTTATTTCAATTATTAAACTGTTTTTATCTCAACCTGTGAGTTTTCCTACTCGTGCCCTCCTGATTCTCTCCCTGATCCTACCGGAGGTAGGGGCTGGTGAGCGAGCGGCTGCATGGTGTTTAGGTGCTGGCCAGGGTTAAACCACGACACAGTTACGTGCCTAGGACACAATGCTGGTCAGAAGGTGTTTATGTACTCTTATGAAATCATAGTAGTGCCACGAAAGGTTTCACCTCTTAGCGCTGTCTAGTACTGGTCTGGGGTCACTTCAAAAGTAGATTATTCTGTAGTCGATGAGAAATCTTGTGGTGTTGGTAATCTGTCAGAGCAGTGCTTAAGAGTGATGGAGAAGTAGGCTTATTACTCTCAATGTGCTTAAGGTACACAAATAGAGGTACTGAAACTGCAGTTTACYCAAACTCAGGCAAATTAACAAAAAATTTTATTAAGAGTATTCAATATAGCACCACACAAAAGGTACACTGTGCTTTGTGTTGCCTTTAAGGAACATGCCGGAACACTTTCAAACTAGAAAAACTAATGTAAAAAGCTTTCTTGTTCATCAGCAGAGCTTACTGTTTGCCCTTTAGAGAAGCTAACCTGAAAGAATCACAGCTTTTGTACATAATGTTTTAATGGTCTTCCAAGCAGATTAAGCATTGTTCCCTTACCCATTAATTCTCTTTCATCTTCCGGGGTTTGAGCTTTGTTAAAAAAAAAAAAACTCACTTAGGCCAAGGTGCTTTCAGGAAAAGCATTCAGTCCAGAACTCTTACCAGCAGATCCAACTGACAACATGCTAGTCAGCTGCTAAATTCTGTTTCTTGAAAAAGTAACAGAGTTTTGATCAATGGTAATTGTGTGAATTGGGCTCTACAAATCGACCCCAGGCAAATTGAGAAAGATTTGGAATCGGCTGTTAATTCTGTCTTGGGCTCAAAGATAAACAAGGAGTACATACTTGGTAAAATTACAGATAAATTGCATCACAGAAAAAAGATGGGTGACTTTGAAGGGTCATTTAGTCCATCTCCTTTTTCAGTACAGATTGTTATGCTATAATGGCTTGAAATTATTTCAAATATAAGTTGCTTCTAAAGCCCATGGCAGGGGGGGTTGGAACTAGATGAATCTTTAAGGTCCCTTCCAACCCAAACCATTCTATGATTCTATTTCATTCTAAAGTATTTATTGGTCCCTCACATTCTAAACTTGGAATAAAGCTAAACTTTGTTTCTTAGCCTGAATTGTTCAGATTAAGTTCTGTATATTAGCTATTACACTATTATGCTTACACTAAATAGGCTTTATTTTTCCTTTTTGTAATCAACATGACTGGAAATCTTTCTATTTTGCCTGAATATGGAACACACAGATGTTTCAGAACATCCTTTATTTGATGCATCTCGCAGTTAGAGAAAGCCAGTTTGCATAAAGGGAACTTTAGCAAGTCAACAATAGTAATAGAGCCATAGTCAAATGAAAGTGTGGAATGGACCCAGTGCTAATGCATATAAAGAGAGTACTGAAAAATCTTCTAGGCTTCCAGCTTCACTGACTCCAGTAGGGAACGTGCTTCTTTATACTCTTCGGCATCTTCCAATTCTTTTTCATTTTCCTGGAATCAAAAAACAAAATTTTTGAGTACTTTGAAAATAATTGACATGGGATTAAATTTAAGAAGGTAACTATGAAAAAAACTGCTAACACCAGATGAGGAGAAGGCTGAGGTACTCAACTTTTTTGCATCAGTCTTCACTGGCAACCTCTCTTCCCACACCTCTTGAGTGGAYGGACCACAAGACAGGGACTGCGGGAGCAAAGTCCCTCCCACTGTAAGAGAAGATCAGGTTCAAGACCACCTGAGGAACCTGAACATAATTAAGTCTATGGGACCTGATGAGATGCATCCCTGAGTCCTGAGGGAATTGGCTGATGTAGTTGCCAMGCCACTCTCCATGATATTTGAAAAGTCATGGCAGTCAGGTGAAGTCCCCAGTGACTGGAAAAAGGGAAACATTGCACCCATTTTTAAAAAGGGTAGAAAGGAGGACCCTGGGAACTATCGACCTGTCAGCCTCACCTCTATGCCTGGGAAGATCATGGAATAGATCCTCCTGGAAGCTATGCTAAGGCACATGGGGGACAGGGAGGTGATTCGAGACAGCCAGCATGGTCCTGCCTGACCTACCTAGTGGCCTTCTATGATGGAGTGACTACATCAGTGGACATGGGAAGAGCTACAGATGTCATCTGTCTGGACTTCTGTAAGGCCTTTGTCATGGTCCCCCACAACATCCTTCTCTCTAAACTGGAGAGGTATGGATTTGATGGGTGGACTGTCTGGTGGATAAAGAACTGGCCGGATGGTCACATCCAGAGGGTAGTGGTCAATGGCTCAATGTCCAGATAGAGATCACTGATGAGTGGCGTCCCTCAGGGGTCCATATGGGGACCAGTACTGTTCAGTATCTTCATCAATGACATAGACAGTGAGATTGAGTGCACCCTCAACAAGTTTGCAGATGACACCAAGCTGAGTGATGCAGATGACGTGCCTGAGGGATGGGATGCCATCCAGAGGGACCTGGACAAGCTCAAGAAGTGGGCCCATGTGAACCTCATGAGGTTCAACAAGGCCAGGTGCAAGGTCCTGCACCTGGGTCGGGGCAACCCCTGGTATCAACACAGGCTGGGGGATGAAGGGATTGAGAGCAGCCCTGCCAAGAAGGACTTGGGGGTACTGGTGGATGAAAAGCTGGACATGAGCCAGCAATGTGTGCTCACAGCCCAGAAGGCCAACCATATCCTGGGCTGCATCAAAAGAAGCGTAGCCAGCAGGTCAAGGGAGGTGATTCTGCCCCTCTACTCTGCTCTCGTGAGACCCCACCTGGAGTACTGYGTCCAGCTCTGGAACCCTCAGCACAAGAAAGACATGGACCTGTTGGAGCGGGTCCAGAGGAGGGCCACGAAAATGATCAGGGGGATGGAACAGCTCTGCTATGAAGAAAGGCTGAGAGAGTTGGGGTTGTTCAGCCTGGAGAAGGGAAGGCTTTGCGGAGATCTTATTGCAGCCTTTCAATACTTAAAGGGGGCTTATAAGAAAGATGGGGGACAGACTTTTTAGCAGGGCCTGTTGTGGCAGGACAAGAGGTAATGGTTTGAAACTAAAAGAGGGTAGATTCAGACTAGATATAAGGAAGAAATTTTTTACAGTGAGGGTGTTGAAACACTGGAACAGGTTGCCCAGAGAGGTGGTAGATGCCCCATCCCTGGAAACATTCAAGGTCAGGTTGGACGTGGCTCTGATCTAGCTGAAGATGTCCCTGCTCATTGCAGGGGGGTTGGAGTAGATGACCTTTAGAGTTCCCTTCTAACCCAAACCATTMTATGATTCTATGAAACAAGGGCTATATCATTATAGAAAACACTAGTTCTACATGACTCAAAGCACAGGTAATTTCTTTTGTCCCACTTAAGGTCCAGGATAATGACTGTCATGTGTAAGTAGATTTGACCTATGCATACCTTTATTTTACTCTGTTAAATATTTAAAACCCAGGACAGCATAACTGGAACCATTAACAACAGACCTCAGAACAAGAGTACTGTTAGGAAAAAGCTTAAGCAGACTGACAGTTGAAAAAACATACTACTGTACAGTTGATTTTAATAAAAGCATTGAAGGTGAGCTGAGCACAGAAAGCAACCCTTAAAGACTTCCAAATTCTTAATAACAATAGTAACTCCCCCCACTCCTTGTTTTATGTTTGTATAGCACACTATATGGACCAATAGCACCACTTCTGCATGCCACTGAAATCTAGACCAGCTAACTGTCAAGTAACTAGTTGAATGACGAAAGGACCCTAAATCCTGCCAGGTACTGAGCATTTATTTTGGAAAACAGTAGAGGCATGATACCTGAGGATAAGACACCTTGAGTCTTCCTTTGAGAAGGGATTTGCATTTTAGACATCAAATGTGTCTAGGGCTTAATTTAGGGTATGTATTTTTAGCCTTACAGTAGCATTTACATGTGTAGCTGAATTCTTGATGAGAGGGCAGCTTTTAAAATAAGCATGATGATCTCCAAACTTAGTATAGTTTCATTGAATCTATTTGTACAAGATACTATTTATTCCTGCAGGTATTCATATCTTAAAATGGCACTAGTGCTCACCTCACTAATAAATCATATCAGCAGTACTCGGCAAGGACTCAGCTGTCTTGTTTCTTGTCCATAGCATAATAAAAGTAGTAATCAAAGTATTTTGATTATTTCAGTTCACTACAAGCATATTATGTACATCTACACTATCTAGAAAACTACCTAACGCGGGTGAACTATTTTTTCTGATCATATAACTTGCATAGGAATTCAGAGTCCATTCTAGCAGTTCAGTATTTAAGTGTATGTTGAGTATACATTCCCTTAAAGACAGCTTCTAATATTCTAACACACATGGTTTTCATAGACTGAAGACCAAGCCTGCAAAGACATTTATCTAAAATGAAATATTGTTATGTTACAGGATGCTAGTCCTGAGACCTATAAAAAGTAATTCTTCAATCCAGTTCTAACAGGCTGCAATTGCACTGCAGACAAGCATGTTTATCCAAGTTCATCAAGGAACAGCAGCATTTCTTGATCAGTGGGTTATGGTGCTATACTTACTAGTAGTTGAGTAAGATCTGCATGTGCAACTTCTAATCTGCGCTGGCAGTCTGGAATCATCATTCGTGACTCTTGTAAGATCTCGATCTGTGAAAATTAGAAGCCAATGAAATGAGAATGTATTCCAGATAGGAACTTTATTTTTTAAGGTAAGCCTTTACTCTGAAAAATCAGTAGTCCAGTCATCATCTAGGAACTTCAGAACAGTTGTACTACACTATTTTCTGAATAGGCTTTTTTATTAAAAGACACTCACTTAGCATAATTGCTTAAAATTCTGTTAATTTGCAGGACGCTTCCATTTACTTTGTGCTTAATTAAACGTAAAGTATTAAGTGCAAAAGAGTATTTAGAATAATTTTTCCCTTAGAAAAAAGTACTGCCTGGTAAGCGTTCCATACAGCATTTGTTAAAAAGGCTATTTAAAACAAACTTTCTCCTGCTGTCGTGAAGCACCTTCATCCAAAATGGGATCAGCTGGTTATATAAATATCTCCTGCATCTTTTGGGTAATAAAGAAAAACAGTGTTCAGATAATACCACATAGAGATAATTACTGCATGAAAAAAGTTATTGAGTTATTGATCACATTGTGTGCACACTGCAGGAGGCTCTGACTGAAATACAAAGGTAAAGAAAAATGAAAAGCAAAGACCAGCAGGCTTATATTTTTGATGCTTATCATGCATAAAAAGTTATTACTTATCCTTGTGCTTCATTTTAGGAGAAAGATTATTCTCACCATGCACTTTGAACAAAATTACTAAACTGGCACCCCACTGAATCTGAACGTCCTGCCTCCTCCTACAGAAAACAACTTCAGATTTAAACAAGGGAACATTTATTTCATGGAACATTTCTGGATCTGAAATCCAGCCACTGAGAAGAAAAGGTGTGCAAGTTGTTCAGTAATGTTAAATCTATTTAGAAATGAAAATCTGTTAGATATTTAAATATGAAACCTCTTCAGCATTCAGGATAACCTGCAACAGGAGGCATTCCCTTTAAATGGCTTACTTCATTCTGTCATTCCTATGTTGTATTCTCCTTTCAGTATTAATGCTGCTGTACTGAAGGGTCATTGTAAAACACAAGATAAGCTATAGCTAAGAATGTATTTATGCATACAGGAAGGCCTTATGTAGTAAGACATTATCACCATGTTTTTAAATATCATATATTTAAGTTCTTAGTTCAAGCCATTTTTGAGAGAAAGAGTTTAAAAACTTCGTTTCTAATTTTCTTTCAGAGAATCTAGGGCAAAACCTGTCTACTTTAATGAAGCAAAGATGGGTGACAAATGTTTTAAAAAAAAAAAGCATCCCCAAGTTCTAGTTCTCATTGGTATTACCACTTTTCTTTTAAGCATTCAGTATTGGACTGTATTAAAAATAAGACTAGGAACTCTGCATGTTACACTTCCAGCAGTGAATGTATAAATAAAGGTTTGTAACTTCCATAGGATGAGATGTGCCATAAACTGYATGACATGATGCTTTCTGCTTTATATAGTAGAAATTTGTTCTATAAGGAATACCTACAGGAGTGAGAATATCCAGTAATGACTTCCTTGGGCCAGTATTGCTAAATAGTTCTGTATTGTAAAGCTGGTAGATGATATGAAAAGTAGTAACTTATTTGATATATGCCACTCAATAAGCGATCTGGGAAGGCATATAAATCTAGAATCTGTAAGCTGTAGTTCTGGCTGCTGTAAGAAAAGACCAAATCTACCCCAATCACTCTGTTCAAAACAGAATTTGACTGAGATCCAAAGGGGTGCCTGAGTTTTATTCACATTTGCCTGTAGTTATGCAATAATAAGTAAAAAACAGAAGAATAATAAATCCTGGAACTATATTCAGTAGGTGCAAACAGTTGGAGATTGGAATAGGAATTTTGTGGAACCAATATTATTAGTTGATTACCAAACTACCTATGCAAACTTTGATAACTTCTGCATAAAACACATTTTTTCAAGTAATGCTGATAATCCCAGATAGACCATTTACTGTTACAAATGTATATAATAAAGCAAAGTGAAAAGCTCAAATAATTAGATGAGCTTTGGGACTGGAATTTTTAAAGTGTTTGCTCTCCAAATTGTATCAAAATTCTATCAAACTTTCTGACAGAACTCTAAGGAGTTTGAATTATAAGCAGGTCACAGAGGAAGTTAAAATGAAACTGATCTAACTTTGCAAAGAACCATAAATATCTGCAAGGTTTCTGTGAATTCCAATGCCAAATAGAAGTATTGAAAAGCTGGAGTAACTGAACTGCATCTAAATACAGTGTTAAGACAAAAGCAATAAAGCACAAAAATATGTACAGGGTGAAGCAAATTGAATTTTTTGTCAATAAGTGCACATAGGACCAAAAGAGCTATTGTGGCTACAGTGAGGATGACATCCCCTTTCCTTTAAATGTACTGAAAAAGCCAGTTAAACAAATCTCTTCAACCAGCCACAGCTGTCTTTCAGGATTGAAGGTACTTCTACTAAAGGAGCAGATGTCTGGCATCTTTCAAAGGAAAGCAGGTTCCTCAGATGTGACTGAGCTCTCTAACTGTTGGGGTGCATATAGCATATTTATTAAACGGGATGTGGATTTTTTGTAAATTGGATCAGATGTCAAAGAACTGGTGTGCATAATGCACTATCACTAGCCTTCAATCTGTTTTCCATAAATTCCAGATGGCAGTGACAGATAAAGCAGAATAGATGCAAAGACACAGATCCACCTATCAGTTGCTTAAGTGGAAGGGCACCATAACTAAAATCAGACAATTACTTTACACATTCAAAATAAGCACAAAGGCCAAAGAYGACTCTATGAGAAACAGCTGGGGAGATAATGTCCAAGGCTTTAAACATAAGCAACTTTGATTTTTAGCAGGTCCCACAATGAAAGTTCAAAGCTACTATTTCAACTTTAGGCAGATCAGAGCTGCTCATGAGGCAGATTCTCTACTTTTTGGATCACCCAAGCACTTACACTGAAACAAATTTTTGATAATTTAAGAATACAAATAAATATTACTGCTTATGAATGTTGATACTGAGTATTCTGCAACAGGAAGCAATTTTGCTCAGCCTGACATGTATTGTATAACAGGGACAACAGTTTTATCAATCAGCTACAAAAAGATGGAAGCAGAGTTTGTTTTTTATTTTTCTTCCAGCTGACCCACATCTAACCAAGAGATTTAGAGATACACAGATCCACAAATAACTTGAAAACAACAAGAAAACCTCCATAGGGCCCTCTGTCTTTCCTTGATCTTAGAAGGACAGCCTAATAAACTACTGGGTCACAGGGTATAGTGACAATATTGTTTTATATGACAGGAGTGGTGTTCTAAACACAAAAGATAGGCTAAAAAAAAAAGTGTGAGTGAGTCATATATGTATGAATTATATACACACATGAATATATATTCATGCGTTTAAGTACTGCCTCATAATCGCTTGCCCTTTGACTGTTGCACAGATAATCATAACAGCATGGATCTACTCAAAGATGGTAGGGGGAAAAGAAAACAAACATGCAAATAATTCAGTTTGCTAAGAAAAGTGCTACTTGTTTGAACTACTTTTCATCAGAAACTTTGTAAAACACTTGGAATCCATTGACTAATTACAGCCAGAGCTGATGGAAGGACAGAGACCCAAAAGGAAGAAGGACATCTCTAAGTATCAGGAACACAAACGGTTCCAAAATTAATAATCCTACTAAGGAAAAGACTGTAGGACAAAGTAAACAGTCATGCTAAGGCTACTCGTTGGCTAATCAACATATTTGTAACTTAGATCCACAGCATGGTATTACTTCTCACCTCACTGGTAATATAAAGGCACAATGTGCTGGGCCAGGCTGGTGGCATGGGSACACAGGGAGTAGGACAGCATAGGTGACATAGGAGAAAGCTGGGCATAGGGAAGGCAGGAACGCAGAGGAGATACAGCATTAAGGTGAATACGGAGGGGAAAAAAACCCAAACACACACAAAAACTGTAGGAAACCAAGTTTTATTAGTTCTACTTCCTCTGAAGCAACTTGTTTTATTTTCACACAGCAGGCCCAAAAGAAGCTTGAGCTATCCACAAATACAGGATACAAGAGCACACTGCAGTCCGTTGTTGGTGAGTTGTCAAATACATTGATCAAAACACTTCCGAAGGACCATGAAGAAAAGCTTGCAGTGAAGAATTGGAGAACATTGTTTTGTTTCTGTAGTGCTTGAGCATTTCAAGAACTGAAATGGCCATGTATCAACCACAAACCACCTACCCTTTGAAGCAAGAAAGCTGGAGGAGGAGAAAATCCTCTTGATCTAATGCCTCAGTATTTCAAATGAGCTTTCTCTGCAGCTCCTCTCAGGTGAGGGCCAATCCTGTTTCTTCTAAAGCAGATCACTTTAGCACATAAGAGGCAGAAAGGTTCCTTTGGTCTTTTTGGAAAACAGTTTGTCACTGGCTGTTTTCCACTAATGTACAACTGTGAAGTTTTCTTCATTGTCAGCGGCGGGGGGTAGAAGGAGAACACCACATGACTTGAAGCTAAAAAAATTGAGAACTTTTCAGAGGACAGAAGCAAAACTCCATGTCCTCCACTGAAAAAGTTTTTAATTAAATACACTGTATCATAAATTACAGATATTGCTCCTTTAAAATTAACTTAGAGGATTGATAATGGAATTATCCATTACAGAAAGTTGTCATTTAATCAGCAGGCAGCACATTTCCTTCCAGCAACTCAAAATTCTACCTGAATGCATCTATGTTGATGCAAGTATAAACCTCACCCTGTAAACAGGTGAGAGGTGGTAAACATCTGAATGAAGAGGTTTCTTTGGGAGTGGAGTAAAGAAAACACTGACAAAAGACAGACTTCCTTTCCCAACAAGAATGGCTCAACCCAGTTAGAACAAATAGCCAAATTTTCTCATCTGTTTTGTGGAGATGAAATACCTGGGGAAATATTTGTGCTAAAATTGGAAGCAGAACAGACATGGGAAGTTCCCTAGATAGAGAGAAGGCAGAAGAAAGGTCAAGTCCAGATTTTTTTTCCTCCCCCTAGAGCACAGGAAAGTGAGCCCAACTGAAGAAGAAATGAATAATGTCCCATCTTGGTGGCAGGTCTTTTCCATAGGAATGTTGCCATACTAACTTATTCTAAATACTGCACGAGTGCCTTTAATCTTCCACATAAAGTCTGGAATCCAAAAAGGTATTTACACCTGCCTACATAGGAAAGGAAAACAGCCTTTGGAAAACAGAAGGGAAAAAGGAAGATCACATTGGTCTCTTTCAGAAAGCACATTAGGCAATAAAACCAAAGTTTGAAAGCATTTTTAATACCAGTTGTATGTTAGGAATATTATTCCATACTTAGTACAGAGAATTCCAAGTTGCTAGCTTTTAAGGAAACAAACTGTGCTTGTTAAGGATACTGTCCAAATACATAAGGGGGAGCATTAGGCTCTTCATTAGCATTTCCACTACCTCTTTACCTAAGCAACAAGAGCTAGAGTTCAGATTATTAAGCAAAGATCATCTATTCTTAGAAAAAAAACAAGCAACCCCCCCCCAAAAAAAACTTATGAAAATAATCAGACTGAAGTGAAACTGTATGTTTCATCTAATCTTACTGTACTTGATTGGTGAGAAGAATGAAACTTTGTTTGAACCAGTCAGGTGGGGGGTAGAAAGAGCTGAAAATGTAAAAAGCCAACTGACCTAACCAGAGTATTTCTTTGAGGCTAAATAGACATTTAAAAATGAGAAAGTTACAGAACATTACAATGTTCCTTTCAGCAAGAACTCCTCCAGTAAAAAGATTAGCAGCAAATTCTCATCTTCCACAATAATTTTCCAAAACAATATACATTGTTTCCAATGTATTTCTTTTTAGCTGTTTCAGGAGATACTCTACCTTTCACTCAACAAAGCAAGAGAAGTATTGCTGTTTTCACTAATATTTGTAAAAAACTGCGTATTAGCAAGATGTACTTTCTGCACTTTTATGTACTCTTTGGCATGCGGATATTAAATTCTATGTTAAGTCCATTGGATTTTTAACTCATCTGGAAATGACATTACACAAGAAGTAATTTGGAACTGTAGGATAACTATTTTTAAAAAATGAAAATTTATCATTTATCAGTAAAAATGCTGACAATTAACAAACTCCAGAGTATACCAACAATTCCACTGAGAGGAAACAAGGAGTAGATACCTCAGGCTTTTCCCGCACTCACAAGCTCAAGATAAAAGCATTAGATGGGAAAGGATGTTTATGTATGTATGTATGTATGTATGTACGTACGTACGTATGAGACACATCAACAACCACAGAAATACAGAAAACTACTGGTTAGTCTGCACTCATGAGTGATTACAGTGTGAAAAGTTTCTATTACAGGTAAAGTACTATGAAGCTCTGTGTAAAGTCCTCATATATTGAGAACCATTACAACTGTGTAGAAACTAAGGCTTCATTGTGAAAAAATCCACATGGAGGTACAGTTGCACTACTTGGTGCTACCAGTCAGGGTTCTTCATGACCCTCTACAGAAACTATATGCAGAAATTACACCTAGTGGAATACGTCAAAAGTATTTTAATATTTTTTCCTAACTTCTACAAACCTGATAAATTTTATATACAATAGTTCAGTTTTTAATAAGATTGTTTTCAATCTCGTATTTTATTAAAGTACTTAATAACCCTTTTTCCTACAAGTCTCATAGTTGAAGATAGTGTGATTTTGAGATATAAAAACATACAAAAATTTTTGTTTCATAGCCTTTTTTTTTCCAAATACTGCTCTTCATTTATTATGTTTTTTCTGCCAATTTGGCTTAAATGAACTGTTAAAAGCTTTCCCCTAAATTCTAAACTTCTAATCTGCCTTTTGTAGACAAAAAACAGATGACAGCAGTGATGATGTTTGTTTTTTTTTTTAAATAAGCTGTAAGTAATGGAAAAGGAAGGGCTTCCTTGCCTCATAATGCTAGAGATTCTTTCCCTGTGATGTACAACCTACCAAAAGTAGCTCTCACCCAGCTCAGATTCAGCATGAAGTACAGCTGAGACACAGCAAGTAGTGCAAATACAATGTGCACGCAGGACAATGGTAATGTACAGGTGTTATGGGTGAAAAGCAGGTGCGGATCCCTCAGGGATGAGGCACAACACCCAGCAAGTGAAAGCTCTGGCTTTACTGAAAGCATAGCGTTACCACAGTGAGAGCCCCGGGACACCAATGCTAATCAAAATGCAGACCCAACCCAGTGGAGCCCTGCTCGGGGGTGAAGCTCAAAAGGACAGCACTGCAGGGGTGGATAATAAAACTTGCACTGATTAACATGTCATACATATGCAATGGCCTGTTTTGCTCATTAGTGAATTCACTGATGTACTGCAGGTGCTGTTGTCTGAATTCTGAGACCCACCCTCACGCTGGTGCCCATGCAAAGGTGGGGGCAGATGAGTGAACTATCCTGGCTTACCATGACAGTAAGACAAAACATGCTTGGGACTCTACATATTCAGATGGCAGGACGGGAACTATCCTGGGTTACTGTAACAGTATCTTCTCACGCCCTACAACAGGGTCTTCCAAGTTATAATCTCGGTCAGTGTATACCAGCAGTGCGAGAAAACTGTCCTTTTTGTTTCTCTGGTATTGAAACTGCTCCTCATTAAGTAAGTTCTTCTGGACAACTGCCAACTACCCTAGTTGGTCACTGCGTCAGCTAGAGATCACTTGAGTTCACAGGAACCACAAGCTGCCCCACTGTATAAGGAGTTAGGAGAAAAATACTGAGTCAAACCCTAACTATTGTTCTACAAAGGGACTGATCCCTCCTTACAGACCAGGCACACCCTAAAGTCTACATATGCTGTAGGAATGGCATTATTAATTTTAAAGTAAAATTTTCCAGTCACTTCTGTACTGTTAAACCACATGTCCTACTGCAGAGTTGTAACTAGAAAGCTAAATGAGAACAGTAGTACATTAAGAGGTAAGTAAGGCTTTTAAGCATCCCTCCTTCAACTCTGGATTGATTTGTATATACATACCTGATTGAGCTGGTACCTCAGATAAAATAATAGTTAAAATTATTCTCCTAGTCTCAAATGATTGAATTCATTCCCATCCCCCAAATGTTACTTTTAATTACTGAAATAAAGACTACAACAATTATTCAGATTAGGAATTATTAACTAAAAATTCCTAAAATGCGTAACTACAGATTTTTTCCTGAAGAATGTCTCAAAGTATTAACGCTATCCAAAATACGGTTCTGAGCAAACTCTCCTGGTATATAATTTTCTTTTGAGTAACTGATTTGATCCTATGAAAAGCGTGCACACTCTTTCTGAGCCTCAAAATTCTTCACAACCTAAAATACCAACAACTTCCAGAATGCAAAGTGCACTAAAAGAACAAGAAGTGAAGATGTCATTGGAGGAACTGATTGCTTTCAAAGCAGATCAGGCAATTCCTGAATGAATCGAGACTGTTCTCTGTGAAGGCTTTTGTCTCTGAGAATACCTTCTAGTAGTGTGTAACATTTCATTTCACAGCAGAAGTTCACAGCCTCCGCTGTTTTTGACTTTGATGATATCTTGCAGGTCACTGCGGAAATACCACGGTGCAGTCAAATAATCTGATGAATGGGGGACACTAAAAATGGGAATTGCATTCATTAGTTCTTGTTAGCATCAGCGGATCTTCAGAAAGACTACTATTTTGTAGAATCTTAGAGTCTCAGTCTGTGGTGACGCAGAAGACAGCTCAACTCTATAAATACAATTCTTTATTTGTATACAAATTCTTTATTTCTATTTCCTTCCCATAGCATAATGAAAGCAAGGCAGGACATATACACATGACCTGAAATCTGAACTTACTAAAAAAGTTGTCTTAGCTTGTTCTAAAAGAGCTTTCTCCTATCTTGTTTTCATTAATTTTTATATTTGAGTTTTGTTTAACTTATTCTTCCATTGTTTAAAAATGAAGATGGGAGAACAGTAGGTTAGGTTTTATAATACCAGGCTAACACCTGGCTATTTAGACCACCAGGCTATTGAAACAAGTGAAAATAATTTTAATTTACAGTTTCAGTTTCTGTGAAGATTTAAGAGGAAACATCTGGGAAATGCTTGGGAAAAAACATAGTTAAAAGAGAACATATTTAGTTGAAAGAATATGAAGGCCACAGTTAAACACAGACATGCCACACTACTGTAAAGAATAAACACAAATCTCCCAAACCCAAGCCTTCTCTCAGTGAGAAGGAAACTTGACACTCCTTCTCCTTCCAAAAGGGCATGTACCAACTGTCTGCAACCACTGTCCTTTCTGGGGAACCTTCCAAGAAAAATTCAATCATATTGTAATAGTGACACTAAACCATACTCTTGAGCAGATGAAACTACAGCATGCACCTTGCTAGTTAGTGACTTCACTACAAACTCTCGGTCTCTCCGTACCCATTGCTCTCTCTCTTTGAGGTCTGTGATTTTATCAAAGGGATACCAGTATACTCAAGAGTTGAAATGTTTCATCTTCATATTAACTATCAAGCATTGTCACTTCACTGTAACATTTGCACTTACCAGCAAGCACTTAGTTTACCTAAATGCATCCAGACCATGTATTTTCAGGTTCTTGGTATTTCTGAGAAAGAGAGTTCATGATGACCCCATACATGCTGTTAGTGAGTGATAGCCATCCTGACACCCAGTGCTAAGTAATCCATATGCAGTGTCCTTATAATTTAACAGTTCTGGAGTAAAGGAAATTTCTACCAATGCTTATTATGATTTTCATAATTGACAGGATTTTAGTCTAGTATTTATATAACAGGAGTCTGGAAAAAGGTACAGGAGATTCTTTTATTTAAGGATGACTATGATTAAATGAAAGCAAAGAAGGATTTTATAAAACAAGTTTTAGGATAGTTTACCTGCTTCTTAATTCCATAATCATCACATGCTTCAGCTTTCATTTTTTCAATCTTTTCTTCTTGCTGTTTTGCTTCTTTTTCATACATAACTTTTTCTTTTGCCAATCTGCAATTAAATCAAGTGATTGTGTTAATCTCATTCTATTACAGTAAAAAGTTACACCATTGATAACAAAAAAACTCCCTGAAAGCTGCAGCCCTGTAAGATAATACACAGTTTTATAAAAAAAAAAAAAAGACTCTAACCATTGCAAAAAACTGCATCTAGGAAATGCTGAATTTAGCTATAATGTATGATGATTCTTATAAGAATAATTTAAATTAAAAATACTTTTAAAGATTCTGTGTGGGCTTATCCGTATAGAATATCCTAAAAAAGCTATGTATTGCTTCTTCATTTCAAATACGTAACAGAAACAGATAAGCTGCCTTGTAGATCTGGATGACTGCTAATAAAGACAGAGGTACAGAGAAGAAAGCTACCTATTTAAAAAAAGTCCTCACATCATAGGTAGCCAAAACAAACAAGATTAAGATGTCTGCAAAGACAACATTGTCATCATCAGCTTTTAGATCAGCATTTGCCAGACCTTCTCAACATCACCCAGGTTCTGATAATTTTGCAAGTGACCTACATTGGCTGTTATAGTCATGTGGCCTTTCCTCTTTCCTATTCACTACTAAATAACACCACTGCACCTGCATTATTAGATGAATAATGATAGACATCCTTCTTAGTAGTAACTTTGAAAAAAGTTATCACATGTAAATGAAAAGAAACAGCACTTTCAAGTTCACAAACTGTGATCCCAGAATTTCCTGATCACTACGTTTCATGCCATTAAATGCATTATTTCCCATACTAGTTTTCATACAAAATAATGAAAAGTAAAATTCCCAAATTACACAGTAGCCTCATAGTTTTGTGTTCCTTAGAGTATTTTCTCCATTTACCTTGATGCTGGTTTGGGGGTTATAAACAAAAGTAACAGTTCCATAATTTATGTTATAGCAATTTTCTTTATGGCCTATCTTTCAAAGGGAAAAGAATCCCTCTTTTAATCCTACTAATGGACCCATACTTGGGAACACCATACTTTTTGCTAACAAGCATAGATTCAAGAGTAATGTAAAAAATTTTGAAGGTCAGAAGGGAATATTAAGGCAGTCTAGTCTGATGCCCTACAGTAATTTTTACATTGCAAGTCCACTATCAAACTTCATTATTTGTTGTTACTGCAATTTTCCTGTTGCACCTCCCAATTTGTTACATATGTTCATTAGGTATACGCTGGATTACATAATGCTAGATCTGAACCAAAACATCCTTCAGAATCTGGAGAATGATGAAGTAATTTCTGATCAGCTAATTCAGGACCACAACAAACATTGAGATGCTACTGCAAACCTGAGACCGTGCCAAAGAAAATCCTTCCCCAAACAAGAATAAGCATCAGATCAGCCTATATAAGATTGTTTAAGGAGAACTTAACAGCCAAAAGAACATAATCAGATCTAAGAAGTAAACAATATATTATACAAATGCAAAGAGAATAAATAAATGTCTAGTACAGAGTTTCACGGTCACATTAGCACACCAGAGCAAATTAATTCCTAATTTGTCACAGTTAAGTGCCCTATTAGAAGGGCTGCTGGGGAGGGACAGAATGCTACTGGGGTGACAAGAACATTTTGTGAACTGAAGCTGCCATAAAAGCACCACTGCAGTAATATCTTGAGAAAAATTCCAAAGAGAATATACTGATATTGCAACAGCAGGAACTCTCCCTGCTTTTGTTACATCATGTTACATTTTACATCATCAAAAATTGTTTTGCTAAAATACCCTTAAGCTGTGGCTCCGCAACAGTTGATCTAAGCTGGGCTGTGGCAACACGCACCTGAACTCGTTTCAGCCTCCATGGAGCCACACCATCAGAGAGGGCCTTCAGCCTTATGAAGAAGCTTTAGCAGCATGTCGAGCATGTAGTGTAGGTATCATGTAGGCCAGTTTCTACAAGTACTAGCTTGTACTAGCCAAGTACTACCTTTAAGAAGTAGTACTGGGGAAAGACAGCAGCCTAATTACTAATAATAAAGACACTAAATCAGTGGCTGCAATTCCAACTACTGGAACTAGCTCCAGTATTAGCATCAGTAAATATTGATTTAGCAGAGGATGAGTTAATTGTTTGATCAAGGTTGCTTGATTTAATTCCAGACAGTGTTATTTGCTTTGCTATTTTTAGGTTCCAAAAAAGTTAATTTTAATCAACCTGTAAGACAGATGATTTTTTTTTTTTGAGTGAGAATAGCAAATTCCCTTGAGGAGCAGGGGGAGATAGATATGATTAAAAGCAGTTTTTATGTTGATTCACTTACTGAAGTGTATATGCCATTGGAACTAAAGGCAATTTGCATCACTAAACCCAGCATTTTTAATCATTTTAATTTTTGGCTAAAACAAAAGGCACAATGTTTGTCATGACTTATGTTTCCACATCACATTTTCACATTCACATCTCCCTCTATGCACACTAACTTTTCAAACTGACCACTATTCAAGTTTGCTTACTTTCATCAAACAGGAAAGGACTGCATGTTCTGGCCTAGTTTAGAATTAAATTTAACTTGATTTTTTGCCCACCTCTCTCATACCTGGAATACTTAAGAATTGCATCCATATTTATCTACCTATTTCTATTTCTGTACTAATTGTATATTTCAGAAGCAGAAGTTGAAATATTCTGCTTTCAAAAAAGGAAACACGTGAAACCTGAAATATGAGACTGTTTTCTGTGACAAACTTTCCACTGCACTTTGTTCAGTAATCACAATTGTCCAATTTAATGTTCAATTTATTATTCATAAGGTTGGGATGCTGATGTTTAATGCTATTAAGAAGTTTTGATTTGAAAAGATTTCCTGTACTAGATCCTTCCTCTAGATGTCATGAAGCCGTTTCTACTGAATATGTAGCTTGGGGAGATGGTAAATGAAATCAATAGCTTGCTTTCAAAAGGAAAGTGAAATTTCATAATGGAATACTATCCCTTAATCACCTCTTAAAAATTTCAGCAGAATTCTACACAAAAATACCCACATGATACTTTGTTCCTCTCGTCTTCCTTTACCCTTTGCCTGTCTAGAAACAAGATCCTGGGTTGGTTTTTTGTTTGTTTTGGTGGGGTTTTTGTTTTTTTGGGGGTTTGGTTTTTTTTTCCTCCTTCTTCTTCCCCAAAAGATTAAAAGTGTACTAAATCAGAATCTTTATATATGGTGTGATTGTACACAGTGAACAGAGCGAATAGCTCAATAGGTACCAGAAGAAGCCAGACAATAATTTGTTGCATTTCAAGTACACAAGTCATTTCTAGATAAAAAAAACCTGCAACCATAAAAACCACTACAGGCATAACTTTTGCAGACATTCTACAGTGTCGTAAGAAATATAAGCTACAGTAACTTTTAACTTTTAACTGGAAGAATCCAGAATGAAAAAAAAGAAGGAATCAATGTAGATTACTTCTTATCATAGTTATACTTGTATACTACACATATATACAAATAAATTGTATATTACACATATATACTTGTATATGTGTAATAAGCCTTTATTCTAAAATAGACAGTTCCTTAAAATATCCTCTTGTTTTTAAACAATCTGTCACCTGGTACCCATCTGATACCCTATGGTTAGCCTTATTTCAGCTACACAACATCCTGCATACCGTAATAGCTCTGCAAAT
>JAYKAV010003102.1:186404-213632 GCA_035582835.1 Phoebastria nigripes
AAAGTTAAAAGTAAAAAACCTGACAAACAGCCACATACAATTAATACTAGCTTATTTTCATATTTCAAGTCTCTACTTATAATAGCTCTTTCCAGCCTTCAGAACTCCACATAAATTTTCAATGGAAGTGAAGACTCCTACATACCTGGTTTAAATCTACTGACAACAAGCTTGTTTTCCTTAGTTATTTTTCATGGACCCTGAAGCAGAAGCCTACACCCCCAAAAACAGAGAAAAAATAACCCAAATAAAATAGTAGTATTTTATGAGCTTCTGCCAGTCTTTTAAAACAAAAAAGAAGAAACATAAAATCCAATTGTTCTGGACCTTGTCTCCAATGCCAGCCAGTAGTTAACTGCTAGGGAGCAAATACAAAGAAACAAATCAAGTTTAAAGCGACATTTCCTGTGGTACACCTGCCTCTAGAAATCAAGTTAAGGACTTTTTAACACTGAAGAACAAAACTAAACTATCAATGTTTAATAGACAACAGGTCAGCTGCTGGCTGTGGCTGCTGCCCTTTTAAAATCCTTTACACGTTTGACTTTCACATCACTTAACAATCAATTCCACAATTTGCATGTTCTGTGTAAAAAACACAGTTTTATTACTTTAAAGCTGCAGACTAAACCCAGAAGAGCCCAAAGGACTTGAAAGAATCTTGAGCTAGAAGAAAAAAAAAAAAAAAGTAGTTCCTTCACTACCTTTTCCATACCGTTATGACTTACCTATTTTCTTCTACTCACTTTCTGTCCCCAACTTCAGCTCCCCAAGCTGAAGAGCAAAGTAACACAAGATGGTTCAACACAGTCAAAAAGCTGACCAGTGCTAAGAGGTCTGCTCCCCACCACCACCCCAGCATACATCTCTGCCAGCACTAATGTTCAAACAATCTCTCCATGAGCCAATTCAGTTCAGCAAAACAGCAGGAAATTAACACAGCAAGAAAAAAAAAAAAAAGCTGACAGTTTTTCTCCTGGTTTAAGCAAATTGATCAAGCTCAGCGAAAGGTTTGACTAGCACCAGAGACCAGAGAACTGGAGAGGGGGAGAGGGAAATGAGACCTCCGAATTTAGGATGACGTTGACTTCTCAGGGGACTTCACTCCTAGTCTGTTTAGGGTGCAGAGTTGCAAGTGGTTTAGACTGTTCAAACTTCTGGTTGCTGCTGAAAGAGCCCCAAATCCCCCTCCTTTCTCACTCCCCAAAGGTATATATGTTCCTACCCTAGTCCTTATATATCAACGTCAGCATCATCTCCTGCAGCTGCATCATTAGCAGTAGCAAGCAGACCTACCTCTCTGATCACAGGAAGGGCACACAGTTTATCTGAAGGTTGACAGGTGAAAAAAGTATGCACAACATGAGTTTTCTGAATGCATAATGAAATTAAGATCCTCTGTACTAGGTAGACAAAAATTCCACCTTCTTGAATCACAGTCACAGGCAGGAACTACTACTGGATGCCTAGAATAAAAATGGTAAAATAGTACAAGGACAGAGCAAGTACACGCTACTACTCTTGATATGTTTCCCTCAAMCTCCAGCAATTGCCAACAAATCAGGTTCTACATGAGCTAGAATGACACCTATGTGCTTAAGACTGCTCTCCAGMATTAGAAAAATCAACACAAGAAACACTTCCGTGGCTGGACTGAGCAAGCTCAGTGGGGCTCTGAAGAAGACAAGAGGGAATTTCTCAATTTTGCTACTGAATAGCTTCACTACTGAAAGGACATGCATCTCTTCAAAACTTACGTTACTATTAACCGTGGTATATGCTAATATGCCATGGATTCAGTCTAAGCACACAGAAAACTCAAAGCTGACACCATGTATTGACCAGATAATGCAATATCTACATTGACTTAGTTCAAACCTAAAAATCCATAATAGTGTAACTGTACAGTGTACAGCTTTTTTTGTTATAGTATAATAAATCCCATGTATTAACACTATGCACAGTTATAACACAAGTAATTCAAGAACTGCAGTAACATTGGCACTGTGCTAATCACTACCTGCAGAACTTAAAATATCAGGTCCCAAACCTGCAAATTACTTATGCACATTCTTGGGTTCACTAATGCTACATAAGCACACATGCATTWCAGACTGGGACCTATGAGGAAAAGTCAAGGAATGAAGATGAAGGAAAGAATAAAGAAATAAAATACTTGACACAGTTATGACAAACTGCCATGTTTTCTTAGCCATGAGTGACTACTCTCTGATTTGGACAGGATCTCAAGTTTATGTGTTCATTTTCTTGATAGTGACAAAATCATCATAAAAGCTAAACTTTCTCTTTTAAGTGTCAAGATGTAACCCCACACAAGCATACACATCATTTTTAGCCCCTCCTGCATCTACAGCTTACAGAACTGAGTTACCATAACATTTCAGGTTAACTTCACAAGCTTGGTTTTTGTCAGGGATTACTACTGTGAAGACTATGAAAATCAGTTACAGGGTTTTTTTTGAAGTCAGAAAATTATTTCAAGTTAAAAGTTACTTGGTTTTAACATTTTTATAGCATCTCTGTTACTAGAGATTTCTCTGAATCTCCAGGGCTTCACATTCTGTCCTTGCCTCTCAACACAGCTATTTCCCAGCTCTTGCAATACATTCCTACAGATTTTTTTAAATCCTTGCCATAGCAACAACTCCCCTTCTGCCCCTCTGAGAAAGTCTGCCTGGCTAGGGCATCCCTGAATACCAGCAGCCAGTGGGAACATGGAGTGGGGCAGGGGAATGGAAGAATCCAATAGATGCAACCAGGATGAAAGCTCTTAAGTTATGGACTACTCAAAAAGCAGAAGATGCTGGTTGGGGATGAAGATTTTGCTGAGATACTGCAAGAAGCAACTTGAGTGGTCAGGGACAAAGAAGAGGAGAGCTACTCCATCAAGAGAGCTGAAAGAGCATTTCTGATGGGCTGAAGACAAGAGTTGCAKAGAAGTGAAAAGTTTACCGGCCTGTCCTGAAGAGGCTCTGGAGCAGCAAAAATTCCAGGAGAGAATGGCATGGAATGGAATAGGACAGAAGTTGAAAGTTGTGAACGCTAAGGAGCCTGAGAACTTCACTTTTAGAGAAGGAAGAACAAGAAATATGGCCTCTGTTGTGGCAACAATTGGGGTTACCACAGATCTCCATTTTCCCTTCTATATCCCCGTCATCATCTTCAGTCAAGACCTTTGTTTTGAAGAGAAGGCATAGAATCTACTTCCTCCCCTCCCTGCTCCCCCCCCCCCAACTGGAGATAACCAGTTGGAAGTGTTACAGTAATGAGCAAAATTAAATAGAACTACAGTCATATTATGTGGGTAGGCAATTCACAATGTATCAGGAAAGAGACTTAATACAGTTTAAAGAAAATATGATGGACCTCCTGATCCTGAATGAGATTTCCACCTATATGATACATATAATTTAATAATACTTAACTCAAAGCCAAGCCAGGATGGATTATAGTTGTTAGTGCAGTTGTAACTCATCTTCTGTATACAAAGCACTACCATAAATTTAATATAATTTTTTAGTTTTTCCATAGATCCACATTCTATTTCAGCACACAAAATGATTATTTGTAACTGTTTTATCCACAGAGGTGAATATGTGGCTCCATGCCATGAGTAAGAATGCCACGAAAAAAGTATGCACAATCAAAAACAAGACAACAGTACTACACGTATGCATAATGGCACTAAACTAGGGTTGCCAAGCAACTGTAACTACTGTATTTCCAAACTTTTGAAAGACTGCTTAAAGAATTTAAGGTTGCAAAGCCACAGTTTTGCATATGTTCTTGCCTCCTTAATATAGCATCACTACCAACACCTATGGTGATAAASCTGGTGTGCAACAGTTTTGCCAATTAAAATGATGACATCAATAGATTACTATGGTCAGCATGGACATGCACAAGACAGTTTTGCCTCAGGGGGCAGAAGATAATTGTAAACACAAAAACAATGAGATGCCAGAATCATGCATTTCACTAGAGGCTTTTATTTTTTTTTAAGAAGAGGTAATGGGATGGAGAAAGGAATGTGAAGGAGGCAATCTGTTAAAGATCTGACCATTACTAATTTAAAGTTGTGAGATAACTTCTAAAAAGGAACCAATGTTTAGGTCTGTTCAAAAGGTAAAACAAATGAAATCAAAACCATTTAAAAAAACAAAACAAAACAACACAACAACACACCATGCGATTTTCACAGCAACCACTGTGCTCTTCTCACAGCTTTTTAAGATATGTGTGGGTACTATTTGGTATTCCTGAAGTTTAAAAGAAAGCATGCATTGAAAAACAGGGAAATAGGAACCCATTCATACAAGTAGTTTTGCTTCTGGAGACTAGAGTCAACTTGGAATTACCCTTCAACTAATTATCTGGGTTGGTGACTACGTATGCCACAGATGTTAACTCAGACCGCACTATGTAAATGCAGGTGCGCTGTTTTCTCAGCCAGTTCACATAAAGCAGTTTTTATGTGGGACAGAGACTAAGTTAATAAGTCTAAAAGACCGAAGCGGCCTTCAAATGCAGGGCCAACTCGCAGCTTTCCGATCCTGATGCCAGGAGCACTACAGGAGGTACTTAAGATGTATCTAAGTAGCTCTGGACCACAACAACCACATTTGGCTAGCACTGAACCCAAGTTTAAGACTCCAGGACTGAGCTGATGACAACCCTAGACGACAGATGCACAATGCTCCTGCGCTCTGAGAAGGGTTATTTAATTTGGATAGAGTCAGCTTGTATCCAACAGTGCATGCAATATATTCACCCTCCTGAATCCCAGAGCTCTTGGATGTGCAGTGTAAACACATTAAATCGCTTTATCGTGCTGACTCAGTATAGCTGAGCAGCTCTGCAGATCATTCCTCAATACCTGTGTAAGATATCCCAGCCCTTCTCATTAAGTGAGCTAACAAGCAGTTGTTGCATCCAACCTTCTAATTATAATGAGACTAAAGAAAGAATACATGAGTTTCTTATCAATATATTGATGCTAAGAATCAGAACTAGTGCCTATGGCTAACGGGAAACAAGCGAGAAAGCAACTATAATTCATATGGTGGACAGAAGATTGAGAAAATTCGTGATTTACACCAGAAATAGCAAATCTCTTGAGTAACCAAGAAAATGAACTAGTTTTGTGCTTGAATTAACAACAGAGTCACCATACAACAAAAGGAATGTCTGCATTCTCTGCAACACTTCATACTTCACTTGCACAAAATCTATCCTGAATTCACCAGTAAAATAATTCAATTTAAAAGACTTGTTTAAATTTATATTTAAAAATAGGCCAACAGTTTTGTGTAACTTGCAGAACTTTCGGTTCTGGGGGGAAAAAAAAAAAATAAAAAAAAAAAAATTCACAGTGTAAATTGCTTGGCAATATGATGATATTTTACAAAGAGAAAAAACAGTATCAACACCAGTGCAACAGGCAAAAGAACAATCTTAGGAAGATTCCATAGTTTTAGAAAGGTGGTTTTAAAAAAGAGCTGCTTCACAAAAATCAATACACTTTCCCCATAGATTCATGATGTAAAATTCTATAATCAAGGCTTGTAGATTTGCAATTATGGTATGTCAGCCACATTTAAACAAGAGTGTTAAAAGATTGTTAAAGTTAAACTAACACAATTGCAATGTGAATTGTCTTAGTCTCATTCTAATCTACTGGTGTCACTTCCACTTAATCAGTTGGAAACTATGGGCAAATGTCAGTGCTATGTTCACATGACCCAACTTACTTTGTTTGCAGTAGTTTTTAAAATCATTGCCAATCTGAAATGAGAATAAGATATTTTTTAAAGTTTTTTTTCTAACCAGTTCACTCACTATCCAGCAGGTTGTCCGATTTGTTGGCTTTACTGAGAGTAAGACTATTTTGAAGTAATTAAACCAGAAGTATTGCTTGTTAGGACATAAGCCACAAATACAGCAAACATTATTATTCATGCTCATCAGATCTACTTTTTTTACATGACAAGATAATGAAAGTATGCAATCACCAAGAGCCTGGCTATCAGATTTGTCAAAAAAAGCAAAAGGTTCTCCCCATTCCTAGTTTAAAGGAAAGAAATATGAAGGCAAGTAAAGTACCCATGACATGTAATATATAGCCTCTTGAGAGGGGCACACAAACAATTTATGATATACAGCTAAAAAAGAATCCCAACGCAGAACAGCTGCTTTGTTCTTAGTTTGGAAAAAAGTGATGAGTTAGGTAACTAATGAGAGAAAAGAATGTGCTACAGCAGAAAAAAAGACAAATGAAATGTCGAAAAAGTTCAATACATCCTAATGGTTCTTGACCCTTATCTTTTTTGATATACTTCTACAGCCTGAGCATTGAATGTGCTTGAAAATCAGTATTACAGGCTAAATTGAATGTACTTTTCTAAACCACAAACACACAAAAAACTAAGGAAAATTAATTAAGTGTTAAGTCAGTCACTTTATAGCATGTTCAATAAGCCTCTATGTGAGTCTTCTCACACACTAGGAATAAATACCTATATAGTTGTTCTAGTCCAAAATAAGATGACAATGTTAATGTTTCTAAGTTGACTCAAGTCACATGCATGCCCACTGTAGTAGACAGTACATAACCAGGCTTCTATTTGGAGAAGGAAGGGTGGAGTGGGACAGAGCCATATCTCTTCTTGTATCTGTGTGCAACCATCACAGAACTGGGAGCTGCTGCTGTATCACCTCCCCCGCAGGGAGTATAAGATAACATTCCCCCCCCCCCTTTTTTTTTTAAAGTTACCTTCACTTACAGTATGCCAGCTACTGCAGAGTAACACTTGATGTGCATACTGTTACACAACAAACACAAACTAAGGTTACTTGCTTATTCACTCAGCCATTCTCCAAAAGCAAATCTGAATCCTGTCGACTGCATTTGTATCATTTCCCCGAATGTTTTCATCCCTTTCCTTGTACTAGCCCTGAAGTGCGTACAGTTGTGTGGTGAGCTGGTCCAGGCAGGCCTCATCCTTCAAAATAACTTTTTTTTTTGTTTTAGTCCTGGTTATTTTTCAGCGGATCAGCTCCCTGAAATAGAGACAGGTGGCCATTAAGTCCTTGCGCAGGGCACAAAGGAGGAGGCTGTAACACAGCCCCTCAGATTTAGATTAGCATAAGCCATTATGGACCAACACCACGTCTTCTCCTGTCACAAATGGTAATTGTTCCAGCTCAGAGGAATGCCCATCTATACAGTACTCCTGAAACATACTGTAACTTATTAAGCATTGTTTTTAAGAGGCCACAGGATTTGTATTAGGCTCACAAAACAGTTCTCAGGAATAGTCAGACTTTGCCTGGACTTGTCTTGGCCAGCCTAGAGGTTTTTTTTTACTTGTTTAACTGTAAATGCTATTATGACTAGGTGACAATTACGTGCTTTATTTTAATTTTTGCTCAACTTTGTACAATCATGTGGTATAACACTATTGTATTGATTTTTGTTACTAACAAAAATGAGCTATCTCTGACTTAGAATAAAAAAAGCAGCATAAAAGATCAAAACTCATGAGAGCAGGAGCATGGGATGATAGCAGAGCCCTTGAAAACACAGGCACAGGAAGATGCTGAAATGCCCCAGTGCTATAAACAACTCACCAATATTGGTGAAATATTGGTCAAAGGAATGCAACCCTGAGAGATGGTTAAAACCAGTTTTAGGATAAAAAAAGAAAAACTATTCAACACGTGTAAAACACACCATATGCAGTAAATTCAGATAAAATGCAGAGTGCAAAACAATGAAGAAAAACTAAGATGTGGATTTTTTATATGCATTTCTATACGCAGACTCTAAGAAGTACAAAACAATCACGATCATACTCCTCTCAACAAAGGATTTGGGATGCTGATGACTTGCCTGAATTTGTCCCCTCCCCACTACCTAACTGAGCCAGCGGCCTCAGGACCCAGAGGGCCAGCAAAAAAGGTGAGTGTAACATCAGGGAAAGGGTGCTATGAGAAACAAAGTAGAAACATTGGAAACTTTGTGTATGTTAATTTTGACTGTATATAATTTGAACTGTGTTAGTATCATTGTAACTGAACTAATATCCAGTAGGAATTTAAGCAACCTACTCCTGTAACTTGGATGCAACAAGCTTGGAACAAAATCAAAACCAGCATCCATGGATTTCCATAAACCAAGTGAACAAACAGAACAGCCCCACTAAGCAGTAAAGAAATTGCTCACACAGGACAACAAACACCACTAAATTTTAATCTCTTGCTTTCAGCTCTCTCAGACTTACTTAAACTGCAGAAGCAGAGAAATAGAGAAATAGAACATGCAAGCTCATCTCAGAGCTAGAAGCACTACAGACAGTGGCATACAGACACTAAGCTAGCTCCACATGCAGTTATCTGCATAACCGTGCTGGCATCATTAGGCCACTTCCAAGTCCAAGGGGACATGGCCACATGGTACAGCATTCACCATGTGAACATGCGGGCCTGCACCAGCTCTGCTGGAGTCTCCACACAGTTGTTCATTGCCTAGTAAAGACTTTCGCCTCGTTGTCTCCCAATCTACGAACATGAGGAAGAAGCTTGTTCAGGTAACTTTTGTGATGATTTATCATTARGCAATGGTCACCTGAAACGCTATTCAGTATTACCACACAGTTCTCTCAGAAAAACTATCAAACAGCAGCAATAAGCCAGTAGTAAAACTTACGTTCCTGTCCAGCAAAGCCAGTAATCATAACACAGGCCATGAAAGGGACCCAAAGCAAAAGGCAGTCACCAAGCCACTCAGTAAGACCACACTAAAGCTTTCTAGCTTAAAAATAACACACAAGTTCATGATTTGCACACCCTGCATAGTGACAGGAAACAGGACCTTACAATCATACAGTCAATTTCTTGCTTGCAGCAGTACTTGAGAACTGCTCCCCATTTGGAGCCTAGGAACTCAAAAGTGCCTTTATCTAGCATAAACAGAGTGATAAATCTGTATTCATTTTACTTTTCTAGTCTTCAGTCCAATCTTTCAAAGCTAATCAGGTATTACAAAGTGTGCCCATCTTACTGTTAGTCTTTTACTAACTAAAATTAGGTAAGTCATAATACAAAGTTGATTGTATGAAACTGGACTATTTAACATCCTGATCTGGCACACATACTAATTCCTGTCTCTGCATGAGCCAGAGCAGTCTTTGTAGGGTGTAGCCTTAATAAACCCCACTGTGACCAAATGTTTAACGTCAAAGCCGTGCACTTACAGTCATAATAAGAGGGATTCAGACAGATAAACTGCAACTTCTCTTAAAAATTAAGACTGCGTTAAAACTTGGCAAAATCGGGACTCAGGTGATGAATTTACCATCGGTTTTGCGGTGTAAACTTTCGAATCAGAAATAATCCATTTAACAGTTGTTCTGATAAAATAGGTAAGACTTCCTGCCTCGGCAACGTATCTGGCAGGACTGCCCTGTACACTGACAGGGCAGCGTGACTCCCCTTGGCTCTCAAAATCACTAAGGAAACAGAACAAGATCCCCGTTTAATTGTCATCCCGGGAGAGAAAGGCCTGTTCCAGACGACGGTGCGCGAGGGGAAGGCGGCGGCAGTCATGGCAGAACTTGTGCCAGGGCCGCCCTCCGGCACACCCCGGCGGCCCCACTCAGCGCAACACCACCACCACCAACTCCCCGTGACCGCAGCAGGCACGGCCGGCAACGCACGAAGCCCCGCTGGCCGCTCCTCCGCCCGGCCCAGCGGAGCCCCCGGGGGCCGCAGCAGGGCCCCCTCCCCACTCCGGGCGGCGAGGGCTGCCCGCAGAGCTCGCAGCTGGGCCGAGCCCGCTCTCCGCTCGCCCCCTCGGGACCGCCCTCAGCCTCCCACAACGGCTCCCAACGGCCAAGGCGCGCGCCTGACGCCCCAGGCGGCGGGGCGGGGGCCGCGGCGCCCTCCCTCCATCCCCCGCGCACTCACCGCCTCACGACGCCAGTTTTGATCTTGATCTGCCTCAAGCGCGGGTCGGCCATGGCGGGGTTGGCGGGGGAGCGGCGCGGGCCGGGCCCCAGCGGCGCAGGTGCGGAGGGTTCGGAGGCGACGGCGCACCGCTGTGAGTGCGCAGCCCCACCCCGCGCATGCGCCAAGCCGCCAGCCTGGGCGGCACCACCGAGAGCGGGGGCGGGGCTCCGCTCTCCCCCACGCCGCCCAGTGGAGGCGTCCGGGCTGCGGAGTGGCACCGCCCCCATAGCGACCAGCGGGACTGGGCCGGGCAGGGACCGGTGCAGACGGGCTCGGCGGGCGCAGAGTGGCTTAGGTGGGGCTGCGGCGCCCCTCGAGCCGCCGAGTGTCATTCACCATTTGTTCACAAGCACACACACCAAAAAAGTTCGAATCCACCCTCAGATGCAGCAATCGGAGTGACTCTGAGATAGGGTGTCTGGTACCGTGATGGTGTCAGGGGGTGGGGTGTGACCCATACACCCCGCTCCCGACCCCCGGTAATGTGGTTAGCATAACCAACGCCATTTTACAAGGCAAGCAGCCATCCTCTGTGACTGAGCGGGTCATGTATTCCTTCCCCTTCCCCTCATTATCAGGCCCTGAAGTGCTCCAAGCAGATGAACCAAACAGATCTCTTCTTGCCGGCCCCACCGACCTCGAGGTTCCTGGGCACCAGGCTGATCACTCCCTGCCTTGCCAGCCTTGGAGGTCCCAGGCACCCGACCAACCCAGCGTAGTTGATGACCCCACCACAGAACAGGGAAGGAAACAGCACCCAGAGCACTGACTGTAAAACCAAGCAGTTACAAGTCCTAAGGGGGAACCTGGACCAGAACTGCTGCTGGACAGTGAGATCGTGACCCCCCGGTGGCCAGGGACGCCTCCACCATCGTCTGCTTCCTCCGAGGACCGAGGGAGTGACTCGTATTCTTTTATATGATTTTTGAGTCTAGATTATGATTGTTACATTGATACAGCAAACCATGTCTTAAGATCCAACCCAACCTGCAGAGGCTCCAGGTGATTAGAAACCATAAGTTAAACTGTGTTATAAAATTCTGTATAACGCTGCTTATAAATTGTACTACACTGATTCTGCTTGTAGAAATCCTGTGCCATTCTAATAATAAATTCTGTGCTACACTAATTATAAAATCCTGTTAAGAAAATAAAGCTTTAATCATAACTACAACTTAGTGCCATCATCATTCTGCCAAGGATCTCTAAAAGAACCTGTCCCCTTAGTGTCAGGTCACTGGTAGAAACAAATAAAGAGGCAACATTAGCACGGGCAGCTCAGTCCTAGAGTTATAACCGACTGATGGTTCAAGGGCTGTTTTCCTTCATGATTGTACTTAGTTGAGGCTAACCATTTAAGGGGTCAAATTCTTGGAAAAAAAGCCCTTTGGGTCTGTGTTTGAAAGATCTTCCCCTGAATCAGCATTTGAATTAATAAGAAGGAAAAAAAATAGATTCAATGAATAAATAAGATAAATATAGTTTCAGTGGAGTACAGTTCAGGAAGGTCTGCAGAGGCCTTTTTTTTTCCCCACATCCTTTTGTCCAGTGGTAGCCGCTTGCYCTGACTCTCCACACTGCCAGTGACCCATATATCTTGAGAAAAGCTGGCTGCGAGGGACAATGTCTTGTTGCTTTTGGTGATGTGCCAGTTACAGGTCATTAGCCAGCAGCCATGGGAGTGCAGCTGGCACCATCGGGCCTCGTTCACACATGGCATAGCAAGGGCCAAGATCACTCAAGTCCACGGAGTTGTGTCTTATCCGGAGAGGAGGACGAACGTGACCCCTGTTACAGAGCCCAGCAAGCCTCCCTGGGGACCTGTGAGCTGGGCCAGCCCAAACACAGCCTTGGCTCAGCAGGCTGTCTCTGCAGGGAGATGCAGGTCTCAAAATCAACAGCCTGCATAACCCCGTGATCAACTACGACCTGGGGACAAGTTCACAGATGTATTATGTATTTGATATGCAAACCTGCCATCACCCGGGCAGTTGGAGGAGGAGGGAGGAGAGCAGCATCCTGGCAGGCACAAGGGAAAATGCAGCCCCTTACTTTGACAGAAACTCAAATCTTATTAATCTGGCTTTAGAAAGCTGCATCAAGTCATGCTGGGCCTGAAGCTGTTCTCTAAACAATTCCAAGGCAGCACGATTACGCTACATACCCTTTGAAAATACAGACCACTGCAAGGAAAGCTTCATTACCACAGTGCACCTACACATCAATTATATTTTCAAAAATAGTCTTCGATGTCATTTCTATATTTGACATAGTTGTTCCATAAGTGAGAAGGCCAACAACAAATAACAGTACGAAAATAAAAATTGCCCAGAAGCAGCAACATTAAGAAAAGTAACTCATGTTTCCAAGTGCTACAAATGTTTTATTTTTAGCCCTGAAGCATTAACTTGCATCACTGATGGTGTTTAGGCTCAGCTACTGAATTTTAGAAATAGAATGCAATAGTTTTCTTACAGCTAATTCAGACAACTAAACAGATGATAACATACCAAATCTGAGTTCATATTTAAGCACATACAATGATAACTTGAAAAAAGTGTTACTGGTGGATGCTGAAGTATATTGTAAAATTTGTCTAAAAGCATGATCTACTTTATTATTAATACATGTTTGTATTAGTACCTGAAAGTTATAAATTAACACTTCAAAAAATAGTAATTTTATTTCTAAGGGTCTGGATATCTGGATATGTATAATGTATAATGGTATCTGGAGATATATAACGCTTTCCAGGACAGACACTCTTTTTTTAATTAAAGGGCTTTTTTATTTTTTCCAGAACTGCTTGAAACAATTTCTAGCCTAGTCAGTTGTAGATACGTTTCCGTGTGAATTAGTGATGTTACAGTGAGTTGAATACACTCTGTTAAGAAGATAGTGAATCCTATCATACCTTTTGGGTGGTACAGAAACTGTTGATTCTTCAATGAATTTTGGCAGCATTCTGCTTGTGTTGCACCTGGTTGAAGGTTTTTCATAAGATCTATTAGCCCTAAGTCATTATGTGCACACCGTTGCATAGAGGCAGGTGCCTAAACCTAATTTGCTGATGCTCTAGCTACGCTGACATATGAACCAAGTCATTCTGTGTGTGGGACCCTTACACATACCTTTACATATTCTCCTGTATTGCTCCTTCCCAGCATCTCACATGTAAAGCTGCAGCTGCTGTGAATATGACTTCCTCTCCTCTGACCAGTGTCATCTGGTCATCTCAACTTTCATTTGGCTCCACATAAGGAATATTTCCAAGGCAGTTTGTTACATGTTTTGCACAAATTTACTTGAGCAGGTGTAATTGTCACTGCCAATGTACTATGCCTTCTGCCTAAAAAATCCAGCTAAGTCTTTATTTCTTCTGGATAAGAGCACATGTAGTGATTACTGCTCATTCCCATTTTACTTAAGAACAAAGGGACTGGAAGCAGCTAATCAGCCTGATGAGCTCAGATCTCTGCACACATAAACAACTATGTAATAGGTGTTTAATCTGAAATGTTCACAGTGCACCCAATTCGCATGGCAGGGAGCACATCAAGCTGCAAAGCACTTCCTACAACTCATAACATTCTCTGTGAAAGACCAGCTTAAGAAGTTAATGGTGCACATATGCTTCATCACAAGAAAAGAGCAGACAGCCTCAAAAGCATTGCAGTATGCCACAAGTCCCTCTGATATTAGCAATTCCCAGTTAATGTCTCTCAATTAAAAACTACCCTTAAGAAACATATAGCTGTGCAAATAGTAAGTCTCATTAATCCTCTATTCTCATCATATCCCTTCCTCCCTTTTAAGTTCATTTCCTTGGCTTTAGTAAAGGAGTTTCTGAAATAACAGGGCTGTTGCAGCGGAGCTGTTTTGTGTTATACCACTAGTTCATTTGGACTATAGAGCCAATACATTTGTCAGCTGATATAGTTCAAAGAGGTATTATGCCACTTCCACCTATGCTGCTGAGGTCAGAGTGTACCTTGCAGAAGGAGGTGCAGTCACCTCTGAAATCCACTAAACCCCAGTGGCAGTTTCCATCATCTCATCCATTACCAGTTGGTTTAGACAGCTTGCAAAACCCATGGCCACAGCCGTGCCAAATGTACATTTGCTTCAGCTGAGGACTGAGACCATTACTTCAATAAGTAAATGCTCAATGAGCTTTTACACTATTCTGTTTATCCATCAAAACCATCTGTGCAGTTTGAATATAATTTCATTTTCATTTATGATAAAACAAAATGTGGAAATTATTTAGTCTTCAAATTTTATCTTTTTTTGTAGGAAAAGCAAATTTCATTCAGCCTCCCTAAAGGGTATTACATAAATAAGATTAGATTTTGAATAAAAGTTAGTAGTGTCTCCTTAATTTTTTTAATGTATTCAGTAGATAAAATTAACCTCTGTACAGCTGGCCAGCATAAAGCTAGGCACCATTTAAGTGCACAAGAATGAATTTCCCTTGTTGTGAGCATACAACATAGAATCAGTATTCCTTGTAGTGTAGATCTCTTGACCCACTTTCTTATCAGGTGATCATCACTGGTCAAAACGATCTTCCACAAATATCCCCCCACAAAATGCTTAGAGAGTTGTTCAATGCCACAAATACAGGCAAGTAGCACAGGCCATGGTGTGGGACAAGGATAAAATGGGTTGCTGCTGCAGAGTTTGCGAGATACCTACTGAACACGGTGAATCAAGCGGGAGCTGTGTTTTGTTACAGGATGTCGTGGTTTAACCCCAGCCAGCAACTAAGCCCCACACAGCCACTCGCTCACTCCCCCCCGGTGGGATGGCGGAGAGAATCGGAAGGGTAAAAGTGAGAAAACTCATGGGTTGAGATAAAGACAGTTTAATAGGGAAAGCAAAAGCCATGCATGCAAGCAAAGCAAAACAAGGAATTCCTTCACTGCTTCCCATCGGCAGGCAGGTGTTCAGCCATCTCCAGGARAGCAGGGCTCCATCACGCCTAATGGTTACTTGGGAAGACAAATGCCACCACTCTGAATGTCCCCCCTTCCTTCTTCTTCCCCCAGCTTTATATGCTGAGCATGACATCACATGGTATGGAATACCTCGTTGGCCAGCTGGGTTAGCTGTCCTGGCTATGCTCCCTCCCAGCTTCCTGTGTACCTGGCAGAGCATGGGAAGATGAACTTAGCAACAACTAAAAATATCAGTGTGTTATCAACATTATTCTTATTCTAAATCCAAAACACAGCACTATACCAGCTACTAGGAAGAAAATTAACTCTATCCCAGCCGAAACCAGGACACAGGAGAGGCTCGATTATGTTGGGAAGTTAGGTAAAGGAGGAAGGAGACACCAGGCAGAAGGTGAAAAGAGTCGGGGGCAAAGTCCGTTCCCGTTTCTGCCTTTGTACCTTCTCCAGATACCACTGGGACAGATTCTGATTTCATCTATGCTTCTGTGAAAAGGAAGTAGTCCACTGGGATGTGGTGGTATAAAATCAGAAGGAAACCTACTCATCTTCAGCAAAGCTATAGTGACAGTACAATTTACCCTGGGTAGAGAAGGCAGCAATGGTGATTCCTCAAATATTACACTGCTGGGGAATGCAGGTTACAAAACAGCCCTCTCACACAGTTTGAGGGTTAAACTGTGCCTATAATAAATGCTAAGCTACAATTCAAACCTTTTTAGCTAACTCGAGGCTTTTTCAAAAGCAGTTTTTCCTAGCTCAGTCCAACCATTAGGTGAAGAGCTGGAAGTAGTGAGAGAAAAAGGGATTTATGTGTGTGCATCAAAAGGAGAATATATCCCTTTGCGAATTATTTCCATGGGTCCCCTACCTACAAATGAAGAGATATGTGATATAACAATTCATTGTTCTGACACACATTACAATCATGATGTGCAGTTTTTAATGCATCATGTTACATTAAGCTTAGCCCGTGGTCTAACACCATGTAACATAAATTTCTGTGAAGGGAGTAACATAACACGATACTGTCTTTTAAAAGACATACATGATTTTTTCAGATCACCTACTTTTTATCCATGAATGCCCAATCCAAAAATCAAGGTGGCAGGCGAAAGTGGAGTGAATGAGTATCCACAAACCAGAGTATTTATCTTGTGTAGTTTTGCTCATTGCTACCTGTAGTCAATGACTCCAGTCAATTTTTATGTTGTAATGCATGAGCAAAGTTGATGGACATATTTTTTTGTCACCCCCAGTTAGATTTTATTTGGGGTCAATCAAGGGAGACCTGGCAGCCGTTAAGACTGTAAAACACACTAAGAATCCTTACAAGTGTTTATTTCTCAATAGAGAGAGGGGCTTTGATTATGAACCTGTCACTAATCTTATTTTGGCTGCTCTCTTTTTGTCCTACCTTGGAGACAGATTTTCTGTTTTAATTGACAGTTTATTTTAAAATAAAAACATCATGTAACTGATTCTCATTGGAATCAAATAAAATGAATTATTGATTTGACAATAACTGGATTTAATAAAATCTCCAATGAAAGATCAAATTCAAATCTGAAGTTTAAAGAACTCACAGAATAAAGCTGTGTGTGATCAGTCTCTTTGGAAAAAAAGAGGTAGATTTTATATATTTATATATATTCATACATTTGCTTATTTATCTCCACCTGAGTCATTAGAAAGATTCAGGATTTTTAAAGACTTTTTATACAAATGTCTTGAAACTGGTCTTCAATGCCTGCTTGATTCCTAAGTTATTAACTTTATTTTTAATTGAATCCTTTCTTGATACAATACAAAGCAAAACCATGAAACTCACGGACGTCAACTGACATCTGTGTGGGTTTGACTGATCACATGCTTCAGTGCAAAGTTTAAATACCAGCAAAGGGGATTCCTCCTTTTCTGGCCACATCTGAAAACTGCAATTCTTACCAGAAACTGAACACTCAGGACAATATTCTCCAATGAAGAAGCAATCTTTGCCAGTGCTTAGCAGACAGGAACATGTTGGTAGCACACAAAGGTGGAGGACTGCAAAGTAGCTGGCACCAAATAGGCAGATCATGCTAATATCCCTTATGGTGCTGCATGTGATGTTCTGAAAGCTTCTCATGAGTCAGTAAAAAAGGAAAATATTGTCTGTAGACTGTAGCATCAAGATGAAGCGGTATTTAGAAAATCTAAGGGAGATCAAAAATGTATACTTTTAATAGGACAGCAATCTTTATTGACAGAGGTAAACATGTTGGCATGATATAGCTTGACACTGTAAAGCAACTGGCACGAAATCACACTACGTTGTGATTAAAGTTTAGCACTGTACAGTATCAGTTTAGCACATTTTAAATAGTTTGGAAACTGGTGTGTTGTAATTGGGTAATTATCATAAAGTAGGAGTTTCTGGTGAGTTCTTGCAGGAATCTCTTCACCAGGCCTAAGCTATTTCATATATTTATTAATCACCTGAGAGGAAGTATAAAATAATTGCTTGTAAAGCCTGCTGCTGGCACAAATGTTGTTGACGTTGTAAGTAATAAGAACAGATTAGTTCTGTAAAGCAATTTGGATTGCTGGGTGAAATAAACTAATTCAAAGTGTATAATTTCAATGCTGGAAAAGTCAGGGTCACACATGTAGGAGCAAAGAATGTAAGTCAAACTTACAGAGTGAAAAACCATGACTTGGAAACCTGTAACCCCGGAAAAGGACTGTTGGGTTGTGATGGTGTCCTGATTTCAGCTGGGATAGAGTTAATTTTTTTCTAGTAGYTGGTATAGTGCTATGTTTTGGATTTAGTATGAGAATAATGTTGATAAGACACTGATGTTTTTAGTTGTTSCTAAGTAGTCTACTAGTCAAGGACTTTTCAGCTTCCCATGCTCTGCCAGGTGCACAAGAAGCTGGGAGGGAGCATAGCCAGGACAACTAACCCAACTGGCCAACGGGGTATTCCATACTACATGATGTCATGCTCAGTATATAAAGCTGGGGGAAGAAGAAGGAAGGGGGGGACGTTCGGAGTGGTGGCGTTTGTCTTCCCAAGTAACCGTTACGCATGATGGAGCCCTGCTCTCCTGGAGATGGCTGAACACCTGCCTGCCGATGGGAAGCAGTGAAGGAATTCCTTGTTTTGCTTTGCTTGTGTGCATGGCTTTTGCTTTCCCTATTAAACTGTCTTTATCTCAACCCATGAGTTTTCTCACTTTTACCCTTCCGATTCTCTCCGCCATCCCACCGGGGGGGAGTGAGCGAGTGGCTGTGTGGGGCTTAGTTGCTGGCTGGGGTTAAACCACAACAGATGGCTAACCAACTGAACATGAGCCCAGCTATAAAACCATGGCTGACAGAGAGCGGGTATCATCCCTTAATATACTGACATGTCAGTATTACGTAGGAGTCTTAATATCTAGAAATGCCAAAAGAGTGAGGCTCTGGTTGGAATAACATGCCCAGTTCTACACTTTAAAATGGGAAAAAAACTTGTAAGGCTCAGAACAAATCTATGGGAGTGATACAGTACCTGGAAAACCTACCCCACGCAGCAAGGTGTAACAAGAAGCTAAGGGTATTTAGTCAGCAGAGAAAAGAAGGGATTTGGTCAATCTGTAATCTACATAGAGAAGGAATTTCTGATAGCAGCAGGTTCACAACCCAGCAGAAAGAATGAGCAGTAGGATACAAAAGCAAGCTAAAACTAAACAAAATCAGGATTGAATTAAGGGGCCAAATTTTAAGTACTGAGCAATTAACTACTGGGAAAACTACTGATGGGTAAGGGAGACAGAGGTGTTTAAGATTGGATGTTTTTCTGTAAAATATGCTTTAGCTTAACTGCAAGTTAAGGCTCAATGTAGAAATTAGCAGGTGAAATCTGTGCAGGGGTTTAGGCCAGACAATCTTAGTAGTTCCCTGCATGCCTAAAAGTCTGCTTGTCAAAAAGCTGACTAAACTGAGGAAGCAGGCTCTTGTACTGCACTCAGCCGCAGGATCTGAAATCCACCCGTTGAGAACAAACTGTAAGACTGAAGTCCTGCTCCTAGACTATTAAGGTTTTTTTATGGGGAAGGAAGGTGAGATAGATGTCTGTTTACTTTTCTCTTACACACAGGGCATTGAGGTGCAGGAGATGCTAGAAATAATTACAATAAAACGTCACACTGTAAATATTACAGCAATACTGATTTTGCTAAAATTAGCCTGATCAAACCAGTTTAATGGGATTTTCACATTTCTAGTCTTTAGTGAGGAATGAAAACCTTTCTATTTTCAGAAATATAATTTATTACTTTTAATATATGTAAAGCTTTCAAAGTACGTACTGGAACAATCATTCCTAATCCAGCAGAAAACATGGGCATAACAAGGAACAAAGCCCTTGAAATATCAGGTACACCTGAATTATACTTTAGTAGCAAGTCTCATCTTGCTTAAATTAAGCTGAGTCAGGATTAGGTGTCTAGTCTGTGCCTATTAGGCTTCTTCTACACTGAAGAGAAATAGACATCTCTAGAGTTCAGTTCATGCAGTGTAAGTTGGGTATCTAAAACTGTTTGGAAGATTCATCATCTACAAATGACTGAAGTTAAATGAGATGAATCCCACACTGAACGCTTAAGTTGAAAATGTGACCCCCCAACTCAACTCTGTCTTAATCCTGATGATATTTAAAGTTTGTAGGCACTATGTTTCCAACATTGACCATGGGGAAAATTCCTCTAGGCATGCCAAGAAACACCTCAGCGCTGACCATACACAGCATGTGACACCTGTGACTAGTTTAGAAATCCCAGCAAGGCTTTATGTCCCTTCATCATCTTTGGAGTGATTATTTCCTGTTGTTTTCACTCCACAGCTTAACMAAACCTGACCTGGATTTAGAAGAACGTGGGTCAATGCACAGTTTTTCCTGCCGGGAAACCATCCCTGGTGGGAGCATAGAAAATATTAGACATGGAAAAAACTCTTTTTCTCCTGTTAGTGCTGCTTCATGTTTGCTGTAATAATTCCATATGGTTGAAGCAGAGAGAGTAAGAAGAATGACAATGCAGCCAAGTGGTTAGGTCACCTCCCTGTGGGAAAATATTTGTTTGCAAAATGGTAAAACCTCAGCAGGTGGATTAGGGAGGGCTCCCATCCCAGAAGGTCCCCACTTACCTGGTTGTATGGACTTCGTCTTAGGAGACTTTCCTTGGCAGAAGAGGGAATTCAAGCAAGGTGAAAGCTCAAATCATTGACCTACTGGGTAAAGCAGGGGCACCAATGCATTTAGGCTTTTAAAGAAAAGATGTAGCTGTCTGAATCCATTAGAGAGTTCAGGCAGGGCATCCTGAGTATAAGGAAGCACCTGAAAGTACATCAGAGAAGGCACTGAAAGGCCAAATTTGAGACGGTAGGTATGGTTTTCACACTGGTACTTTCTGCAGTGCCCTGCTTAGATTCTAGTTGGAGAGATGTAAAGGCCCAGTGACTGTACCGGCACCCCAGGCACCCAGTGTGGTTGCTGGGAATTTCTAAAGGTGCTCAGAAGTTAGACTAAACATAGATGTTTATATTTAATTAAAAAATCTAGTCAAATTAAATGCATTAAAAATAAAACTTAAATCAGATGTAAAACACTGATAACCTCTATTAAAGCTTAGATTTTCTCAGCATTATTTCAGTATATTAGAAAGATTCTCGTACTCAGTGGCTCATATAAAGCTATGTGGGGAATGAGTAGAGAAACATTAAATTTTTAAGGTCAGCATGGACTTTATTAAAATAATGATTATGTCTTCAAATCCAGAAATGTATTACTTTTTCTGCCTTTACTGTGATGCTGATACTGGTTTTTGCACTTTTTCAAATGTTTTACTGTACAGAAAAGCCTCTGTTTTCTTTGATATTTGTTTTAGCTGAACTAGCAGGTACAGCAAATATTTTTGCCATTTAATTAGCATTGCTCATGCAAAATTCAGAAATGTATTGAAGGCTGAAAATGCAGGATTGTTTTCTCTTTTAGTGTATGAATAAAAAAAGTGGAGAAGATAAAACAGACAAAACCCTAATGGTGAGGGGTCAGATTTCCAAAGATATTTTGGTGCCTGGAGATGGAGATAGATGACCAGTGGGAGTTTCAAAATCCCTCCTGCAGATTAAATGTCTAACTCCTATTGACTTCAGGGGAAATGAGGCACTAGCCACCATAGGCACTTCTGATAATCTCACTAGCCATTTATCTGCATGTTAGACATCTAAGTATTGGCTCCTGGAGGCAGGAAATAATCTCTCAGTTCACTAAATAATGTATCCACTTGGTTCATTTAGTAATCTGGCTAGTTTTAAATACGTTTCCTTTTTATAAGGAAAAAAAGTGATGCCGTATGTTTAAGACAGTTGAACACAATTAATTAAACCAATTTTATGCATTTAAATTGATTTTTAGTTTCCACCCCAATGCATCTTGATACAAACCCCAAATAAAATAATCATTTAGAAAAGAAAAGTCTTTTGCCATTGTCTGAGAAAATATGAGTGTAAAACATAAGCATCTGAATAAATTACAATAATTCTCGCACTCTCACTGTGTGTATTTATATGACAAAATAAAAAAGATATTGAAATGTATCAAATATACATTGCAAATATCATTGCAAATCAGCTTGTGTTAATTATTATGCCAGTCAGTGAGAACAAAGTTAATTACCAAGTACAAATGCAAAGCAAAAATAATATCAGCTCTTTAAATCAAGGTTTCCTTCTCACTGTTTTTAATCCTGATTAAAATTGGAAGTTTAAATTACTATGAGCAGGTAAAGACTAACAAGGATCTGTAAGATACAGCCCTGTGAAATACAGTCACAATCTCTTAAATCTGTTCTTTCCAGAATCACAAGAAATGTTGCACCTTGTTCTCCTGTTTATTGACCCAGATCTATGAAGATTTCTGTGCCTTAATCAATGCAAACATAACGTGATGTAAGTGACCTGTTCGCTGAGTTTATGACTACCCTCAGCTCTGTTGCCAGCATATCACAGGTAACATTTGCCAGCAATAACCCATAATATTCAGAGCTTTTTCATTTCTGTGTAACACTTCCCAAGTAACAGCTGGGCCCTTTGAATGCTTGAGTTTAGTTCCTTGATTTTCAGAACCCTTGACACATTCCTCCTCTGTCTGTCTGGCAAATGAAATAAAACATTCTGCTGTTACAAAAGGGAATAATGTAGCCCAAATCTTGTACCATCAAGTTGAAAAGGACATATACATGATGCAGCTTGTGTGTATTAACCCTATGCTCTGCAAATGCTTTGCTTAAAATGTGCAGGCGATGAAGTAGATCAAATCATAATGCAGAATAATTGATGAAAAATAACATCCTCTTCTTTTCACTGACACTCAGGCCAAAACGTTTTATCTCTTTGTTTTCTAAATCTTTCTGCATCTTGCTGAGAAAGCTGGGAGGGGCGGGGGTGGTTAGGGACCTAAATTTTCTTATTGAGTGCATGAATAACGAGACTTGTGTGCATAACTTTTTTGCACCACTTGGAAAATTGCCTCTCGCTGCATTTCTTTGAGGCTGGAAGAATAACCTTTATACCTCTAACGGTTATAAAAGGCCTAAAGTAAACATCTAATGGAATGGAAACAATAACGTGACATCATTCCAGTAAATCCAGCTTTGTGCTGTGCAGCTTGTTTTACAATAATGGTGTTACTTAGTCATTTATTGGTCTTGTGAGCAGCTGGAAGGAAAGGGAAAAAAAAAACGAACAAAACCAAACAGGTGCACTTAGGGGAACTGCCTTGTCTGAGAGTTGAGAAATATGCTCAGTTTTACTATACAAACATACAGCTGAATATGACAGGGTTTGCTTGGCTTGATCTCCTCCATACAAGCTTTGGTTTTATGTATAAATGCATGAGTGTTTATTTACCCTAAACCATTTCATTAGAACCAGTGGCTGACTCCGGCATTTGCTAATTTGTTTTATTTTATTATGAAGTCCTTGATCAGCCCCCTTTGCCCTCCAGCAATCCCTATTCCTTCTGCACAGGGGAGCCTGTGAGCCACAAAAAGGCCCTTTCGGCTTTCTCTCTGTGTTAACAGAAGAGCAAGAGAGACCTTAAAGCTGTCTTCACTGGCCAGGGTGTCCATGGCCAGCAAAGAGCTGCTAGATTGTTGGCACCTTCCATTAATTCTCATTTTAATTTGGTGTTACATCACCCCCAAAAGTGGAGGCAGGAGAGCCCAGGAAGGCCTAGCCAAATTCCTGAGAGTTTGAAATATCTGAAGGAAGAAAGGGAGGACCAACTCTGTCCTGCACACAAACACAGGACAGAGCAAAGCTTAGGCCGCACCTCCTCTTCACTGCCCAGCGGCCCCCAGCACGATGAAAACAAGGTCCTCTTCTCCTAGGAAGAGCTGTTCATGCATTGGCAACCTTTCCCAAGGCTTCTTGCAAGCAGGTTTTCATACTCCTGGACTGCCACCGTGCTCAGGTGGGGGTTAGTCCACATCACCGTAGCAGTGCTGGGGTGTGAGATGAGCTGGCTCACAGGCTTTCTGTGGGCTACCCTCTGGGCTCTTGGGGGTCTCTGCTTCAAGAACTAGTGTTACTGTCAATATGCCAGTGCTGTGTGTACCGAGGGAAGATCTTCCCTCCCTCGGCTCCTAGGCACTGGCTGCGGGATGTGGCACAAATGGAACATAATGGTTTCTCACTCATTTTAAGATAAGAGAGCTACAACTCAAATTTTCTCTCCTTTGTCTCACTGGAGAGCTTATCTGTTAAGAGCAATTGTATAAAGTTGCTGGAATACAAAGTATGTATTATTTATTATTTTCATGCTTGCAACAGTTTGACAGAAGACAAGAGGAGATGACATTTGAAAGGAATATAGGAAAGAGAAGAGGTACATTAAAAGATCATGAGGAACACTTTGTCAGCTAGTTCTTGCCTGTACACTGCCTTGATTAGATGAAATGCATGTGTACATTTATTCCATACCAGAAATAACTTATGGTGATACATAAAGGTTCTGTAAGTACAACTGGAGATAAATGAACTCAGAGGTGGAAATGTGAGCAATGATATAAACTATGTGCCTCACTGTCACCTGTTTTGCATCTTCCACTTGTGTTTCGTGAAAAACAGCTATTGAAATGTTTTGAAAATATTTTGACAGCATTTCATTTGGAATTTTTTACCCCTCCACCTGCCCAGCACAAGATGTTAATGAGTGTGAGTTCAGCCAAAAGGGGAATCAGGTCAGTGTCTTATCTGGCTTATAAAAGCTTCCTACCACAGAATAAATGTCTTAAGACTTTTTATGATTAGAAACTAATATTATGCCCCTTTGGAAAGAATTTGAAAGAGAGGAAGCACCTGCTGCATATCACTAAGATAATTTCTTTTAAAAGTATGGGATTCTTCATCTGTTCCATTTTGGGGGATCCCAAAGCAGCTAGGTGTCTTTGGGTGAGGGCTCCTTGCAAAAGGAGAGAAAAAAGAAATCATTTTGGTAAAGCTTGAGAGGTGGAGAGGTAATAGCAGGCAGGCTCCTGGGGACAGATCCTTCTTTGGAGTAAATTGCCGTAGCTCTCCTGGAGTTATGACAATTTAGACCAGCAAAGAGCTCCCCGTTGAGCTCTATACTTGTCCTTTTGGGAATTAGACTAGACCATTTCAACACATATATTGGAGGAGATGTACAATCTTTGCTTCTATTTATAAAGTGTAAAAAGAGGCAATCTCTTCAAATTGTGGGAGTTTATCTTGAAGTTTATATGATATTCTTTCATAAATTGCTGTTGTAGCAAGAGATTGAAGCCATTTATCAGCAGGTATTGGAGATGTTACAATGATGCATTATGATACATTTAGCTACCAATATTTAGCTATCAATATGATACATTTATCATCAATATCTAGCCAATACTACCAATGATTTAGCAGGAGAGGTTAGATGAAAATACTCTGATGTATCATTAGGGAGACAGAGTGTCTGGAATGAAAGATTCCAGTATCATTTATATTTCTTGTGTTACTGTGTCCCAAAATTGCATCACTGCAGACCAGGGGCATTTTTTAGTGTGTCTTCCCTTTACGAGTAGGYGGTTTTGCCTCCTTACACAGAGGTCTACACAGCTCTGAGTCCTCAAATTACAAACATCTAGGTGGCAGATTTTGGCATAGATGTTTGCAGATCATGAAATTCACAATCTAACTTAAAAGAACGGGATTTGAGCATAAACAGCCTATTTTATGACTGCTCAACTGCTTGTGTTACTAATCATAGTCACACAAAGGGAGCTAAAAGCTGCAGGTTTGCATTTTGGAGGTTTTATTTGTTTTTACCAAACAATTTTCAAAAATATCAATGACCATAAAAGCTAGTTAGTAAAGAAATTAGCACCCCAAATCCTGACTATAAAGCACTGGATGGAAAGAGGTGCCCAAACAGATGTCTGAATATGTTGGATAAGCTGGACTTGTGAAGATGCCTGTCATCTGAGCAGTCATTTCTCTCACAATTCAACAGTGATCCAGTGGAGCTGCAATGTCATAGAATCATAGAATCACAGAATGGTTTGGGTTGGAAGGGACCTTTAAAGGTCATCTTGTCCAACCTCCCTGCAATGAGCAGGGCCATCTTCAACTAGATCAGGTGGCTCAAAGCCCGGTCCAACCTGACCTTGAATGTTTCCAGGGATGGGGCATCTGCCCTTCCAAATCCTCTTTCACATTTTTCACAGCATTTCAGCTCATGGGTGAGTAGGAAGCTATTAAGGATAGCTAGCTATCCATGAGCCTATCATTTTGTAACTGAGTATTAGACAGCAAAAAGTAAGCAGCCACAGGGAGAAGTTGCAAATAGCACTGCTGAGCTCTGAAAAGAAACCCTTCAGTTTAGCAAGGCCAGTCACAGGAAGAAATAGCAAATGAAGTCTCAASACTGTGTACACACGCTGAGACCGCAGCAGGTTACGTGGCAGTTGGTCCAGCTGAGGCTCGCTGAAGTCAGTAAAAACATTCTTGTTCACATTAATGCTTGTCCCTAATGTCATTCAGAAAACAGCCACTCAACAAGATCACACATCACCATGATTCCCAGAACAGCAACTCTGAAATAGTTTTTCCTATAACGTATTTTCAATTAATCGTGCTGAGGAGAAGAGAAAGTGTTTTCACTAAGTTTATTCAGAGTCCTCCGAAGTCCCGGTTTAGTCCCAAAGTCTCTGAGTGCATCACTTTGATTACATGCAGCTTTATTAATGAACAACATATTGACAGTAACTTTCTGTGGTGATGAAAGTTATTCAGACACACAAGTCTCAAAAAGACTATGAAAATCTCAGAATGACCTGACAAAACTAGCTGAATAAGCAACATGAAAGTTGATGAAATAAAACATAAAAGTAAAAGGAAGAAGCATCCTTGTATGTAGCTTAGTGAAGTTCTAAACTCGAAAATGGCTGTGCTCGACAAAAGCAAGCAAGGTGTTTGGATGTATCTGAAATTGGATGATAATAAGGCAGAAAATAAAATGTCATCATATTTTATGGCATTATAAATACTTTACCTCCTCTGGAATACTGTGCTTGGTTCTGCTCACTGAATCTAAAGGGATGTTTGCAGAATTAGGCTATGTCTGTACTGCACCAGACAATAGAGCTGAAGACAGGCCAGCGTACTCCCCGTTGAGCTCCACCTATCCAGAAGGAGCAGGCAACTCAAGAAGAGTACAGGGATCTCGTTAGGTCATGCAGAGAGGAAATCAGAAAGGCAAAAGCCCAGCTAGAATGCAATCTGGCTGCTGTCGTTAGAGACAACAAAAAATGTTTTTACAAATATATTAATGACAAAAAGAGAGCCAAGGAGAATCTCCATCCTTTATTGGATGTGGCAGGGAGCATTGCCACCGAGGATGAGGAAGAGGCTGAGGTACTTAATGCCTTCTTTGCCTCAGTCTTTAATAGTCAGACAAGTCACCCTCAGGGTATTCAGCCCCCTGAGCTGGAAGACGGGGACAGTGAGCAGGATAAACCCCCCATAATCCAAAAGGAAGCAGTGAGCGACCTGCTACGCCACCTGGACGCTCACAAGTCTATGGGGCCGGATGGGATCCACCCGAGAGTGCTGAGGGAGCTGGCGGAGGAGCTTGCCAAGCCACTCTCCATCATTTATCAGTGGTCCTGGTTAACGTGGGAGGTCCCGGACGACTGGAGGCTTGCCAATGTGA
>JAYKAV010003102.1:214697-227197 GCA_035582835.1 Phoebastria nigripes
CTACAACTACCTGAAAGGAGGTTGTAGCGAGGTGGGTGTTGGTCTCTTCTCCCAAGTAACTAGCAATAGGACGAGAGGAAATGGCCTCAAGTTGCGCCAAGGTAGGTTTAGATTGGACATTAGGAAAGATTTCTTTACTGCAAGAGTGGTCAAACATTGGACCAGGCTGCCCGGGGAAGTGGTTGAGTCACCATCCCTGGAMGTATTTAAAAGACGTGTAGATGAGGCACTGAGGGACATGGTTTAGTGGGCATGGTGGTGTTGGGTTGACGGTTGCACTCAATGATCTTAGAGGTCTTTTCCAACCTTAATGATTCTATGATTCTATGATTCTGTGTTGCCATACCTGTAATGTTAAAAGGACAACTCATATGCAAACAGCCTACCTGTACAGTCTGCAGCTGGGGTACAGAAGACTGGATCAGGGACCACAGCAGATGACTTTTCTGCCCAGCCTCAGCCAGGTAATACCGCTGTTCTGGGATGTGTGGCAGTGGGCCAGCCTGAGCCCTCTGTGTTCACCACACTGAAGGTAGGATGGGCTGCAGCTGAATCTCACCACATGTCCTTACCCAAGTCCAATCTTACGTCTAAACAACAGAAAGGTGAAGTAGGTTGGACTGAAGCTCAAGGTTGGACATGGGATCAACGTGCCGTATTGGAATGACCCCAGAAGACCTGGAGAATGAAAATCACTAGAGGGGAATGGAGCTAGTTAGAGGCATGGAAAAACTTAGTTGCAGAGAAAAACTCAAGGGATTTGGATTTATTTTCTATGAAAAGGGATGCCAATAATAAAGGATGTGACAAAAATACTTAAAATTAAAAAAAAGCTGTAGAAGACACTTTCCTTTCTGTCTTACAACACAAGTGCTACTGGACAGTGAAACAAGAAGACAGCAGATTCAAAACAGTGAAAGGTTTGTTTTCACCTGGCAATTAGCTAAACAAAGTCACTGGGTATCAGTGAAAGCAAGAACAGCAGTATTGAGAGGAAGGGTTAGCCTCTGCTGTGAAAAACTGAATGCTATGTGTTAATGCCAGAGTTTCTGAAGAGACGTAAAGATTGAGCTTCGAGGATTAAGCTAGTCTCCAGATACCAAGAGTTGATCAACGTGTGACTTTCATGTGAGACACATGAGCCCACATCTTCCTCCTGTTCATACTACCTTCTGAAGCAGATGCCACTATGGCGAGGGGACCCTGGCCTAGATTGATGTTAAGGATGATAACAATTGCAGTGCTTGTCTCCTAGTTTAAAATTACGTGTATTTAGAACAGTGGAAAGGAGTGCTAGTTTAGTGTTAATTTAGAAACCGAGGACAAATTGTGGTAGYTGAACATTATCAGTCCTGAAGAAAAGTGACTAGAAGGAGGTTTAATCATGATTTATTATGTGTACTTGCTAAGTACCAATATTTAGTGCAATACCAATTCACTGTAGAGACTAGAGGTCCAACCATTTAAACCTTTATTCAAGCAAGGAAGCTCTTTGTGCCACCAGGGACTGATCCCACAGATGAACATTATCAAATCAGGCCAAAAAGCCTCACATAACATTTTATGTTGACCTGACACTCGGTAGAGGAACATTTTGATGAAATGGCAAAGATCATTCTTCTCACACTGGGTTAAAAATTCCAGGAATCAGAAACCAAGCAAAGGAGACGCGATAGGTGCCAGAACGCATGCTCCAGGAGCATGCTGTGGCTTCCCTGCACTTGCATCCTGGGCTTTCATTAAAAGAAAGCACAGGGGACAGCAGTGACATGGATTTGTGATACACTCAGGGTGCAAACCCACAAAGTGTCCTCAGGTCTCCCGGCTTAGACAGCGCCATCATCTTTCCACTAATGATCAAACCTCAGATACTAAACGGATGCTTTCAACCACGGAGGAGGCTGTGAGCCAAGATGAAGGTCACCATCCACGTGGCATTAACAGAGCAAAATGAATTCCGTTTGATGTTCTCTCATAATAGCCTTAAAGGACTGACATTATTTTAAGAGAACTTCTGATCTGATTAAATTGTTTCTGGTGTAATTGGAAAAGCACTCATGAAAAGGAAGAGGCAAAAAAGAACAACAGATCCTCAGAGAGCTGCATGCTAGCATTTAGTTAGAAAAATTTAAATCAGTAATGAACAATTCAGGTTTGCTGCACACATCTCTAAAAGACATTAAAACAGCACACTGTACAGTCTGAATTCTTTTCTGTAACGGCACATTAAAATCATGTCTGCATTCTGTTTTTTAAAGTAGAATTAACCCAAACACTTACAGAGACACATGTTTATTTGGGATTTTTCTAACAGATCATTTTCTACCATTTTCTGTATTCTTAAAATACAAAAAATACTTGGTTAAATTCTGCCATGGAGAGTACGTATACCACCCTAGAGCACAGTTATATCACTATGTTCTCCCTTTCTCACAGAGTAGGATAACCATTTGGGTGAACTGTGGCATCTGAACCAGCTAAATACCATTGATACAGATGGAGTTTAGGTACCTTTAAATCTGTGTTCACGACTTTCTACTTTTAAGATTTTCTTCCCTTTCTCTTTAGTCCAGAAGAGGATACACATTCAATTTTAGTAAAATAATCTTTTGGTACATCTACAGGGACCATTTCTGATATAGAATTAAATTGTGGTGCAGGCAGAATCTTTATTACATTTACATGACCCCATAAAGATAACTTTAATAGTTCCCCATAGAGCAAAATCCTCCTTAATTTTGTTAATTATTTTCCCCCGGTTATGCTTAGCTATGTCTTCTAATTCAGTATTGATCTTGATACTGAGGTCTGTCGAATACTTAGCGATCTACTTAAATCCCCATTGGGGAAAAAGGTTTGAGGGACAGATCCTAGACAGAGCTGATGCTTTAGAGTTGCACCAATAATTCTAACCAGAAATCCTTATTTTCTGCCTGCCTTTCTTTGAATACGCTGATAAATGAATGCGTATTACATTACAGAAATAAAGAAGAATTGAGTGTGATTTCTGTCTAGAGCTTCTAAAATTACTTCTTATGAATTGACTCCTGAGTCTATAACTGGTGATAAAGGTGGTAGACTCCACAGCCCCGCCAAAAGGACTCACAAGGGAGGAGCCCATCCCACTTCATCTGGCTTGGTTGGCCCTCAGTGAACACAGATCCCTAGCAAAACAGAAATTAAACGTTTTGTATAACGGATGAACTGGTAATCTTGCCTCATGCCTGGAATTCCCAGATGTACCTAAGGCAGCTTTTAAAATTGCATCAGGAGTGCATTTTCAAAGCAAATTTTCCGACCATCACCACTTGCCTTGCTTCACATTGCAGGGTGGTGGTGGAGTGCACAGACTGGATTCCCTTGGGATTAAACAACACCAGAAGATGCACTCCAGTTGCTAACAAGCGTTCAGTCCACATGAGTCCAGGATGTCCCCATCCCTAAAACCCATTTAGTGTGGAAGTAGGTTCTTCAACACTGGCTGTTTCATCCCACATATCTGTTCTCACTTCACTGCTTGTTAATGTAAATGTATCTTTAGAGACAAATTCTGCCATGAGATATTCTTGGTGTTTGTTTGATAATTAGAGTAAGTAGTTTTAATTAATCGTTATATTTATGTCAAAATCCAAGGGCATTCTGCCATCCACTCTCCTATCCCACCACCCATTCTCTCCATGGTSTCTCCGTGTGCACAGCAGCAAATATCCCAAAGAGAGATACAAACTTATCCAATTCTTTTAGATTGAGCTTTTGATATTCTGATCTGGAAATTAGACAATGATGTAAGTGACAACATGGTGCTATCACAAAAAAAAGTAAGTTGTTTGGCCATACATTATCAGCTAAATCAGAGGTATAAACAGAAGATGTAAATTCCTGTTCGTTCCTCATACTGCATGCATTGGTGTACAAGCATTTCAGATACGCTCCTGAGCCCTCTGTGCTCCCAGGAGCAGTGTAAATGTTCCCATGAGCATTGCCACCCTCTGGCAATGCCACACCAACCCATGGCTTACCTGCTGCAATCCTGTTGGTATCCCCTTCCCCCACTGATTCTAGTTTAAAGCTCTCTTGATCAGTCCCACCAGCTTACACCCAAAGATGTGTTTTCCCTATTGGAATAGATGGATCCCGTCAGGCCCCATTCCTGCCATACCATACCAATCTAGGATGCTTTTTGCAGGTCTTTAATCCTACAATTCAATGAGCTGTTCACACTCATGTACCCATACATGTTTTAAACCTGTAACATCAGTAATATGGAGACTGTATTCATATGATCCTTACCTACTTTAGACCAGTCCTTCCTCACACGTGAGACAACACACCAGCTGGGCAGTGTTTATAATAAATTATCTATATTGTGTTAATCTATTTCCCTTTTTGTACAAACTGTCCAGACAAATCTCATATGCTTAAAGCTGGAATGTTTGTGATTTTCAAAGTATGGATGTGTTGTGCTGGCAGAATTAAATATGGGATTGGTATTTCCTACACAGATTCAGCTTTGCTCTTTATTTTTCATCTTCCCTTGAATGAGTACATCTAATATCAAAAGAAAATAAATAGAGCAATGTCCTCAAAGCAATAGTTTAGGCTAGTCTATCTGTTTCTTAACTCACACAGAGCAAGTATTTGGAAGAAATAGATATCATAGACTGTAAATTACTGAGGAGGAATTAAAGGATCTCAAGAGGAGGAGGCAAGTGATTAATTTATATTTTACATTAAACAACCTTGGCATCAGCAAATATGAAAAGCTATGGCTACCACTAAATCCTTTCTGTATTATGAATACTGTTGTTTTTGAATGAAGAGGATAAAAAGCTATTAGAAACTCTTTCTAAGTGACAAAAATGCACTATGTCTGGTAAAGAAATTACCATGGGTATGGTTTTACATTGGAGGGTAGGTATCCAAACACTTGCGTGATGCAAGTAAAGCCAGTGGGACACTCTGCATGTGAGGTCAGTTGCAAAGCAGAGCTTGGGAAGGTAAGTTTTCATAAAGCAGTTGTGATGAAGCACAAGTCTGAAGCAAAAATACCATAACCGGAACACCACCCATAGACGATTATAAGATTCCACATCCTGTATTTATACCTTATGCAAAAATTCCTGTTAAAATCAGGAATATAAATATATGCTTGACTATACTGAAATCTCAGTAAATATTACTTGCCACCAGAAACTCCTCCTTCTTTTCTCTRTTCAGAAAAATGGAAATTTTACACATGAGAACTACAGAGCAGCTCACTTTGTCTATATGGTAAAATAATCAATTTTTTGCAGTTTCTGTAAGTATGGTGAAGCTGCATGTGCAACAATGCAGAAAATATTCCCAAGAGAAATCTAAACATCTCTTTTTGCAGGAAGTAAAGGATTTTCACCATTTCTGTTTGCTGTAACATGCATGCACACAAGTCTTGCCCTTATGTTCTGAACAATACAGGAAGAACTTTTTGCCTGTAATTGCACACCAATGCAGCACTTTCCCCCTTATTTGAATTATGTAAGCAAACAACTTCTAGTAGCTTCTTTCCCCTCTTCATTCAAGACAACAGCTATTGAAATCAAGAAAAATAGCAGCAGATGAAAGTTTCAATTTAGCAAACAAGTCATTACTTAAACAAAAAATGAGCTTCCCACACTTGAACTCTACCACTGGATCAACCATAGTCCACTTCAGCATATGTAGCTACAGAAATGAGAGAGAAGACCCATGTGAATGGACTTATGTGTGTACCTAAGCAGGGCTGAAACATCCCTGAAGTGTGTTTTTCTAGAGTTGCATATAACTATGAGTATCACAAAACCCCTCTTTCTCATTGACATATTTTTAGGAAAATGTGATTAAATTTATTACTAACTATCTGGGAACATAAACAGAGCATTACTGCAGGTCTTGTTAAAGCTAAGGCAGGCCTAGATGAGAATGCTCTAATTAATTCCTTCCCCAGCTGCATTGTCACAGACTGGCCATACAGCAGATCTCCTATTCCCAAAATGCTGCCCTTGTGATGTTTTCGTGGAAAGCCATCAGAAAGTACTGATGATTACTGATTACTCCACAAAGTGCTATCTTTGATGCAGTTTTACCCGGCATGGGACAATGGATTCCTGTTTTCTAATGCATCTCTGCAGCCAATTTGGTTTAGTTGTATTGAACACTTTGTTGTTTCATTTGTAAAAAGAGGGTAAAAATATTTACTTACAACATGTACTTACCTTTTCAGCCTTCCCTGCAGCTTAAATTACACTTAGTCAGAGGAATGATCCAGAATGTAGCTACTTCTGTTTTCAAAAAACTGGGATGATGAAGGGATGATATCATCATCTTCGAGTGTGTAAAAGAAGCAGTGCCAAAGGACATTGCTTAACAGCATCTACAAAGTTCCATAGAGATTGTTTGGGGTTTTTTTCGTCCCATGGAAATCTGCAGTGATTTTATTGCGTATCAGTACTTGGCAGTATGTTTTTCACATGCCACTTGAAACTTCAAAAAATGGCCATGGGAATGATAGTATATGTGTTTTGATCACAAAGTCTTGCTCAGGAAAGTTTACTTGTGCAACCCTTGATACGAGGAAAGCTTGGAGACATAGGAGTGGCATTAGAGGAAGGAACACAGGGTGCGTGCAGACAGACAGACTTCTCCCAGAGGATGGCATGTCTGTGCAGGCAGGAGGGAAGGTTTTGGACTTGTGCTTACTCATTTCATGGTTTCTAGTGCAGGAAGATTTACAGAGCTAGTTATACCATCACCTCCAAGAACTGGTTATTTGGGTTATTAGTATTCTAGGCAACAGGATGAAATCATGGTCAAGGAAATAATGCAAAACACAGTCAAATATTTCTCTAGTATCTTGCATTTTCTGTCTACAGGTGTTTTTAAGATCAGCACGCTTGGCTGTAAGCAAGGCAATTTACAGCAGCTCTCTGAGTTTATGGACTCATTCAGTGACTTCCCCATTTCTATATAAACATCACACTTTTCATTGATACTGTATCAACCAGACACAAAAATCTCTGAAAATCTATCCATGTACATAGATGCTAAGCATGGAATAATTTGCTTACTTTTATTTGCCAGAGTCTAAACAACTGAGATTTTTTTCAATTAAACATTTTAAAATTCCTCAAATAAAAGGAAAATAAGTAAAAGGTTAGTTTCTTTTTAAAAGCAACTCCCTAAAATCGATTTCCCAATTTAGAATTGATCATTCTTAAGAATTATACCAAACTGTTACAAAATTACAAATAATGTGGTTTGTTTGCTTTATTTAGGACTGGTGTATATCCTCATCTATCTGTTCTTTTAGTGCAGAAATATTCTGTAGCTGGAATTCAAGAATTTTGCACTATTATCTGAATTCCTCAGAAATGCTGAATAAAAGGAGGAAATATCAACTTTACATGTTATCAGACCAGATTATACTGCCAGCTCCCTAAAAAGGACATGGTATAATGGAAATCCAGACATACAAGCAAATTCAATCATGCTACTGTGCCCATAATGAAATAAGAAGTGATGACCTTTTTGGTTTTGCTGTCACCAAGATGCTGTAACCCTTTTAGACTTCTTTAAGCTCAAAGGCATAACTCACCTGTTCAGCAATATTCAGGCATTTAGCACAATATTTACATTTCTCTGTTAATAAATATTTTGGCAATTTCTTCCTAAAATTTCTTTAAAGGCATCTAGAAGCTGAGTAATTGAAATATATGTTTTGTGAAAAAGCAATACCAAAGTAACTAGCCTAGATTATTCCAGATGTGACATTTTGGGAGGAGTGTTTCAGCAGCTGTTGAAGTCAATGGCTCACCTCCAGCTTGGTCTCCCCTAGAAATGCATGCCAAAGTGTAAACATGGAGACTGCTCCCTCTTTATTTCCCCTAAGTCCCCAGGTATTCAATGCAGTTAAAAACCTAAACTGAAACATGACCATCCAAATGGGAAATGGGATTCACAGTTTGGCAGAGTCTCGAGATATAAATATGTGAAAAGTGAAAGTTTTAGAAGTTGTTCATCTTTTTTCCCCTGTTCTGGACAGCCTGTAAGTCCAGTTCCACTGATGAAAAACATACACATTCTTCAGTGCACGACATTTGAAAACAGTACAAGAATAGAGGCAGTAATGTCTTTCCCAAGCATCAGGAAGTAATGGTCTGACTCATTTTCCTACTGGGATAAATGACAGAAATTTTCACTGAATTCAGCAGGTGCAGGTAAAGGCTTTGGYTTGTTTGCTGGTTTACATTGGCCTTGGTGGCCTGATTCTGATCCTACCCAAGACATGAGATGTTGATCTTCACTGAAACTCACAGCAAAACTTCCCTGTCTTCTATCAGTTCGGACTTCTGTTCGAGAGTAGTCTCACTGATTTTAGTAGAGTTACATCAAAGTAAGGGAAAATCAGAATTGGGATGTTCATATCTGAAGTTAGGCCTGATGAGCAAATCACACTTAAGATGCATAAGTGTTGCATTCAAAAGTCTTCCTGAAAGTGGAAAAATACTTTTGGCCAGTTTATATGCAGGCAAAAGCAAAGCAGTTGCATGGATTTGGCAATGTGCCACATTAGCTAGTGAATAATGCTGTTTCCCAGCTTTCAGAAACAAGGGATGCTTCACTTTTTAGATAAAAATAATATGGTGCCAGAGTACATTTTTGAAGGATGTATTTTCCATTCAATATCTGTCACATTTTATGCAGTGTGAAATCTGTGTAAACACTTGATATTCTCTGTTGCTCACTGTATCTCTTCCTGTTAGTACACTACACATTCTGGATATGAAAGAGACTTTCTCCAGGAATTATGTATAGATTCCAGCATTAGTTAAACCAGCTGTATATTAAATAGCCTTTATTTTATGACTTTGTTTATAGACAGTAAGTTTTATTACATCTACTTATATTTTTATTTATCTTTTAAATAAAATTGCAGTTACTTTAAAGTAAAAAATAAAACTGGTAAATATTAAAGTTTCATAAAAAACTCCAGACCCCACCTTATCACAGAAATTCACCAAACCCCAAATTACTGTTACAGGTACTGTTACTAATTTCTGCATCTGTACAGACCTAATCAAATAATCTGGACATTGAACACCAGGAAGATTATGAATAAAAATGTAGCTTGAGCAAATAAAAGACCCAAGGACAAGAATAATCCTAATAAATAATAGATGTGAGCTTTTGTTAGAATGTCAGATTCTTGTAAAATATGTTGGGGAATTTTACTGGAAAATGTCAAGAAAGAAGTATGCTTCCTACTCATGAAATGATACGAAGTGTTAAGCAAAAATTTAAAAATATACTTGTCGGAGTCTTATAAAGATGGATATAGTTATGTTAAAGAACAATTAGGGTTTATTAGTGACCACCAGAATTGTATTTAGTTAACTAGTTTGTTGTTCTTGTGTGGAGAGATTTTTTTCTTTTTGTTGGTTGGGTTTTTAATTTTCACTGGTCCTAAATAGCTTGATCCTATTTGTATGGTGGTGACTGAGGTTATTGTAACAGGTTTCTACTTATTGTAAGTAGGAGCTGAGCTGGAACTGAAAGTGTGCTCACTGATTGATTGCCTGTCTGCAGGCAGTGGACAGAATCTGTGTTTCTTTTCAAGTTCAGAAAGATTCACAAAACAGATCTAAAAGGTCTAATTTTTCCAATTAACACTGTAGAAGGAGGGTCTGCTTTTACTGAATTCATTAAATAGTGTAATGACACAGTTTTAAACTAGGTAACTTAATGTCAAATTCTGATCTTGGTTTTTTTTGTGCAAATCTAAAAGCATTTCATTTGCATCCACAGAGTTGCTTCATTCGGAGAAGGTGAGCTCACAAGCAGAGCCATAGGAGCTAAAGGCAAAACAAATACATCATTGGAAGGTACAGTATAAATCGTATCTTTAATTCTAAATAACACATCAGAATAACTGAAAACTGTATTTGTTTCTTCTTTCCTCTGATTACTTCTGCTCTGTCTAACTATGGCATGTATTGCTCTAAATAGCAATTTTGCACATGCCATGGACCTAATTCTAATATCACAGATACCTAAAATGGGAGTGCAAAATCAGGCTCTGGATGTGTGGAATTCAGCATATCCAAAACAAAGATAAAACAAAAAAAGCTATAAAAAGCTCCAGGCTAAGCTCTATTCTTACTTTAACCTAAACAATGCTATAGAACAAAACTTGAGATGAACTGCTTTTTGTTTTTATTAAATACAGTGGTTTTAATTCAGCCTGATGAAGAGATGCAGCTAGGTATCTCTTTAGAGGGAAATGAACTCAGTGCATGACAGTGATTCCTAGAATTCTATGCAATAGATATAGGACAAAATAGATATAGGAAAAAATACTGCTAAAGGAAGCGCGGGGAAAATCTGTATTAAAAAACTGCATAATGACTGATTGTGCATGAAAACAAAATATTTACTCAGTTTCAAATCTGGCTTTGTTTTTAAGTTGGGATCAATTACATGAAATGATTTCCCTTTTACACATTTCACTTACTTAGATAAAATTTTACATTTAAAATAAAAGAAGGGAAAAAATAACCCAATAGTATAACCTAAACCAAGAATATAATAGGTTATATTCAAGAATATAACTTAACTGCTAAGTTTAGTGAAAATCCCAGCTTCAGTGGAACTGCTGACAGACCAGGTTTCATGCTGGAGCAGTGATTTCTGCATTCAACTCAAAATTCTCTGAAATGTTTTGGAACCTTTGACTTAACACTACTGAGCAAGGCCAGTCAGATTTCTGGTTTCTTTTACTTAAAAGAAAACAGTAAAAAACCTGAAACATTAAAGTAATGGCTTGATGTTTCTCTGTATGATGCCAACCTTGAATGTATAGAATTTATTCTGATATTGTACTGAACCACCTCTGAAAAACTGAAGAAAGTTGCAATTTATGTTGCTCCGTAATAAAAAACTGTTTTGTTACACAATCTGCTTAAGTAGCTTTTATGCTGGCTATTGTATTAGGATAGTAAGCCTCTAAAGGAGGTGAAGTCTGCTTTTACATGCAAGTGCATAGCTCCTATTGAAGCCAAGTCAGCCCCTGAGATCAATATAGATGTAAAACTGCTGATTCTTAACAATGGAATGGATTAGTGGCAAGGTAATCCAAGGATTACACAAACCCAGCAATTGAAAGTAGTCCTCAAGAAAGGACATGGGTAGAGGTGGGTCATCCTCAAGAGTATGTTTTTTACACCTTGACATAAAAAAAGGAGGAAAGCGACATTCTACATCAAAGGGAATTTTAGCTTTTAAAATTATTTTTAAACACTGTGAAATCTGTTCTTCTATCACTATTTGATTTAATGTTGTGCCTAAAAGCCCCTGGCATAAAGACCCCTGCTGTGATCCATACTGTACAAGCATAGAGCCAAGAGGTGGCCTCTGACCCAAAGCACAGATTTCAAGTGTATGACACAGGACAACAACTCCGCTCCAAGCGGATGAAGCCGAGGAGATGTAGTGAGTCAAGAAGACCAGCTGGCAGCTTTCTGGGCTGGAAGGGGCTAGCACGTCAGACTCCTAAACACTGCCCAGTTTTCCTGATGGGAGAGAGACACTGAGGGGATCGAGGATAGTTAGAGAAGGCTTTGCAGATGACTGGGGCACACAGGGAAGCCTGAGAGAGCACAGAGATACTTCCTCTAAAATCTAAGAAGTGAATAATGAAAACTGGCACCACAGGCTATTCAGGGAAATATCTCTGTCTCAGTGCAAAGATGAGAGCTATGATAACAATAGGGCATTAAAGGACCTTGAGGATGAAGGAATAGCTCAGGTTCATTACGAGAAGGAAGAGGCAGTCAGGGCACAGCTGAAAGAGCAGAAGTGAGGGGAAAATTACAGCAACCTTCTAAGTGACCTAAGGAATAAAAAGTGTCCAAGCAGCTTGAGAAGATTAAGTCACATTTTAAAAGTGTTTCCCTCCCACCCTCATCCCCTTTTGGTCGGTTTTACTCCTGACCAATCAATAATGCTGAAGGAGGTGACACAGGAATGAATTAAGCCAGAAGGTTTATTCAGCTCTTCCCTCGCAAGGTGCTCAGGGGTTGGCACAACATCCCCTTTCCAGCTCTTAAAGAAGGGAAGCAGTACCAAAACCCATCAAMTTTTTTCTCTGGAAGTCTCCTTGTCCAATTACTACGAGGCATGCCTTTGTACACTAGCTGCCTGTCACACTATTAAGACAAGAAGAAATCTAGGTGGTGTCAGCTCAAAGCAAATATGCACTGATATTTTAGAAAAGAATGAGAAAGACTAGTATGCATAAGTATAGGTGTGGTGAGTGTATAGGTCTGAGTGTACACAGGTGGCAGGCAACAATGGCTCAACCCCAGTGCCTATAGATTTGTTCTCACAATACCTGCTCTACCTGTATATGAACAGTCCAAGGGAGCTGGAACATCAACAGAAAGAGAAGATGGACTGTCCTTCTTGTAACCGTCATCTCCACTACTGTA
>JAYKAV010003102.1:232197-235277 GCA_035582835.1 Phoebastria nigripes
GGGGAGGAGATACCGACCCGAGACCCCCTCTGGAAACGGCCCGGGGCCGCACTGCTCTTGGGAAGCGGTACCCCCTCCCCGGGGGTGCGGGAGCAGCGCCGCAGCATCACCCAGAGGGATCAAACTTTGAACGGGGTCGTCCAAATCGCCTCCGCGCCTCGCAGGGCAGCTCCCTCCAAACCTGCAGGATCGACCGCTTGCAAAACTGTATTTTAATCACGAATTTTAAAGACAGACGAAAGACTTACAAGGTATCACTGTTTAAGTGCCTCATCTACAAATTAGATTGCTACACAATTAATCAGAAAGTTAATTAATGAGCAAGTTACTAATTAGGACATTTAAAACCAGTGTTTATAGTGTCTTAGTTAAAAAAACCCTATGTAGCTAATTGGCCTATACACTGATTTCATAACTCATAGCCAAGGTTACAATACTACAGATGTATTATTATGTACAAACTGTAATTATGWCACTATTTTATTAAGCGCATCTTACCTGAATCAAATTTATTAGCATTTTTAACATTGAAAATTCCTTATTACGAAGAGACTAGAGGCAGGACACCACAAATACCGCCGCGGCTTGCCTTCCGACGGTACGAGGGACGTGGGTCAGTCGTTTTAGGAGAGCCGAAGAAGTATTTAAAAGTGGGCACGTACGCGCCGCGACTTGGCGGAAGGAGGACTCGCGGGGATGGGTTTTCCCCCGTGTCGTTATAGGAGCGGAGCTGGGAGGCAGGGTGCGGCGCGGTGCGGGAGCGGGTGCGGGCAGGGAAGCCGGCGCCGCGCCCGGGCGGGCGGGGAGCGCGGAGTCCGCTCCGCCCGGATCCGCGGCCGCGCCCACGGCGCGGGTGGGGGCAGCTCTTCTTCCAGCACCCCCCTTGCCTCCTCTTGGCTGGGAAAGGTCACTCTCAGCCTGCCCTGAAGCTGGCAAGCACCAAGAAATGGAGGCTCCGGGAGGGGTTCCTGTCCTCGCCTCACCCCGCGGTAGCCTGGCCTGGCCGGGGGGAGGTGAGAGCCCTTCCTCCCGGTGAGCCCCCACGGGCCGCCCCCGGCAGCCGCCCACCCGCCGCAGGGCCGGGCAGGGGTGCCCCGGCCCCAACGTCCCCCGGCAGCGAGTCCCGGCGGCGCGGCCGGGCTCGGGGTCAGGGCCTCGGGCACTGCCCGCAGCCTCTCTCCGGTGGCTGCGTGGGGCTGCGGTAATGCGCAAAACTACTCTTTGTAATCTCCTTTTCAACAGTGAGGAGTACATATAGGTAATTTTAATGAAGAGGTTCCTGTACCACATTATTAGCAATAAATCTACACCATTCTTTGTTGGTTAAAATCATTATCATCATCATCGGTATCATTACTGAACTCATTATTCTTGTGTTACTATCAGAGTAGATTTATGATAACACCCACCATCACGCCTGAGTTAAAGAAGGTGTAAAGGTTTGATTAATAGCTGCTTTCATGTTTTAATACTCGACATTTTCTCACTTTTTTTTTTTTTTAATAAATAAGGGGCATGATAATTACAGGAAGTAATTACTGCTTTTGTTATAAAGTGTCTGATTAGGCGCACAGTCGCTTTTCCTTAAGTAAAATATAAATAAATAAATAACCTGGTGGACACAATAAGTTCTCGTAACGACGCAGTAAGGCAGACTTTGAGAACAATTAAGGTTTTGCTCAATCACAGCGACATTTTAGATTAACAAGTGTTAACAAAAAGAAATACCTCCCCCCCCAAAAAAAAACCAAAAAAAACCCCCAAAACCACAACAAAACAAAACCAAGCCCGTCTTTACAGGTTTGCGGGGGAAAAAACGACGGTAGGAGCTGGAGCAAAAGACACGAGACGATGTCACCCGCGCTCACCCTGAAATAAAAAAAAAAAAAAAGAAAAAAAAGAAAAAAAATAACCAAAAGGAAAGGAAAATTCTGAAAGACAACCGCTCTGCGCCTCGGGCTTGGTGTGTGATTTTGCACGGGGTGAACAGGCTGGATGCTTGCTTGCGTGCTATAAGGGTTATTGCACTGCCTCCCGGCCGCCTGTTCGCCTTCCCCGGGGCGGGCGGTGGCGGCGGCTCGGCGGGACCGGGACCGGCCCTAGTCCCGGCCCCGGCCCCGGCCCCGGCCCCGGCCCCGGCCCCGGCGGGCGGGAGCACCGCAGTCGCTCTCCCTGAAAGGTTACACGACGTTCTGCCTCGCTTTGTCTTCCCCGTGCCCTTTCCTGGCAAAAATGGAGACATCACATCCTTGCCCAGCCCCGGCTCAGTATTTATGAAGGTTTTCTGACAAATAGGCAGGCTGGCCACGCATGGGTGACTGCCTTCATTCCGCACTTGGCTTGTTTACATAGGACCAGCACCATTTCCACGGATTAAACAAATCACAGCGAGAAGGAGACATTTATAATCCGCCAACGAGGCCACAGGCAGTTAAAAAATGTGTGCGTGTGTGTGTATGCTGTGAGAAAGAAAAATAAATGTTCATGTCCAGGGAGCTGACCTTCTTCTTGGAGGGTAACTCAAGGGGTATAGATATAAATATAGGTTGTATATAACGTCTTACACGCAAGCCCAAAGTATGTGTTTAATAATTATCTGTTATACCCCGTTATTGTGTACAAATGCATAGCATTAGTTTGCATCTTACGCGGTCCTTTCACCCGAAGCCCCCCCGAGCTCCCAGAAGCAGCTATATAATCCTCCGGCTACACAACAAAGCGATGTGCACACACCGCCACGCACAGGGGCTTCGCTTTAAAGCCGGCTCGGACGGCGGAGCAGGCATCTCGGCGCCCACGCGTGCTCGGGTGCACACGCGTGGGAAGGAAGCAGGAGGGCGAACCTCCCCCCGAAAGGCACAGCCCGTTCCCCACGGCTGGCTGGGGGGACACAGCCCGGTGCCTGGCGGGGGTCTCCGGCGACCGGGGCCTTGTGGGGAGGGCCCCGAGATCGCCCCGGCCCCGGCGAGCGGCTCCCGCGGGCCGTGTCCGCAGCGGGGGGGACACCTGAGGGCACGGTTGGGCCGCGCCGGGCTCACCCCTCTCCTCGTCTTTCACCCGGAAGCGTTAGATTAAAAAAA
>JAYKAV010003102.1:235342-247842 GCA_035582835.1 Phoebastria nigripes
AAATGAAATGGTGTAGGAGCCGAAGGTATTTTTCAAAGTAAGAACGTGCATTTTACGATCCCTCTCCCTCCATCTGCAGGAAGAGTGATGGTGCGGGGGAAGAAGCTATAACTGGAAATGTTGCCCTTTATCTTCTGTCAGCTCTCAGGACACTTGGCTGCTGCTGCTTCTCCGGCTGCTGCTGGGGTTTTTATGACACATGTCACCCACCTCGGGTAGCCGGAGCAGGAGAAGGCAATTCCCTACAAAATAGCAATGGTTTCGAAAAAAAGGATCGCAACAAAATATTGAATAAATTCCCTTTTAATTTATTTGATCATTCCACATTACGGGGCTATGAATTGCTCAAATTTGATAACAAGTACTCAATTCAACTCATTATGTAAGTTAAATTAGACTTCGATAAAATTTCAGTGGCGCGCAGTGGTTTCTAGAATGAAATGTAATTTGTGCAAGAATTTGTTGTATCTGTCACAAATATTTCCAATTAGCGACCGTAATTATTTGATAGTTTCTGCAATTATGGCTTAAACGGGTGAATTTGGGACTGTGGAGGACCCTAATTGGCCTAAATTTGATATTTTGCATATTTGCATAATGAGGAAATTGGTAGAAAATTGTGTTCATTCATTTGTGAAAAATCCTATGAATTTTATGAATTTGAAAGCTCTGTTTGTGCAGACTGTGACTTTGCTTGCTGATCCCTGAGGAGCTGACGCTGAATGCCTGAATGGGCAGCGCGCCAACTTCTCCACCCGGAGGAGAAGCGGGGGGAGGGAAGGGAGGGAAGGGGAAAGGGTAGGGAGGGGTGAAGGGAAGGAGGGAGGGCGGCCGGCCGGCCGGAGCCGGGAGCCGCGGGCGCCCCGAGCCCCCCGCGCCGCGCCCGGGGCCGCCCTGTCACCCCTCCACGGCCGCCGCTCGCCCCGGGGAAGGGGTAATCGCGGGGAGGGGGCACGGGGCTGGGATGCTGATAAGTGTGCACTTGGTTAAATTAAATCGCCAAAGCTTCTCCTTTCAGTAAAAGTGTTTGATCTATTGCGCTGTCAATTTAAAGTGTTTTAAAGAGAAGCAAAAGCATAGATTTTAAGATGCTAGCCCAGCACCCATTCATCATGCATCAGGGACTTTAAGCATCGCGTTTTGCTGTAGTTAACATCTCAAGTCTCTGAGACGGGAATCCAGACCGGGGAACGGCCGCGCAGCCGGAGCCGGCGGGGCAAGGGGGGCCGGGAGCGCCCCGCCGCCGGCCCACTCCGCCCCGGCACCCCGTGGCGCCTCTGCCCCTCTCCGGTCGGTGCCCGGCCGTGTGGGCGCCGCAGAGGGGGAGTTCGTGGTGGAAGGCAGGCGGGAAACAGCCCTCCTAACAGGAGGGGATGGCGATAGGACATCCTCGCTTTATTGTCTTCCTGGGCCGCCGTCGGCGAGAGGCAGTGCGCTGGGTGATAACGGTGGGAGAAGCCCTTGTCCCTGCTGCCTTTTTCTCCTTTCCTTCCGCAAAGGCTTTAGGAAGGTCCCGAAGGTCACCCTACAGAAGGCTGCCCTCCCTCTCCCTGGCTAGGGCTCTCCTTTACCCCTGGTTTCCAGACCCTGGGCTGCACAGGCTGAGAAAAGCTGCAGAGGCTGAACTGGGGATGTAATATATTCCCCTGAAGAGTTTTACACACTCCAGCTCTCGACTGTAACTTCGGTTGGTTAGCACTTTCCCCATCAACATGGACGTGTATAATGTGAAGATGTAACAGACTCTAAATGCTTAAGTGCTTTGTTTCACAGCACATTTTCAGTAAAGGTCAAAATAAATACATCTCCCTTCACGCAGCATTTGTGTTTGGCTTCATGAGCCATTTGCCCAGGGCTTGGGGTGGAATTGCCATCAAATAATAAAATACACCCATGGGTGGACACAGGAACCAGCTTCCCACAGCTTTGTTCTGTGATGGGCTGAAGATGATGCCACGTACATCACACATCTCTATTTGACATCTGTTTGATGTCACTCTTTGATCAAACAACTGAACTCTTCCATGCATCCACTTCATTGGTGCTTGTGAGGGTGGAGGATGGCGCGGGGTTAACGGACCTGATTTGGAATGAACTGGGAATTTAATGAGGATGAAGGTGAGGGGACTAAAGGGTTGAAGCTCTGAGTTTAAACATTTTCTGTAGTGATAGATGGACCCCACTCAAGACCCTTTTGAGGACGCCTTCTATGCTGAGTCCTGTGGAGATAGGCTGTGCTGGGCCAGCCTACCCTGATCTACTGTGGATATTCTGGCATCCCAAGCCGTATCCTAGACTTAGAGTTCAACTTGTTTTGCCTTCCTCCAGATTTCATTTAGCCCTTTCATCCTCTCGCTTGGCATTCCTTCCTCTTTTCACTTTTGCTTCATAGTTCTTCCACCATCTTCCTTCCCCACCACCATCCCATGTTTTATTCTTCTCCAGAAATGTCCCTTTTCCTGTGAAAAACTCATGTACGTTCTCTGGCTGGACCAATGTTGCTTGAAGATCAAGTAACAAATCCAGTTGACTTCCAGAGGGCGGAATAGATGTACCAGCAAGGATCTTCGGATAAACAGGAAACTGTGGACAGATTACCAATTTTATCCAAAGGCAAACTAGTTGATATCGAAGTCCTGAACCTATGCTGTGCTTGCACCCAACACCCAGTCAGTTTTGGATAAATGAAGAAAAAGATCAGACCTCAAGAATGATGCTGTTTGCAGGATGCATTAAGGACACATAAGGCTTTAACCAGGTTTCTTTTCCTTATGGTGGGCATGCATATTACTTTTCTTTGAAACAGTATTTGGAAGAATCTCATTACATGTATCTCCAATTAACTCTCTAGGAAATGCATTTCTCAAAATAAATCCTTAGATACCATAGGTGCCCTGGGCTTCAGGGTGAGCCTTGGGACAGTGCTGCACAGGTGACCCTGGGATGCTGAAGATTGATTTGGATCTTCTCAGCTTCTGCCTCAACACAACTCTTCAAGCACCTACAGTTTTCTGGTTTTAGCATGTGTAAATGGTTGCAATGGTTCATACGGGAAAAGCTGACCTCCCACAGCCCGCATGGCCAGGTACATGTCTATGTCCTTGCTGGAGCAGGACCCCAGCTTTCAGAAAGCCAATTCTAGAATAGCRGAGAGAAGCCTGTAAAACAGTACATAAAAAGAAACTCAAAAAAAAGCCCAATTTCAGCTAAAGCTGGAGAAGAGAGGCTGARATCAGTAAAAGGTGCTTCCTCTTCCATGACGTTTTTATTTCTAAGCTTTTAAAATATCATCATGTGGCTGCTGTATCATCTTCTGTTATTTATGTAACCACAGTTCTAGGGAACTGTTAACAAGTAAACTCTTGTGCAGATTATCAAGCAGGTAAAGTTCATGGGAGCGATATAAATGTTTAGGAGGAAGTGTTATGCTGCTGAAATTTACCGTCTAAAGTTACACCCTTCTTCATCTCAAACAATAGGGGAAGATGAAACTCATGTATACATGTATACAGCCATTTGGCACTCAAGCTTGAGAGCTGTCACCAGATTTATTTTTGCTCTGATACTACCCCTCAGGGCTAACCCAGGCTACAGGGATGTTGTGCGTGGAAGCAGGTACAGGGTGTGATGTGGGAGTGTGCGACACAGACATGCTGGTACAGTGGAGTCTCCCCCGAAGGCATTCTTCAACTAGGAGTCAAATTTGGAAACAGAGGATTGGAGACATCAAAAGGAAGAAAAGCCTTTCCCTGATGGTTTGAACAGATCACTTATTTAAACACTCCGTATTCTTTCTCATAGAAAAACTTGGTGTGCTCTACTAGTACTGAACTACTGGTGCAAGAGGGAATGTGAGTAGTAAATACACCTGCAGAATTAGATCTCTAGCAGACATCTACCATATAACGTGATTGTAACACTTGAATTTTAATAAAGACTAAGACAAACCAAATAAGCAAACAGACCAAGAAACAATCAACTATTCTTTACCTGAAAGAATGCAACCCCTCCAACCAGTTTTCTCTTCCACCTCATCCCCATAAAGCTGCAATTAAAAAGAGCAAAGGTATTATGAATGGCACAGGCATCAAGCCCAACATTCATACTTTAACAAATCCACATTATGAAGCCAGTAACAAATGTCTGAAGGAAAAGTCCCTTTTGAGTTGATACACACTTCACCTGTGTAAGAAGCCTTTTCTCTTTCCAATGCTAGGAAGCACCATTTCTTGTGATACCAAAATTGAAGCTGAACTGCATTTCTAAGTTAAAATAAGCACTCTGTATCTCTGTCATGGGTAAAAAATACAGTGTGCCTCCTTCAAACTAGAGCTCTTACTCTTGTATGCAAATGTATTTTTAGCTGAGATTTCAACATAGACCTGTTAAAACTAATGAAAATGGGTACAATAAGAAAATGAGCATCCACATCAAGTCTCTTTTGTCCATACTCTTCTTAATCAGAAAGCCACAAAAATGCTTTCCGTGTCCATCTACTTAGAACTCTCTGAAATCGTGTATGATGCTCATAACTGAAGATACATGCACACATTTTAAATATTAATGACCACATTCCCAGCTATTCTCTGTGAACTCTTCCAAAATGTTTATAAACTCCTATTGTCACCAGTGAGCTTGAGGTTGCCTCCAGTTATGTGATTGTTTCGAAAATACCACGTGACATGTATTAGTCTCAGTGTGACACGTTACGAAAGACAGCACCATTCAAAACCACGGCTTCTCATACGATTTCTCTCCATCACTGCAGGAAACAGGGAAGCTGCATCTCCCCATTTCCATTGTGAATGGTGGAAATGAGTCAGCCGCAAGGACAAGTCTTCCTGGGCATCTCTGAAAAAGTTACTGTGCAGCAGTATCTGCTGAAGGATAAACTTTCACTAAAACAAAATACTAAAAAACAGTGATCACTGGGTGTAAGTATTTATTTTCAATAAGCACGCGGTGCATCTGACTAAATCAACAAATGGGGTAGAAAAGGATGGGGATAGGTAAATGAAGGTGTTGGAAACCAAAAAGAGGCTGGGGGTTGGATAGAGGAGGACAGAAAACTGTAAAAGAAGCCAGACAAACTGATGGATTGAGGGATGAAGCAAACTGGTGGAGATAGTAGCTATTTTGCATCATCCTGCAAAATTCATCCAAATTCCATTTGATGGACCAGTATTTTGCAATACTTTGTTCTGCTCAAAGTGGCTTAATGCAACCACACAAAGGGGTGAATCCGCATATAGCATATGACATAAAATATTTAGGTTGGACATGCCATATCTTCAAATCAGAAAAAATACATAGCAATGTTTTCTCTTGAATTTTCTCCTTAGTGTCCATGTAGCACATTTGTAACAATCTCCTCCACCACACACATAGGCATACTTCATCCCAACTGTGAAAAATTGTGTTAAACTTGAGCTATAGATAAGATTATCTATTTGTAGGGAATGTGACTGATGCTGTAACTGTTAGAAAAACATGTTTGTGAATATCCTGGTAGTTCAGAATCAGACTGAAATTGAGACAAAAATAAAAGGCTAAATATATTAAACTTTGAAAATGCATTTACAACATTCACTTATTCACCTTTCCCTTTCCTGTGCTGGAAAAAAAGAAGAAAAATATTCAATATGCCTTCAAAAAATCCACTTAACATCAGAATATCTTTGTGTGGGGTCACAGTAGGATAAAATATAATTGTCATTGACAATTCCAGTTCTCATTCGGTGGGGTATTTCCTTCTCAAGTTTTGCCAGATAACCATTGTATTCACAATCCTGAGACTCTATTCTTTCTGCTATTTAGTAATACTGAGTAGTTTTTCCTTCTTCCCAACAGTCCTAAAGATAAACATCACTAATCTCAATTCTATAGATAGTGGAACTGAAATAAAGTTCAGTAAGAATATCTTGCAAATGCACGATGGGCTCAGGGAGACTTTAGAGCCTCTGGGTCCTCTTGCCACCTGTCTGCAGCTTGTTTGAAAGGATCTTGTTAATGCTTGCCAAAGGACATATCTCTGTGGAAGCCTCAGTCCCTGTGAGCACTCTAGGTGTTACCCAGGACATCTTCACTGGATGTGCCTTGTGAACTTAAAGAGGATGATCTGGAGGACTCCACAACCCACATCAGCTTAGGAGTGCCAAGAGCCTGCAGAAGTGGGGAAGGAACGTATGGGCCTTCACAAAGTTGCAGCAGTCTAGTTGTAGGCTTGTAACACGGGGATCTATGTCTGCAGAAAGATGTCTCCTGTAGCAGGTGTTTGCCAGGAACAAGGTCAGGAAGATGTGGGACACTGTAAGATGTAGAAGTCATTTGGAACTGGTCACAGAAGGCAAAATGATTATCTTTTTTGAATCACAAGCACCCCTTTGAATGCATCCATCCAGGGCCTGTGTTTGCCAGTCTCTCGCTCGTCCCAGAGAAATTAGATCTGTCTTACCACACCCCAGGAGTAAGCACCATGCATATGGGTGTCCCTCATCTTTGCTCTCTAACCTTTCTCCACACTACCATGGGTAGCAGCATACGGGAAAAAGCTGTAGTTTCRGAGATTTCCCGTCTTACTGTTCTTAACACCAAAAAAGAGCTCTGTTGGATGCAAAAGAAGGTAAGAGATGATTGTTCAGCTTTCTGTTTTAGGGGAAGAAGGAATAAGGGGGCTTGGCTGTATTTTCCACTCAGCTCCCTCTGAGTCTTTCCTTCGTTGCTGAAGAGGTGGAGCCCCCAGCATGCCAGTGGAGTGGGGACTGTGGAGAGCGCATGTCTCCCCACTTCCCAGCAGGGCAAGCTGCTTCCATAGGAAGGTAGAGCAAGGCAAGCAATACCTGGGGTGGCCGTCCAGAGCCATGCACCAGGAGGTTAGAGTGCACCTCTCTTGATTTCCAGTGTCATGTCTGGGCAATATGCTGGTTTTGTGCATTTAATGTAGAAAATAAAAGGTGGTGCAGGAACAAAGGAGTATTTTCATCACTGAAGTTTTTGGCCGCAAGTGTTTGTATATATGATCAATTGGCCTAAATGAACTCTCTCACTCAGCTTCTTCTCCAGACGCCTAAGTGGTGGCAGCTCCACCCACCTTCATTTGTGCTCCGTGTGGCTCCTTCCCTGCAAGGAAATTAATGGAAACTGCTTGATGCTCAGCATTTCTGAAAAATCAGGCTTAACTGTGGACACTGCAGCCGAACTTTATTAGACTACTATTTTGAACATATTAGTGCTGAATTTTATTTGGATTTATTAGCATGATGAGAAAAATATCTGTGGTATGGAAAAAAAAAAAAAGAGCCCCATCACTCAAYTGGCTTGATTCATTTTCCTGTAGTATCTCTTGCAGTCCATCTGCTGAAAGGTGAAGCCAAAATGTTTTAGAATTATGTTTTCATAGGGAATTCTCTGTTAATTAGTTATCTCCCTCTGCCATGTGTAGCAACTGATGAAATGAGCTACTATAATTTCATGAAAGGCAATGTTGGGCTGTTTGTTTGTATCAGCATGAACACTTTCTTACACACAGCACTCTAGTGAAACACAAGTGGTCCAAATAACATTTTATTTTAATACAATGAGGACACACAGCTACTGTAGCATCACAATTTCTTATTTTCTTGTGTCTAAAAATGTGGTCTTAGGCTAAATGCAGCAGAAAGATTTTATGGACTCAGATTCATTTTTACATACATTTTTAATGCATTTTTACAGAGTAGAACTCAGCTTACTAAAGTTACTGCTAAGATTTATTTATTTTTCTAGAATAAAATAGTCTGTTCTGCAGTTGTATTTAATAGGCCAAAGTTACACATCTTCTAGTGTCATTTGCTGCTTGCAGTTCATTTAATGAGGACATGGCACTACCATGCTGTGGAAAAGTGTGTTTTGTAATTGCAGATGAAGTATTTCAACCTTTTTACCTTTTAATACCACAGAATACCATGGGTAGCTAAAGACTGGCTTGTTTCCAGGGAGCTTTATTATAGAGGAAAAACATGGAATACCATTTTCTATACTTTTCATGTTTGTATTTTCTTTTTCTTGCAAATAATATCCTGTCCTTAGGTAGTGCTTTCCATCCACAGGTCCCAGTGTGAGTCCTAAAGTTGGTGCTTCATTGGCTGCCTCTTTTACCATGGATAACATCCAAAAGGAAAGCAGGGACAAGCTGTAGGTGAGGAGTCCACACCTACTGACTGCCAGTAATCTGCACTAACCACAGGATAACTCACCACTGCCTTCTCCTAGAGTAAGATCTTCTCCCCCCATGCTTTGCTGATCTCACTGGAATGACGAAAATGCACCACTGGTTGAGATTAAGCTGTCTGCAACTCGTATGCTTGGCTTGAATCTCTGTTCAAAAGCAGATGATTCAAAAGACTAACAACTTGAAGGCACTTGTAAAAGCAGCAGTAGGAGCATCGTTGTCTCTATATTCGGCTTCTCATTTAGGGAAAAGGTGAAATAAAGACCTCATCAAACAACATGCTTTTCCAAGACTAGAGAGAGAACATGAGAGGTTCTTACTTCTGGTGCTCCCTCCCAGGGAGATAAAAGGTAAGAAGCTGATACTACCTCTAAGACCCTCAACTTGTTGGTTTTAATGAGTCCATTCTGCAGCCTGTTGTGTGAAGAAGGCCTCACTCAGCCAATATATCCTCCTAGGTCTACTGGTGAACACATGCGATGAAAGATTGGTTATATCAGAACAGGAATCAACAATATTATATTGAAAACAACGGGCTAATGGTGCATAGCACAATTTGTGCAACTAGTGATTACTTGCTTTGGAAAGAAAAGGTATTAGAGCTTCAACATAAAAGGGATCTAAAGATACCACTTCCATTGTTTTCAAGATGCCCTCTGTAAATCTTTACAAAGATGGACTTAAGATGGTAGATTAATTTAAAAAATTAGTTTAAACCACATAGATAACATTTCAAATAGTGTTTCAGGTTGGTATGAAATGTGTGGAAGAAAAAGTGAAATTAAATGTAGTATTTCCCCTCAGGTTGATAGAGAAAACACTGACCTTGGCATCAGACAGTGGTGGCATTTGACAATCTTTATTTAGGATGTCCAAAACCAGCAGCAAGGCCCACACAGTGAAGAAAATTTCTCAGTTTTTCTCAGAGGAAAATGCTAGGACTGAATAAAAACCCAACGGGATGGAACACACTGACACAGGAATGGAGAAGTCAGGAGTGTGAAGAAACACAGGGCAGCAGCATGGGAACTTTAAAAATAGGTCCTTTTAATATTTTAGGAGCCTTCCCCTTTCTGTATTTTATTTTAAGATACCTAGTGTCCTGGTCTGGTGTGAGCCATCTTGTGCAAACCCAAACTCCCTGTCTGTGGCTGTAAGTCACAGAGTTAAAAAACTTCTGGCACAATGTATGTGAATTAGAAATTTAATTAGCTGATATATGTATGTGTGCAGAATCAGCGAGGCAGACTTCTAAAGAAGTAATTTTAATTATGGGCTTCTGCAACATTCTGGGTGTCAAACAGCAGCTGAGATAACGGAGATGTGCGAAGCCACCTATAGTGATTATATTGGGCTTGCCCTCTCACATTTCTCCTTTTTCCTATCTTTTCATGTATACAGAAGATATTTCTGCCTGATTTCACCTTAGAATTATCGGAAGACTCACAACTGTTCTTTCCGCCATTGCTGAAGTCTGTGTCTAGCAAGACATAATATTGTGAGTCCTTGGATGTTAGCCGAAAGGATAGCATCAAATAAACCTTGCCTTGCTGTAATACGTCACTGCAGTTAAATGTGAGCCAGTGCAAACAGTAAAGAGTTAAAAAAAAAAATACAATCCCAATGGTTGTAAATTGCTAAACTTTCACTCCTTCCCATTTTGTGACTTTATTCTTTCACTGGTTCTTACTGTATTTTGTGTAAGGTAAGACCTGGATCTCTAACGCAAGAAAGGAGTAGAATATATTTTAAAAAAAAGAAAATATGTTTCAAGAGTTCTTTAAATGTCAAGAAGAAACAAACTAAAGGCATAAACCAAATGTCTTCTCCATTCATGATGTTCCCTCCAGGTTGTCCCTCTATAGCAACTGGGCTATGCTGTGTTTTTTGAGACTTATGTCCTGCTCCTGAAAAGCAGAGCTACATAAATCAGCTGAATTTAATTCCTTGTACTGGTCACAGACCATCCACTAGCAGGTCATAGTTTTCTCTGAGTTATTCAGTAAATAGTTATATGAGATCATGTCAGTAGAGCTTTTCGAAGAGCTACCTGGTTGAGTGCCATTAGTCTGTGAATATTCGCTATTCATACTGTGTTGTGTACCTATGATGGGTTTAACCAGTTGCACTGGGCTGATTTTGCTCTCTGATTAGGTGAGCATGTAGGTGCTTCTGATGTGATTACTTCCATGTGCAAATTTAAAAATTTGTCTCCGTGAATACTTATGAGGCAACTGCAAATTTCTTTTCATGTAAATTAATGTCAGTAAAATTGAATTACATAAATAATTTAGAAATGCCAAACACATAATTTAAAAATACAAAAGAGTGTTCAAAGGCTCCCCTTGCCCATCCATCAGTCTATCAAAGACAATGAGAGGAAGTGGCTGCATTTTGTCCCATTATTAGCAAAAGATATAATCTAAAATCTTAGGGTAAATCCTTTAACAAGCATTTTTATTTGAAATTAACTTTTTTTAATGAGTTTTGAACTGTCGGTTTTGTTGGGAAATTGCATGACAATTTCCTTAAAAGGTGTTGGGAGTATTTATGTTAGTGAACAAGGGAATTTGGCCCTGTGTAGATATGCCACAGACCTGTAGGTTAATAATGAGATATTATTTAAAATTCAGGGATTCCCAGACCTTGGATTCTCACACAGTAGTAAAATTCATCCAGAACTTGCCTTGGGTCTTTGTATCCCTTCAAAGGTACACTTGAGAACAGTACAAATAGAGGGCTAAATCCTACTTCTGCTAAAGTGGCTGTGAGCTTTGATGATGATTTCAGTGGAGGTAAGTTCACACACTGCGTTAACAATGGCACTGTATGCTTTGACTTCCATGTTGTATAGGCCATGTGACATACAGCAAAAGCTCATGAAAAAAATACTATAACAACTTTAAAAAGCCCCAAACTAGCCCAGTCTCATCTTTCTTTTTGCTGCTAATCTCTCTCTATTTCCCTCCTTCTTTCATTTTTTTTGGTACGCAAATAAAAATAAATATCACCAGTAGGGGGAATAGATGTATAAAAAACAAACTCAAAACGTTTTTATTATTGGTTTGGATGGCAGTTAGTTCACTTTAAAAGTTACTGGTTTATCGTTTTACCATGTCCTCAGCAAGAAAAAGATGTCAGGGGAGAGTATGTTCTTAGATGTGTAGCTGAGGTTGGTTAGGAGTTTATAATTCATTCAGAAATACGGTATTGCCATTTCATTTCCTGGAAAAAAGTTATGTCTTCATACAGCGGTAAGGCTAGGAGGTGGTTATTCTGCCTGCCTCTGCTCCCCCAGCACGGCTCCTGCAGCACGCCTGTGCTTATCTCCCATAAACGATAATGAAGGAAGTTGTGAAAGTAAGTTGAGAAAGAAAGGGGAAACAAGCAAACAAAACGCCTGAATGAGAAGGGAAGGTGCTACCATTCCCTCCGAACTGATACCATCCACAGCACCACACAACATCCCTGCACCTTCCCTGCATCTTCTCCAGACCTTAAGAACTGCATAACACCTGTACCTCACCCTTATGGCACTAACTGGGCAGCAATATCCGCACACGAGGAACATAATCTCCAAATATCAGAAAGCAAGAAATGAGATACATGACACAGCAGTCTTCAGTCAACTCAGCCTTTGTGGATTGACCCCTAAAAGGGTGAAGAATTTGCCTGGGGTTGTGGGCTTACAGCAGTGCTCTTCGCCTAAGCCATTTGCAAAATTAAACCCCTAAATTAGATAATACTGTGCTACAAATTTTTGAATAGCATGCCTCTTCAAATTGATTAAAAGGGCAAAGTCAAAATAAAACAATAGAGAAAAGGAAAAGCTGAGAAATGGGAAACAGGTTTCTTCAGGTGCAGCTTGATGCGGGAAGAAGATGGATCCTGTGAAGGCTGAGAATGGGTGGCTGGAAAACGGGACTGACATGCAGTGCCTGAATTAGACCAGAACATGCCAGTAAGAAGGCCATTTGGGAGACAACACTAGTGACCTCTCTTTCTATGTTATTTCAATGATTTTCAGCAGTTCTGTGCTGGCCCTGACTTGATTGGAGATCCCAGGAATTAAATTTAGAGAGACTACTTTTTTTTCTCTCTAGGAATACATAAGAAATTATTAGTCAATGGCCAAATGGAAACAAAATTTCTAATGAAGCTATTTAGTTATATTTTTTCTTTTTTTCTACAATTTTTATTTTTAAAGAAAAGTTAGCTCTTGAGAAAATCATTTGGAAGACTACCATTTTTCAACGCCTCAAGATACAGAGAACATGTTGCAAAGGCTGAC